>BLKM01012983.1:2330335-2452484 GCA_013340265.1 Coptotermes formosanus | reverse complement strand
TGATTCAGTGTTGAGACATTGTGCAGAGAGAGAGAGAGAGACAAAGAGGCTCCTTTCAGCGTTGCCAAATGTAAGTCACCAAATATTACACATTAGTGGTGCTGGCATTATTAGCAGCTCACCATATATTCCACATTAGCAGGATAAAGGTTAATGCACTGTTATTATTCCTCTGTATTACAATATTTATATGCTTATCCAACATGTTTCCATCCCAACTGGGATCATCTTCAGGGATTCACTCAAAGAATAAAACAAAGTTACACAATCAGAGATTAGAATACTTGCACATGTTACAAAGTATAAAATACGTAAAAGATAGTCAGCTAACATGTAAGTCAACCTGCAGTGGATCTTCATTTTACTGTGTCAGCATAGTAATAACAGTACATTAGTTGAACCAGTATTGTATTTGATTAATAACTATGCTTGGTATGAATGATGTAAAATAATTCACATAAATGTATGATGGGTAACTGTATCCTGTGTATAATTTGTTAGTTATCGAAGTATCGAGTGGTGAATATGGAGACTTCTTGGAGAAGATGGTTGCTGCAGTAGACAATGGGCACTTCAGTTTCTCACAGCAGCGTGCATCATCAGCTGACAAAAATGAAAAACCCAAGAGAGTAGTACCAGGTTAGTTTGCAGTTCTTTTTAAGTCGTTTGATTACTGAGTAATTTGTACCCACCCACCTTTATTCCTGTGCTAACATTTTTTTCCCCATCTCCCTTAAATATGGATATAAAATGGCACCACATGGAAGTTGAGTTAATACATACTAACTTTATATAATGAAGACTGACTGGGAATTCTTGTGAGTGGCACTTTTGTTTTTTCTGCTGTGGCAAACGGCTGGTGGCATATAGTGCAGAGGTATCCCCTGTGGTAAATGTGGTGGCTCCCAGTTATTATTCAAGTGGCATACAAGTATGAAGACAGCAGAGACATCTGACTGAAATTCATTATGATTGTGGTCAATGCAAGGATATTCTCAACAGATATTCAGATTGTCTGGGATCTTACACTATGTCAGTTGGTAAATACATGGTTAACTGAGTTTTGAAGGATTTTGTTACATGTGTCTTCAGGGTCAGGAACTGTTCTGGATTTCTTGAGCCTGAAGCTTAATGTGCTATGATCTTCTGAACAAAACAATTTGCCAGGTGATACTATGTAGCATCCCAGAACACTTGAATCTTCAACAGCACTGCTTTGAAAACCCCCAGCTGTGCAATACTAAGCACTTTTGAAGGTGTTCATAATTTACATTTTTAAAGTTGTGCCCATGATGATAGAGGGGATCTGTAGGATGCCATTTTTGCTTCCCAAAACACTGTGGACTTACAAGATTGATATTAAATAGCAGCGATTCTAAATGTTAATATTATGTGAGATGTTGCACTTAAAGTGAAATGTGTCACCACCCTGTGACTGGTAGTCATATGGCTTGCTAGTGTCCTGTTCAAGTGTCAGTTCAGTGGCTTGAGAGTGAAGACATCTTTGTCTTGGATTCTTCATTTCAGGAGAACTCTTTTCCTACAAAATCAAGAAGAAATATCAGTGCAAATTTATTTCTTCTACACAGAACGACTTGAAAAGTAATAAATTCAGGATAAATTATCAGCTGGCTTAGGTTGATGTCAAGTGGTGGATTTTTGTAGCCATGGTCATGAACTGTCATACTCTTGTATTCTGGGCTGTGACAGTTTGTAGCCTAGTATGTACTTTTCAGTGTTTGGGAGGAAACATACTGCTTGCATCTCTTGAGTGTAGGGGTAGTACCACAATTTGATCTTCATCAACAGGTTAAAGCCAGAGATCTTATGTGGTAACTTCCACATTCTGTAAAACTGAAGTAATTTCTTGACCAGCTGAGCAAATACTAAATTTTTAAAAAAAGTTCTTGCACCCTGGAGTTGCTGAATGTGTTTTGTATTTATTATCATGTTATTACTCGTGAGTTTTGTAGGTATTGCTGTTCTTAATTGAATTTACATGTTATAGGTTGCCCCAGCATGATAGGTGGATCATCTGACATTTCATCCTGATAATTTCTGTGTAGAATTTATGAGTTTTCTACGGTGCTAGTATGAAAGTGGAAATTACCTGAATGAAGCTGTGTGCTGATGGCTACTAGTACACTGGAACTTTGAAAAATGGAATTAAAAAAACTTAGAAAGTCTTAGATGAACCAAAAAACCCAAGAAGATTAGACCTTGTGACTTAAATTAGGCGAATGAGTCATGGCACGTGTAGTTATATTTATATGTCTAGAAATGCAGTTACAGACAGTGTTATGTTGCAGTTATATGTGACATGATTTTATAACAGTTTTCAAACTGAAACCTAAATTACATATAGCCTCAGGGTCAGCTTCCCCAATGAAAAATTCTGGGTGCATGCCTGACTCAAATTGCAGTCTTCTGGGATGTGGTGCAATGTGGTTTGGGGATAAGTATCAACTGTGGAGGAACCTGCTGCCTCCTTTATTAGGGTGGAAGGGATGACCTTGAAAATGGGTACCTATGTACTGAGCTGTGCAGAGTCACATCCAAAAGGACTCTGGTCTGAATGTTTCATGATATTCTTCCTGTATTTTACAGTAAGTGACAAAGATCACACAACGACAGTGACAAGTGGTCTGCCAGAAGTTGATCACCAGCTGAATTTCAACAGTTCCTTGTGGCAACAGATCAGAATCCTAACATATCGGATGTTACTTCAGACATACAGAGATAAGGTGAGTGAGATGTCATAGCAACGTGGGCAGCATATCAGTTCTTAAGAGAATTGTATGTAAGGCATTCTAAGTGGTTTCAATTTCTAGAACTTCTAAAAAACCATGGCTCATGTGTAGAATCGCCGCAGTCACTGCGTGTGTACAGCTTGCTAGGTGTAAAGCCAGATTCCAGTAAGCCACAAAATGCATACATGTTTACAAAAGAGATTCTGGGTCATGTCTAGAGGGTTGCACTAGGGAGTAGCTTTAATAGAAGTGTGCAGTCAACATTTGCTGGTCACATGTTGCACTGTTGTAATGGCAAAGGAGGCTGAGCATTGTGCTGTTGTAATGCACAGGGGTCTTAGCATTGTGCTGTTGCAGTGGCACAGCTAGTTGAGTGTTGCACTGTTGTAATGGCACAGGGGGCTGAGCATTGTGCTGTTGCAGTGGTACAGCTGATTGAGTGGTGTGCTGTTGTAATGGCCCAGGGAGCTGAGCATTGTGCTGTTTTAATGGCACATGGGTCTGAGCATTTTGCTGTTGCAATGGCACAGCTGGTTGAGTGTTGTGCTGTTGTAATGGCACATGGGCTGGCCATTGTGCTGTTTTAATGGCATGGGTCTGGGCATTTTGCTGTTGCAATCACACAGCTAGTTGAGTGCTGTGCTGTTGTAATGGCACAGGGGGCTGAGCACTGTGCTATTGTAATGGCACAGCTAGTTGAATGTTGTGCTATTGTAATTGCATAGGGGCTGTGCATTGTGCTGTTGTAATGGCACAGCTGGTTGAGTGTTGCGCTGTTGTAGTGGCAATGGGGGCTGAGCATTGTGTTGTGGTAATGTCCTAGGGGTCTGAGCATTGTGCTGTTATAATGGCACAGATAGTTGAGTGTTGCGCTGCTGTATTGGCACAAATGGCCATGTGTGGCATTACTGTAATTGTACAGCTGTAGTCCTAACACTGTTTCCCTGTGAATTAAAATCTGTGTGCCAACTGCATGGTACCACGTGATTTAAAATCACCTCTTTGTGTATCATGAAGTTTAGTTTGAACTTTTAGAGTAACTTAAGTAGCACTTTAGTCCAAAGCCATACCCGTCACCATCAAAGCGATGATTTTCCAGTTGGGCAAACTCTAACAGGAAGTAAAACTATACTTTTCACTTGCTAGTGAAATCTTTCCTTGCTTATCTTGACAGCAAATACATAAAATATTGTTTTCAAGAAGGGATGATATAAATGTGAAAATAAGCAAATTATATATAGCTGTGGTCTGTGGTGAGGTAGAATCATTCCTAACAATCTGCTTCTCATTTGAGCTCTTTAGCATACATTGTGTATTACATACAACTTATAATACAGGCTTTGATATTTAAATAAAAAATTGCCTGGCTGTGAATACTGGAGTCACATTTAAAAGGCCATGAGATGTAGGTTAACAGGACAAGATTTGTAGAACTCATAGCTGGTTCAATAGGAGAGAGTGATTTTTTACTTCTGTTGTAGATGGTTTGTTTTCCAATCTTATCACCAGTTATGGCTTTCTTTCCAGAGTTATTTGTACCTGCATGGACTAGTGTATTTATTCCTAATACTTATGGTCGGAGGCATATATTATAACATGGGGTTTGATGGAGCAAAGCAACTCTATAACTTTGGTTTCTGCTACATCTGCATCATCGTATTCCTGTATGTGCCTATGCTGCCAGTTCTTCTCCGTTGTAAGTACTCAGTAACAGATGTTATTTTGTAAAAGATAATCATTTGCTTTCTCCTCTACTGCCCATAGCTTCAGTGAGTTGCTAGATTTCTGAAATATTACAAGAATATTGGGAAGGAAGTGCACTAAGACATAATTGCACTCTACTGATTTTGACCCATGGAAATTCTCGGTGCTTGTCATCTCCAGTTTCCCCACTAAGAATTGGAACATGTGACTGTGTGATTGCCAGTGACAACCAAACATTTTTCTTCTGGCTAATTTCCCAGTCAGTGTTTGGGAATTGGCTTGTGGAGTTGTGGCAGCCTCGCTTCTGTACTTGTGGCAAAGAGGAACTTAAGATCAGTGTAGCTGTTTAGCATTAAAAATTAATTTGTCTTTTAAATTGAATTTTATCGCCTTTTTCTTTTGCCTGGACAGTGTGTGTTTAGAAGAGTTAGTGCAGCATCATAAATATATAAATATATAAATATTGCATGCTGAAAGAAGGGAAGAGCTTTACAGAGGTACCATTTCATACTGATCCACCTTTCCCCAGCAGTCAAAATAGTTGCCTAACTAGCAGATTTTCAGAAAAATTTTGACCTGCTCCCCACTATACAGTTAAATGATAAAGAATACAAAACTATCTGCATCAGTGTTTAAGAATCTTCAACATTCTTCTTTATTTCTGTACAGTTCCTTTTGAAGTGCAGCTTCTCAAGCGAGAGTACTTCAATCGATGGTACAGTCTACCTGCATATTTCTGTGCCTTGTCCATTGCCAGGGCGCCTTTACAGGTAAGACTAATATGCCGCCACACAAGAAAGTTATCCTTCTGGAAGCAGCACTTTGTGAGCCTTCTGTATCTATCAAATTACAGCAAGTACAGCTTATCCAAACTTACATCACGACAAGGGTTGTCTGCATTAGGCAGTAATCTGAATTGGCCATTATTGTTTTGCAGCTCACTTATACAGGCCATCAACGTATCCATCCCCATTGTGTGTCTTGTGCAGAGGAGATAACTCCACATTGAAAGAAGATCATCTTCAGATTGCAGAATTCTAAACTTTAGGAGTATTCAGGCAGTTTTAAATTTCTGCTGGGATGCTAGAAGGTGAATCCAATTCCCCCAAGTGCCTGAGCATTAAACACTACTACTGCTTATTAAACCCAATACACTAGAATAGGTCATTTTGAATTACTTTCCATGATGTCCGAGAATGGTTAAAATGATACTGTGATTTGGCTGACATACTTCCAACACCTACACTTGAACTGTTGATGTCAGAACTACAAGTCATACTGGCTGTTACTTAAAAAACTTCTAGGGCGTGGAAATATGATTATTTCGGGATGAAACTGTCACAGATTTTGACTGTCTGGAGATCAGCAAGTAACAGAGCCAGTATTATTATGTGGTATTTACTGAACCAGGACTGACCATACCATCCATATCAAGTTAATGGGATCTGTATCATTGCAGATTTACTGCGCTGAATTCACATCATTATAAAATAGGAGAAAGACATCTGAGACCATAATGGAAAAAGTAAGATAGTTAACATTTTCATCATGAACTTCACCCACTCCTTGTGTTTCCTGCTTTATATATGTGTACAAATGTGTCTGCATAAGGTATGAACTGTGTTGGGGTGACAGTGAGTAAGGTCCTAAAATGGAGACATAAAATGCTCATTATATTTTGTACTTTTAAGTGGAAAATAATGAAGTACAAATCTACAGGCCAGCAGAGGTTCAGTGAGTCCTTAGATTGGTGCTCTGCAATGTCTGCATCAAAACAACATAGGCTGACGGTCATGTCTTTCTGTCAATACCAGTTGTACGTTTTATTTCTGAGTACTGTAGAATGTGACTGTGTCCCTGGCTGCACTTGTACTGCTGTCATTGCAAGCTTGCAACTTAATGACTGGGTGTATAGCACAGAAATAAATAGCTGACAATAGCACAGTGTTTGTCTATCCAAACAGGGCTTAATATGTCACATGCAGACAGGGCCAGGAATCTTTAAATTATGGCAGAACTGTACAGTCCTTAAACGTGTACATAAAAAGGCTAGTGCTTGCTAGTCTGTCATTATGTATGATACTAGTCAGTGTTGGTAGTGGTTATGAATAGGCGCAGAAGGTGGAAGTGGTGAATCGCAGTGGACAGTATACTTCAGTTGGTTAGGTACTGTTCACGTTTCCCTAAAGGAGTTCGTTGCATACCTCAAGATGGCAGCACCATGTAGTGCATGTTGTTATTCTGTCAAGTTTCTTATCTAACACAGCTGTCTGTCCAGAAATTTTGAAGTTCACAGCATACATTTCCAGTGAAACAGTGGTTTCAAAATACCCCTCAGTGGTTACAGAAAAACTGTAATTTTACATTTTTTGGGACCATTTAAAAATAGTGTAAAATCCGGAAAGCATTGCTCCTATGGGCATTTGGCCAGGACCGTACGAAAAATGCGTAAACTCATAGAAAATGCAAAATGTGGGAATGTAAAGTTGGCATTTTACTTTACAGTGTACAAGGGTGAATTTCTACAAAATATATGACCAAGTGTGATGTTGGTAGCCACAACAATATGTTGCAGAAATTTTGGCAGACTCTGTGCCATGACATAAGGAGAAACATCAGTATTTTATAAACAATTAGACTAATGGTTGCAAGTAAGTATTTTACCCAGATTTATGACTGGAGTCACTCATGTCTGAATGTTTCTGTGTCTTGCAGGTCATTGTTTGTACGATTTACGTCTTTTCTGTGTACTGGCTTTCTGACCAACCGCTGGAATTAGTGCGAATGGGCCAGTTCCTTGTTGTCTGTCTCCTAATTGGCTTTGTTTCAGAGACCCTTGGTTTGTCTATATCATCAAGGCTTGATATTGTGGTAAGTATACATCAAAACAGATTTTAGGACACAATTACTAACTATGGGCATTTAGAAAATGAACTTACAATTTTTAGCACTTAAATCCTCCAAAATTTAGCCTCAGTGAAGCTACACAAGCTGCATTTTGCGTGTCAGGAAATAACTAAACAAAGTCTTCAGTAGCTTTAAGTTTCTTGCTATAATGTTCATCTCTATTAAGCCACATACACCAGTCAGTCAAGACAGGCTGTTGTGGCAGTGTGGTGGTTGGAAGTTTTCCTTTGAAAGTGACAGTCATAGATGGTGCTTGCAGAATACTTTTATTTTTGCTTGAAATAAGGCTGTTCTCTTTAGGGAATTTATTTTTTATGTCCTCTTGGACTGCTTTACCCTCAGTGTGGAGGCACTATGCTCCTCTGAAGTGGTGGTAACATTTTATCAGCCAACACTGCATAACATCTTACAAGACTGAATCTTTATCAATACTGCTGTGGGTCCCTGAAGCATTGCATTTTCCACACCTAATGTGTGCAATGCTACATCTGTGCACAAAAGAAGAATCTCCATTGTATGTGCTGGCAGAGTATAAAATGTTCAAGCTTCTTTGATGATGTAAAAAGTTGACTGAATATTTACTTTCTCCTTGATTTCAAGCATAAAACATGGAACTTGAAAAGCTGGTCTGGCTCTAGTTCTGCAACTGTAGTCTGGCAGTGTGCCTTCAGTTGCTGAAGGATCTGTAGTTTTTTCTGCAGCCATCGGAATGCCAAATATCACCAATATCCTGTCACATTACTCCAGTCATTTCATCATATATCAATTTTAGGTAGTCTTTTCATTCTGGTGACTTGGACGATATGTATTAGTTGTAACAATACTTTTCAAAACATAGTTTATTTTTGGATTTCCTATTGCATCTCAGGGTATATTTGCTACCACAAAAAGTGTCTGAGTGGAACTAATTTCTGCCTCTATTTAGCAGGGTGTGTCAGCTTAGTATTTTGTGTCTGTTTGGCCTTTGTTTTGTTGTTAGTTATTTCAGTGCCTCTGCTGTGACAGAAAATATCTTTTTGCACTTCATACCTAGAATGCGTCAGGTAGTACCAAATCAGAACAAGTGGTTCTGATAGCAATGGTTAATGACAAACTAGTTTCTGGAGTTCACACCATAGAAATTAATATCAACACAATAACGAACAGTACATATCTCTTTACTGTAATACTGACAAAAAATATGCTTATTATCTGTTATGCAAAGGGATTCTGTAATCTGCTGTCAATTTAGACTCCATTTGATGTTTTCCGATTACTCAGAGGACTAAAGCACTTATAAACATAGCTTTCCTTAGAGCAACTTGCCAGAAGTACAATCTCATTTGCAGCTTTTGATATAGCAAACTAAAATGTTCTGGTTATAAATCTATTCTTTGACTGTTGTGTTATAGAAATAAGATATTTACGTATAGTAAGGTCTATTGTGCAACTCTTTACAGACATTAAGTAGCATTCCTTAGTATTCAATTTACAGCACATTGTGGACAGAATTTAAAGATAAGCATTTACAAGCAGCAAACTGCCAAGATAACCGTTCTCAAAGTATGTGTCTCTAGGCGTTACAAAACTGAACCAGTTGACTTGCCTGTGAGTGGAATATACATGCACTTCAAAATTTCTGTATATTTCCTCAGGAAGTAAATACGCATTTGTTTGAACATCTCATGTCTATTAATGACTTGCTGCCTGTAATATTTTGTAGTGTCAGAAGCTATGAGTGAGATATTAAAATTGTGAAATATATTAAATAATTAATAATAGTTTCAGTAATCTTATTCTACTTATCACAGTGGCCACTTACTGGGCTGTTTACAGTCTTTGACCTGCTTAACATTGTTTTATGCTGTGTTAATCATTTTGTTTTATTTTCCTCAACAGAACAGCGTTTTTATTGGACCAACATTGTCAGTTCCTCTGATGCTGTTTGCGGTTTATGGAATGGGTGCTGGCACTCAAAGTATACCAATCTACATGAGGGTACTTATGTGCCTAAGCTATCTGCGCTTTGGTTTTGAAGGCCTCATGTATGCTATATATGGCAACGGACGTGCTATGGTGCCATGCCCTCCTGAAGAGACATACTGCCACTTCCGCAGCCCCAAGACTCTTCTTACAGAAACAGGTCTGGAGAATTCTGACATATGGATAGCTGTTCTAGGACTTACAGTGTACGTGGTTTTGTTTAAAACCATATTCTATTTCTTACTACGCTGGAGATTATCACGACACAGTAACTTTGCTGCTCTCAATTATGTGGGGCGAATAATCAAGATGCATTTCAATTTCACACAGCAGTACAGGTGATTGTCTTTGTTTTGTCTGACAGTGGCTGCAGTTTTGATGTAACTGTTGCCAAGGCAGTCATATTTTAATACACTGAAATAGTTATTCTTTGAGTGTTTCCTGTGATACTTTCCTGTTACATTTATGAGTGTTGAAATGAGTTTGATACTTGACTGTACACTGTACACGTGCTGTCTGATTTGTGTTTTAACTCATACATTGTGCTACTCAAATTAAACTTCTTCTTATGGAAGAAAAAGTTATTTTTCAACCATGTGAAATATGTTTTAAGCCATTGAGTGATTCTTTGCTTGAAGAATTTCTGTTCCAGATTCTTTTTTTTATTTTTGCCAGGTCTGTCAATAATAACATGATATACATTTACAGCCATTAACTCACATTCATATTTTTTCTGTTTATAATCTACATCTTTGTACCAAGCAAACTGGTTTAAGGGGTAACACTTGTGATCTGTATTCAGGAGGTGCCATGTTTGAATCTGAGCTGGGACACAGACTGCCCAGGGGATGATGACCCAGTTTGAGAGCCACTGGCCTCAGGAATTGTGGGTATGAATGGAACAGATACAGGCTGCTTCCTCCTTAAATGTAGTATGGAGAATTCAGAAGCAGAGGGCAAGGAATTGTGCAGGGAATAGTAAATAGTGACTTGAAATAGACTGCACTCTAATGATAGTGCCTGGAAGGAAACATACAGGGCATAGTAATTAGTGAGCAGAAGTAGACTGCAGTATAATGGTAGTGCCTGGGAGGAAACATAAGGACATAGTAAATATGTTAATCAGTTTTTGTGTTCCATAAAAGCAGTGAATTTCTTGAGTAGCTGTGTGACCATTAACATTTAAACAAACGCTCTGCTCAACGGAGCTACTTTGTTGCAGCTGCATATGTGTGGAGGTCCGTCCACTGAAAGTGAGAAGGTGTTATGGCCCATTTGGGATGTGCATTTGGTTCAACATGTGTGCTTACAAGCCGTCGGTCTGGGTGTAGGGATTAGAGGGTCGCAAATTATCAGTATGCGGCTTAAATACCCAGTAACACTTACTACACATATGTGCAAAAAACTGCACTGCAACACTACTACCAGGCACTACTTTCTCATTCAATACACACAGCAGAATGCTGCATAAATTAGACAACCTACAGGCAGTAGGAGCTGACTGTATTGGCCAGTATGTTTGTGTCCATCTTCTCAGTGACAGTTGTTAATAATAATAATAATAATAATAATAATAATAATAATAATAATAATAATAATAATAATAATAATAATAATAAACTACGACAACGACGACACAATTTGAAGGTTTGTTACAACATCCAACCACTGCTTCTAGGCTGAATCCAGGCCACACCCTCACATCCTAATTTTTTAAGATCATTTTGAGTAATATTCTTCTATCTGCACCTAGGTCTTTCAAGTGGTCTCTTTACTTGGGGGGTTTTCTGTCAAAATGTTGCATAAGCCTATAAGTCTGTTTGTTCTAATTCATACTATGTGCTCTACCCATCTCTTACACTTTGATTTGATCACACTAATAATATTTTTCAAATCATACAAACCGTAGAACCCCTTAATAGGCAGGTTGCTGCACCCTGCTGTCACTTCTTCCCTCTTCAGTCCAAATATCAACACTGTGTTCACACATGCTTAGTTTATGTTGTCCTTTACTGTGTATGTATATACAATATAGTCCTGTATATAATATACAGAGCCATCTGGAGTGTTAAATTTAAGTAAGCCAAACAGTACATATCTGACCACATTTTTAATGAATAAATGTCACTTACTTAAGGTGGTGGGTTAGCAGTTGGTTGACGCACTGTGCTACAAGCCGGAAGGCTGCAGGTTTGATTCCTGATGGTATCGCTGGAATTTTTCATTAACACAACCCTTCCGACTGCACTGTGGCCCTGGGGTCGACTCAGCCTGTAACAGAAATGACTGGGGGTGTAAAGGCGGCCGGTTCATAGGGCTGAAAACCTTACCATCTTCATGTAATACTACTGGGTATGGAGTGAGTGCATGTACAAGTATGTACATAGCACAATTTACTTTTAAAAGCCTGTGAATTTCGTTTCATAATTTTTTGTAAGAACACTGAGTAAGTAAAAGATGAATGCAGATGAATTATTAAAAACTGGAATACCTTAACTTTGTGGTGTGTTAATTGCAGGTATTTTGACATCAGGCAGTTGCATCTCTTCTCTGGTGAAGGGACCTCTGTTATCTAGCATTTGAACATTACTGTGAAGTTTTCATGATGCATAGCAATGTTGTCATAAATATAAAAAGTGGAGATTATGAAACCTGATGCCTTATGTGTAAGATGAAAATGGCACCTCATATTAAAGAAACTGAACAACAAACAGAATGCAAGTTTGTAGGTAGATGCTGTACACCCAGTTAATGTTAACATCCGTAATTGTTTGTATTTAAGTCTGGAAGTCAGTGGGAAATGTTTATCATCAGCAGGTGATATGGTTAACAGATCAAGAATATGAAATTTTAGGCACAAATGATAGCCCCTACTCTTATCAATGTGTACACACGCCATGGCTTTTAGGGAGATACGCAAACAATAGGCAAGAGCTTTTTGATCTGATTTCAGTTGTCATTCCCAATATTGTTTTTATCGTCTGACTAAACTGTCATTCCTCAATGTGGGTTCTTATTCCGTCTGATTCCTGTAACTTCTTACATTATACTTTCCACTCATGCACTAAAAAGGATGCAAATTTGGGTGCGATCGGTCAACAATAAAGGTTACTTTATGTTGGTGAACACAGAAACTTCTCATCTGTATCGCGGCCACCGTTTCCTGAAACTTCATGCATCACACCAACCGCGAATGGGAATGCGCTGCAAACTTTATAAGTTTGGGCTTCATCAGTCCGTAATGAAGGGCAATTCACTTGAAGAACAAAGCACCCTATAACCTGTACCTCGGCTTCCGTAGGAGTGAGTTTCCTGAAAATTCACAGCTTGCAATGTCGAAGAATGCACTACAAACGATGTAAGTGTGGGTGCAATCGCTCAATAATAAATGGCATTTTATTTGGAGAAAGAAATTTGCTTTCGCCAGTATTTCGGCTTCCGTAGGAGCGAGCTCGCACTTTCCACACACGCGCTACAAGTATGATAGTATTGGTTTCGGTCTCTCAATAATAAAGAACACTTTACTGGGAGAATAAAGTACGATTTCGTCTGTATCCCCGCTTCCATTCAGAACATTTCCCTCGAGCATTATACCTCGCCGTGTCAACAAATGTTACACAAAGAACGTAAGTTTTGTTGCGATCAGTCAGTAATTACAGGCGCCGTTACGTGGAGAAGACAGTAACTTTTCGTGTGTATTTCGCCTTCCATTGAAGGCGCTTTTCCTGAAACGTCACACCGCGCACTTTCCACGCATGCGATAATGGCGGTGTCAGTTTGACTGCGAGCGATTAATAAGGACGGAAAATTTACTTTGCGAAAAAAGTATCTCTTCGTCTCTACCTAGGCATCCATATATGTGACTTACCTGAAACATCATACATTGGGTTTCCCACGCGTACGCTACAAACGGCGTGAGTTTCATTCCGATCGATCCATAATCGAGGGCACGTCAATTGCAGAGCAAAGTACTTCTTCGTTTGCATCTCGTCGTCGATAGACGCAATGTAAGTGAACTGCAAAACCGGCCTTGTCTACGCAAGCGTTACAAAGTGTGTGCGTGTGTGCGTGCGCGCGCGCGCGCGCGCGCGCTCTTGGGTCAATAATCAAGGGCACTATATACTTGGGGACGAGAGTAATTATTCATCTGTATCTCGCCTTAATACGAGTGATGTAACTGAACCGCCATACCTCGCCCTGTCTATGCATGCGCAACAAACGTTGCAAAATTCGTTACGACCCGCCAATAATGAAGGGCACTTTACTTTGAGAACAAGCACCTTTTCGCTTGTAGCCCGCTTTCCATTCCACATATCTTCCTGGAACATCATACCTTTTTCCCGACGCACGCACAAGAAACGGTGTAAATTTGATTTAAATCCGTCAATAAGTGAGGACACGTTACTTGGAGAACAAAGTATATTTTCGTCTGCATCTCCTAAACCATTCGAAGTATATTCACGAAACAACATACCAAACCCTTCAGACCAAATCGCTATAAACACTGTACGTTTGATTGATACCGGTCAGTAATGAAGGGCACTATGTAGACAGCAAAGTACGTTTTTATCTGTAACTCGCTTCCCATTCGAGGTACTCTCCTGAAATTTCACATCATACTGTCAAAGAGAATGCGCTACAAATGCGTTTGGTTGAAATCCGTATTAATGAAGGGCAACTTACTTGGAGGCCAAAAAATACTCTTTCGTCTGTAACTCGATTTCCGTTAGAGTAATATAACTGATATTTCTTACCTCGCAATGACCGCATAAGCGCTACAAAAAATGCAATTCATGATATCGGTCAATACTGAAGGAAATTTTACTTGGACAGCAAGGTACATTTTCGTCTGTATCTCGTATTCCATTGCAGTTAAAAGTCCGTATCTACCCTACGACTACAGTGGGGTCACTGAGTAATACCACATGGTACTCACTGCCCATGTGGTACAAGCAGAGCAAGTTAGGTTGACGTCGGTAAGTAATGAAGGGCACTTTACTCTTGAGGTCGAAACAGTTTTTCGTTCCTATCTCCCTTAGGATTGTAGTGGGGCCACTGAGTAATACCACATGGTACTCCCTGCCCGTGTGGTACAAGCAGAGCAAGTTAGGTTGAAGTCGGTCAGTAATGAAGGGCACTTTACTGTTGAGGTCAAAACAGTTTTTCGTCCCTATCTCCCTTAGGATTGCAGTGAGGTCACTGAGTAATACCACATGGTACTCCCTGCCCACGTGGTACAAGCCGAGCAAGTTAGGTTGAAGTCGGTCAGTAATGAAGGGGACTTTACTCTGGAGGTCGAAACAGTTTCTCGTCCCTATCTCCCTTAGGATTGCAGTGGGGTCACTGAGTAATACCACATGGTACTCGATGCCCATGTGGTACAAGCAGAGGAAGTTAGGTTGAATTCGGTCAGTAATGAAGGGCACTTTACTCTTGAGGTCGAAACAGTTTTTCGTTCCTATCTCCCTCGTGATTGAAGTGGGGTCACTGAGCAATACCACATGGTACTCCCTGTGCATGTGCTACAAGCAGTGGAAGTTAGGTTGAAGTCGGTCAGTAATGAAGGGCACTTAACTCATGAGGTTGAAACAGTTTTTCGTTCCTATCTCCGTTAGGATTGCAGTGGGATCACTGGGTAATACCACATGGTACTCCCTGCCCATGTGGTACAAGCACAGCAAGTAACGTTGAAGTCGTTCAGTAATGAAGGGCACTTTACTCTTTAGATCGACACAGTTTTTCGTCCCTATCACCCTTAGGATTGCAGTGGGGTCACTGAGTAATACCGCATGGTACTCAATGCCCATGTGGTACAAGCACAGCAAGTTAGGTTGAAGTTGGTCAGTAATGAAGGGGACTTTACTCTGGAGGTCGAAACAGTTTTTCGTCCTTATGTCCCTTAGGATTGCAGTGGGGTCACTGAGTAATACCACATGGTACTCCCAGCCCATGTTGTACAAGCACAGCAAGTTACGTTGAAGTCGTTCAGTAATGAAGGGCACTTTACTCTTGAGGTCGAAACAGTTTTTCGTCCCTATCCCCCTTAGGATTGCAGTGCGGTCACTGAGTAATACCGCATGGTACTCTATGCCCATGTGGTACAAGCAGAGCAAGTTATGGTGAATTCGGTCAGTAATGAAGGGCTCTTTACTCTAGAGGTCGCAAGAGTTTATGGTCCCTATCTCCCTTAGGAATGCAGTGGGGTCTCTGAGTAATACCACGTGGTACTCTCTACCCATGTAGTACAAGCAGAGCAAGTTAGGTTGAAGTAGTTCAGTAATGAAGGGCACTTTACTCTTGACCTCGAAAGAGTTTTTCGTCCCTGTCTCCCTTAGGATTGCAGTGGGGTCACTGAGTAATACGACATGGTACTCAATGCCCATGTGGTACAAGCCGAGCAAGTTAGGTTGAAATCGGTCAGTAATGAAGGGCAATTTACTCTTGAGGTCGAAACAGCTTTTCGTCCCTATCTCCCTTAGGATTTCAGTGGGGTCAGTTAATAATACCACATGGTAGTCCCTGCCCATGTGGTAGAAACAGAGTAAGTTAGGTTGAAGTCGGTCTGTAATGAAGGACACCTTTCTCTTGAGGTCGAAACAATCTTTCGTCCCTATCTCCCGTAAGATTGCAGTGGGGTCCCTGAGTATTACCACATGGTATTCCCTGCGCATGTGGTACAAGCAGAGCAAGTTACGTTGAAATCGTTCAGTAATGAACGGCACTTTACTGTCGAGGTCGAAACAGTTTCTCCTCCCTATCTCCCTTAGAATTGCAGTGGGGTCACTGAGTAGTACCACATAGTACTCGATGCCCATGTGGTACAAGCAGAGGAAGTTAGGTTTAATTCATTCAGTAAGGAAGAGCACTTTACTCTTGAGGTCGAAACAGTTTTTCGTTCCTATCTCCGTTAGGATTGCAGTGGGGTCAGTGGGTAATACGACATGGTTCTCCCTGCCCATGATGTACAAGCAGAGCAAGTAACGTTGAAGTCGTTCAGTAATGAAGGGCACTTTACTCTTTAGTTCGAAACAGTTTTTCGTCCGTATCTCCCTTAGGATTGCAGTGGGGTCACTGTGCAGTACCACATGGTACTCAATGCCCATGTGGTAGAAGCACAGCAAGTTAGTTTCAAGTGGGTAAGTAATGAAGGGCACTTTACAGTTGACGTAGAAATATTTATTCGTCCCTATCACCCTTAGGATTGCAGTGGGGTCCCGGACTAACACGACATGGTACTCCGTGCCCATGAGGAACAAGCAGAGCAAGTTAGGATGAAGTCGGTCAGTAATGAAGGGAACTTCACTCTTGAGGTCGAAAGAGTTATTGTCCCTATCTCCCTTAGGATTGCAGTAGGGTCACTGAGTAATACCACGTTGTACTCCCTGACCATGTGCTACAAGCAGAGCAAGGTAGGTTGAAGGCGGGTGGTAGTGAAGGGCACTTTACTCTTGAGACCGAAACAGTTTTTCGACCCTATCTCCCTTAGGATTACAGTGGGGTCACTGAGTAATACCACATGGTACTCCCAGCCCATGTTGTGCAAGCACAGCAAGTTACGTTGTTCAGTAATGAAGGACACTTTACTCTTGAGGTCGAAACAGTTTTTCGCCTCTATCCCCCTTAGGATTGCAGTGGGGTCACTCAGTAATACCGCATGGTACTCTATGCCCATGTGGTACAAGCAGAGCAAGTTACGGTGAATTCGGTCAGTAATGGAGGGCTCTTTACTGTAGAGGTCGCAAGAGTTTATCATCTCTATCTCCCTTAGGAATGCAGTGGGGTCACTGAGTAATACCACTTGGTACTCTCTGCCCATGTGGTACAAGCAGAGCAAGTTGGGTTGAAGTAGTTCAGTAATGAAGGGCACTTTACTCTTTACCTCGAAAGAGTTTTTCGTCCCTATCTCCCTTAGGATTGCAGTGGGGTGACTGAATAATACCACACGGTACTCCCTGCGCATGTGGTACAAGCAGAGCAAGTTAGGATGTAGTCCGTGAGTATTGAAGGGCACTTTAGTCTTGACCTCGAAGGAGTTTTTCGTCCCTATCTCCCTTAGGATTTCAGTGGGGTAACTCAATAATACCACATGGTAGTCCCTGCCCATGTGGTACAAGCAGAGCAAGTTACGTTGAAGTCGTTCAGTAATGAAGGGGACTTTACTCTGGAGGTCGAAACAGTATTTCGACCCTTTGTCCCTCAGATTTGCATGGGGTTCACTGAGTAATACCACATGGTACTCAATGCCCATGTGGTACAAGCAGAGCAATTTACATTGAATTCGGTCAGTAACGAAGGGCTCTTTACTCTTGAGGTCGCAAGTATTTTTCGTCCCTACATCCTTAAGAATGCAGTGGGGTCACTGAGTAATACCATATTGTACTCGCTGCCCTTGTGGTACAAGCAGAGCAAGGTAGGTTGAAGTAGTTCGGTAATGAAGGGCACTTTACTCTTGACCTCGAGTTTTTCGTCCCTATCTCCCTTAGGATTGCAGTGGAATCAGAGAAAAATACCACATGGTACTCACTGCCTATGTGGTACAAGCAGAACAAGTTATGTTGAAGTCGGTCAGTAATGAAGGGCACTTTACTCTTGAGGTCAAAACAATTTTTCGTCCCTGTCTCCCTTAGGATTGCAGTGGGGTCAATGAGTAATACAACATGGTACTTCCTGCCCACGTGGTGCAAGCCGAGCAAGTTAGGTTGAAGTGGGTCAGTAATGAAGGTCACTTTACTGTCTACGTCGAAACAATTTTTCGTCCCTATCTCCCTTAGGATTGCAGTGGGGTCACTGAGGAATACCACATGTTACTCCCTCTGCATGTGCTACAAGCAGTGGAAGTTAGGTTGAGGTCGGTCAGTAATGAAGGGGACTTTACTCTTGAGGTCGAAACAGTTTTTCGTTCCTATCTCCGTTAGGATTGCAGTGGGGTCACTGGGTAATACCACGTGGTACTATCTGCCCATGTGGTAGAAGCAGAGCAAGTAACATTGAAGTCGTTCAGTAATGAAGGGCACTTCACTCTTTAAATCGAAACAGTTTTTCGTCCCTATCTCCCTTAGGATTGCAGTGGGGTCACTGTGCAATACCACATGGTACCCAATGCCCATGTGGTACAAGCACAGCAAGTTAGGTTGAAGTGGGTAAGTAATGAACGGCACTTTACAGATGAGAGACAAACATTTATTCGTCACTATCTCCCTTAGGATTGCAGTGGGGTCCCGGACTAACAACACATTGTACTCCCTGCGCATGTGGAACAAGCAGAGCAAGTTAGGATTAAGTCGGTCAGTAATGAAGGGAACTTTACTCTTGAGGTCGAAACAGTTTTTCGTCCCTATCTCCCTTAGGATTGCAGTGGGGTCACTGAGTAATACCACATGCTACTCCCTGCCCATGTTGTACAAGCAGAGCAAGTTAAGATGAAGTCGTTCAGTAATGAAGGGCACTTTACTCTTGAGATCGAAACAGTTTTTCGTCCCTATCCCCCTTAGGATTGCAGTTGGGTCACTGAGTAATACCGCATGGTACTCAGTGCTCATGAGGTACAAACAGAGCAAGTTACAGTGAATTCGGTCAGTAATGAAGGGCACTTTGCTCTTGAGGTCGAAAGAGTTTTTCGTCCCTATGTCCCTCAGGATTGCAGTGGGGTCCCTGAGGAATGCTACATGGTACTCACTGCCCATGTGGTACAAGGGGAGCAAGTAAGGTAGAAGTCGGTTAGTAATGAAGGGCACTTTACTCTTCAGGTGGAAAAAGTTCTTCGTCCCTATTTCCCTAAGGACTGCAGTGGGGTCACTGAGTAATACGACGTGGTACTCCCTGCCCATGTGGTACAAGGAGAGCAAGTTGGGTTGAAGTCGGTCAGTAATTAAGGGCACTTTACTCTTGAGGTCGAAACAGTTTTTCGTCCCTATCTCCCTTAGGACTGCAGTGGGGTCACTGAGTAATACAACATGGTACTCCCTGCCGATATGGTACAAGCAGAGCAAGTTAGGTTGAATTCGGTGAGTAATGAGGGGCACTTTACTCTTGAGGTCGAAAGACTTCTTCATCCCTATCTCCCTTAGGACTGCAGTGGGGTCACTGAGTAATACAACATGGTACTCCCTGCCGATATGGTACAAGCAGAGGAAGTTAGGTTGAATTCGGTGAGTAATGAGGGGCACTTTACTCTTGAGGTCGAAACAGTATTTCGTCCCTATCTCCCTCGTGATTGAAGTGGGGTCACTGAGCAATATCACATCATACTCCCTCTGTATGTGCTACAAGCAGTGGAAATTTGGTTGAGGTCGGTCAGTTATGAAGGGCACTTTACTCTTGAGGTCGAAACAGTTTTTCGTGCCTATCTCCGTTAGGATTGCAGTGGGGTCACTGGGTAATACTACATGGTACTATCTGCCCATGTGGTAGAAGCAGAGCAAGTAACATTGAAGTTGTTCAGTAATGAAGGGCACTTCACTCTTTAAATCGAAACAGTTTTTCGTTCCTATCTCCCTTAGGTTTGCAGTGGGGTTAGTGTGCAATACCACATGGTACTCATTGCCAATGTGGTACAAGCGCAGCAAGTTAGGTTGAAGTGGGTAAGTAATGAAGGGCACTTTACAGTTGAGATAGAAACATTTATTCGTCCCTATGTCGCTTAGGATTGCAGTGGGGTCCCGGACTAACACAACATTGTACTCCCTGCCCATGTGGAACAAGCAGAGCAAGTTAGGATTAAGTCGGTCAGTAATGAAGGGAACTTTACTCTTGAGGTCGAAACAATTTTTCGTCCCTATCTCCCTAAGGATTTCGGTCGGGCACTGAGTGATAACACGTTGTACTCCCTGCCCATGTGCTACAAGCAGAGCAAGTTAGGTTGAAGGCGGGTAGTAATGAAGGGCACTTTACTCTTGAGATCGAAACAGTATTTCGTCCCTATCTCCCTTAGGATTGCACTGGGGTCACTGAGTAATACGGCGTTGTACTCCCTGCCCATGTTGTACAAGCACAGCAAGTTACGTTGAAGTCGTTCAGTAATGAAGGGCACTTTACTCTTGAGGTCGAAACAGTTTTTCGTCCCTATCCCCCTTAGGATTGCAGTGGGGTCACTGAGTAATACCGCAGGGTATTGAATGTCCATGAGGTACAAGCAGAGCAAGTTAAGTTGAAGTCGTTCAGTAATGAAGGGCACTTTACTCTTGAGATCGACTTTTTCGTCCCTATCCCCCTTAGGATTGAAGTGGGGACACTGAGTAATACCACATGGTACTCCCTGCTCATGTGGTAGAAGCAGAGCAAGTAACGAAGTCGTTTAGTAATGAAGGGCTCTTTACTCATTAGATCGAAACAGTTTTTCGTCCTTATCTCCCTTAGGATTGCAGTGGGGTCGCTGTGCAATACCACATGGTGCTCAAAGCCCATGTGGTACAAGCACAGGAAGTTAGGTTGAAGTAGTTCAGTAATGAAGGGCACTTTACTCTTGAGGTAGAAGCATTTTTTCGTCCCTATCTCCCTTAGGATTACAGTGGGGTCACTGAGTAATACCACATTGTACTCCCTGCGTATGTGGTACAAGTGGAGCAAGTCAGGTTGAAGTCAGTCAGTAATGAATGGCACTTTACTCTTGACTTCGAAACAGTTTTTCGTCCCTATCTCCCTTAGGATTGCAGTGGGGTCACTGAGTATTAGCACATTGTACTCCCTGCCCATGTGGTACAAGCAGAGCAAGTTAGGTTGAAGTAGTTCAGTAAAGAAGGGCAATTTACTCTAGCGGTCGAAAGTGTTTTTCCTCCCTATCTCCAATAGGATTGCAGTGGGGTCACTGAGTAATACCACATGGTACTCCCTGCCCATGTGGTACAAGCAGAGCAAGTCAGGTTGAAGACGGTCAGTGATGAAGGGCACTTTACGCTTTACGTCAAAACAGTTTTTCGTCCCTAACTCCTTTAGGATTGCAGTGGGGTCACTGAGTAATACGACATGTTACTCCCTGCCCATGTGGTACAAGCAGAGCAAGTTAGGTTGAAGTAGTTCAGTAATGAAGGGCACAAGTGCCACCACTCGTAATAGTAAATAATGATTTTCGGCTAAGAGGCATAACTCGTAATAGTAGACAGACCACGAATTTCGGCTAAAAGGAACCGCTCGTAGGAGTAGAACATTATTACTAATTTCGGCTAAGTGCCACCAATGGTAGTAGAAGATAAATGGGGAATTTGGGCTAAGTGCCACAACTTTTAGTAGAAGACAGGTGACGAATTTCGGCTAAGTGCCACCGCGCGTAGTAGTAGAATATTACTAATTTCACCTAAGTCCCACCGCTCATATTAGTTGAGAAATAAGGAATTTCTTATAAGTGCCACAACTCGTACTAGGAGACAACTGACTGATTTCAGCTAATTACAACGGCTCGTAATAGTAGGATATGACTAATTTCAGCTAAGTTCCACCACTCGTAGTAGTAGATAAATGAGGAATTGCGGCTAAATGTCACATATAATAGTAGTAAACAAATGACGAATTTCTGCTAAGTGCTGGCGCTCGTAGTACTAGAATTTTACTAATTTCGGGTAAGTGCCAACACTCGTAGTAGTAGATAAATGAGGATTTTCGGCTAAGTGCCACAACTCGTAGTAGCACACAGGTGACGAATTTCGGCCAAGGGTCGCCGCGCGTAGTAGTAGAAAAATGACGAATTTCGGCTAAGTGCCACCGCGCGTAGTAGTAGAATATTACTGATTTTGGGTGAGCCAGCACTCGTAGTAGTAGATAAATGAGGATTTTCGGCTAAGTGCCACAACTCGTAGTAGCACACAAGTGACGAATTTCGGCTAAGTGTCGCCGCGCGTAGTAGCAGACACGTGACGAATTTCAGCTAAGTGCCAGCGCTCGTAGTAGTAAAATATTACAAATTTCGGCTTGCCACCGCTGGTAGAAGGAGTAAAAATGAGGAATGTCGGCTAAATACAATCGCCCGTAGTAGTAGACGGGTGACAAATTTCGGCTAAGGACTGCCGAGTGTAGTAGTAGACAAGTGACGAATTTCGGCTAAGTGCCGCCGTGCGTAGTAGTAGACAAGTGACGAATTTCGGTTAAGAGCCGCCGCGCGTCGTAGCAGACAGATCAATTAATTCGGCTAAGTGCCACCGCTCGTAGTAGTAGAATATTGTTACTAATTTCGGCTAAGTGCCACCACACGTAGTATGAGATAAATAAGGGATTCCGGCTAAGTGCCACAATGCGTAGTAGTAGACAGGTGACGAATTTCGGCTAAGTGCCACCGCTCGTAGTACAATAATTTTACAAATTTCGGCTAAGTGCCACCACTCGTAGTAGTAGATAAATGAGGATTTTTGGCTAAGTGAAACAAATCGTAATAGTAGACAGGCAACGAAATTCGGCTAAGTGCCACCGCTCGTAGTAGAAGAATATCATTACTAATTTCAGCCAAGTGCCACCACTCGTATTAGTAGATAAATGAGGAATTTCGGCTAAATGCCATACCTCGTAGTAGCACAAAGGTGAAGAAATTCGGCTAAGTGTCGCCGCGCGCTTTAGTAAACAAATGACGAATTTGGGCAAAGTGCCACCGCGCGTAGTAGTAGAATATTATTGATTTTGGCTAAGAGCCACCACTGGTAGTAGTAGAGAAATGAGGAATTTCGACTAAGTGCTACAACTCGTAGTAGCAGACACGTGACGAATTTCAGCTAGGTGCCACCGCTCGTAGTAGTAGAAAATTACTTATTTCTGCTAAGTGCCACAAATAGTAGTAGTAGATCAATGAGGATTTTCGGCTAAGTGCCACAACTTGTAGTAGTAGACAGACGAGGAATTTCGGCTAAGTGCCAGTGCTCGTAGTAGTGGAATATTACAAATTTCTGCTTTGGACCACTCGTAGTAGAAGAAAAAGTGAGGAGTTTCGGCTAAGTGCAACTGCCCATAGTAGTAGAAGAGTGACATATTTCGGCTAAGTGCCGTCGGGCGTAGTAGTAGAAAAGTGACGAATTTCGGCTAATTGCTGACGTGCGTAGTAGTAGACAAGTGACGAAATTCGGTTACGATCCGCCGCGCGTAGTAGTAGACAGACCATGAATTTCGGCTAAGTGCCACCATTCGTAGTAGTAGAATATTATTACTAATTTCGGATTTGTGCCACCAATCCTAGTAGTATATAAATGAGGAATTTTGTCTAAGTGCCAAAACTCAAAGTAGCAGAGAGGTGACGAATATCGGCGAAGTGCAGCCGCGCGTAGTAGTACACAAATGACGAATTCCTGCTAAGTTCCACCGCGCGAAGTATTAGAAAAACGATTTTCGGTTGTGCTACCTGGCGTAGTAGTAGACATGTGACGAATTTCGGCTAAGTTCCACCGCGCGTAATAGTAGACAGAACACGAAATTCGTCTAAGTGCCACCGCCCGTATTAGTAGAATATTACTAAGTTTGGCTAAGTGCCACCACTCGTAGTAATAGATAAATCAGGAAATTCGGCTAAGTGCCATTGCGCGTAGTAGTAGAAAAATGAATTTCGGCTATTACTATTACTAATAATATTACTAATTTCGGCCAAATGCCACCACACAATGTAGTAGACAGATGATAGTTATCGGCTAAGTGCCACAACTCTTAGTAGTAGACAGAACACGAATTCTGCTTAGCCGAAATTCGTCACTTGTCTACTTCTACGCGCGGTGGGACTTAGTCGAAATTCATTATTTATCTATTACTACGAGTGGTGGCACTTAGCCCAAGTTAGTGATATTCTACAACTACGAGGGGTAGCACTTAGACGAAATTCGTGTAGTGTCTAGTATTACGCGCGTGGATCTTAGCCGAAATTCGTCACTTGTGTACTACTACGCGCTGTGGCAGTGCCAAAAATCATTTTTCTACAACTTCGCGCGATGGCACTGGGCCGCAAATCCTTATTTATGTATTACTACTAGTGGTGGCTCTTAGCCGAAGTTTGTAATATTCTGTAACTACGACCGGTGGCACTTAGCAGAAATTCGTGTTCTTTGTACTACTCCGCGCGGTGGAACTTAGTCGAAATTCGTCACATGTCTACTAATACGCTCGGTGGCACAGCCGAAAGTCATTTTTCTAATACTTCGCGCGGCGGAACTTAGCAGAAATTCGTCATTTGTCTATTACTACGCGCGGCTGCACTTAGCCGATATTCGTCACCTCTCAGCTACTACGAGTTTTGGCACTTAGACGAAATTCTTCATTTATATATCGCTACTATTGGTGCTAGTTAGCCGAAATTAGTAATAATGTTCTACTACTACGAGCGGCTGCACTTATCCGAAATTCTTGGTCTGTATACTATTACGAGTTGTGGCACTTAGCCGAAAATCATCATCTATCCACTACATTGTGTGGTGGCACTTGGCCTAAATTAGTAATATTCTACAACTACGAGCGGTGGCACTTAGCTGAAATTCGTCACCTGTCTCCTACTACGAGTTGTGGCACTTAGGAGAAATTCCTCACTTATCTACTACTACGAGTGGTGGCACTTAACCATTATTAGTATGATTCTACTACTACGCGCTGTGGCACTTAGGGGAAATTCATTTGTTTACTACAATGCGCGGCGGCACTTAGCCGAAATTCGTCACCTCACTGCTACTTCGATTTGTGGCACTTAGCCGAAATTGCTCGTTTATCTACTACTACGGGTGATGGCACAAATCCGAAATTATTAATAATATTCTACTACTAAGACCGGTGGCACTTAGCCGAAATTCATGGTCTGTCTACTACTACGCGCAGCGGATCTTAACCGAATTTGGTCAATTGTCTACTACTACGCACGGCGGCACTTAGCCGAAATTCGTCACTTGTCTACTACAACGCCAGGCGGTACTTAGCCGAAATTTGTCACTCTTCTACTACTACGGGCGGTTTCACTTAGCCGAAATTCCTCATTTTTTTTCTACGAGTGGTGGCAAACCCGAAATTTGTAATATTCTACTACTACGAGCGCTAGCACTTAGCCGAAATTCCTCGTCTGTCTACTACTACGAGTTGTGGCACTTAGCGGAAGATCCCCATTGATCTACTACTACGATTTGTAGCACTTAGCCGAAATAAGTAATATTCTACTACCACAAGCGGTGGCAATTAGCTGAAATTCGTCACGTGTCTGCTACTACGATTTGTAGCACTTAGCCGAAATTCCTCATGTATCTACTACTACCAGTGGTGGCTCTTAGACAAAATCAGTAATATTCTACTAGTACGCGCGGTGGCACTTAGCCGAAATTTGTCATTTGTCTACTACTACTAGCAGCGACACTTAGCAGAAATTCGTCTCCTCTCTGCTACTACGAATTGTGGCACTTAGCCGAAATTCCTCATTTATCTACTACTTCGAGTGGCGGCACTTAGCCGAAATCAATAATGATATTGTACTACTACGAGCGGTGGCACTTTGCCGAAACTCATGGTCTGTCTACTACTACAAGTTGTGGCACTTAGCCGAAAATCCCTATTAATCTACTACTATGAGTGGTGGCACTTAGCGAAATGAGTAATATTCTAGTACTACGCGCGGCGGCACAGCCGAAATTCTTTACTCGTCTACTACTACGCGCGGTGGCACTTAGTCGAAATTCCTTATTTTTTCTACTACTAGGAGTGGTGGCAAATGCGAAATAAGTAATATACTACTACTACGAGGGGTGGCACTTAGCCGAAACTCGTCATCTGTCTACTGCTGTGGCGGTGGCACTTAACCGAATTTCGTCATTCGTAATTCTACTAGTACGGGCGTTGACAGTTAGTCGAATTTCGTCATTTTTCTACTACTACGAGCGGTCTCACTTTCACGCAGGTCGTGGCAGGAACCACTACCACGCGCCGCACCAGCCTAGAACCAATACAGCAGTCTCGTCTCTCGTCGTTGTTTATTTAGGCGCACAGGGGGACATTTGAAATATTCTTCGCCAGTTCGGTAACCGTGCTTTCGCCTCATTTTATTCTGAGTTACAAATGCTTACGGGAGCGTGAGCGACCCAATACCATTGATCTAATAAAAGAAGACCGATCTCTGTTCGGGCTCCGTTGCGTATCACCAGTCCGAAGGCTGTTGGTCTCGTCCCTCACGTTCTGTATGAACGACCATCTCGGTGGAGTCTCAGGTCCGTCTCAGTAGGGACTGGCGCGTGGCCTCGACTTCGGTTTGCCACACAAAACGCGCCCTGTGGACCGGAATTGTATACCCGTGGACCTCAATATTCTTTCTAGTCGTCGATGCATATATAGGCGCACAGCCTAACATCGACAGTTGATATAAGGCAGACATTTGAAAAATTCTTCGCCGGTTCACTGACCGTGCTTTCGATTCATCGCCGTCTCAGCTACTGAATACCCACAGGTATTGAAGCAAGAACAGAAAATTTAATTATTTATGCTCGTGCTCTGAGTTTCGCAATACAAGAAGTCGCCATTTGTTTGTTAATGGCGGTCATCATCCAGGCGTGAAACGTGAATGAATATTCATGGTCCGTAATGTGCATTTTAAACGTCGCTGCTCATTGAGGCTCTCAGCCTGTCATGAGATATAAGGTAGACACTTGAAATATGCGTGACTCCTAAGAAAACCGTGCGATTCGCCTTATTTCATTCGGAATCATTTCATGTGGCCTGCACTGAGGCAAGCATGAGAAGGGCCAACGGCTTTCTCACGCCCTGCTTCGTGGAGAGCCGAATGCATGCGTTAAATGTGTCGTCCTGATTGTCTCGTCGGTCCCTGCCTCCAGGTAGCATACCACGACCTTGGTAGACGGAGAAAGGACTAGTCCCCTGTGCCAACGTTTCCCCACCACAAGAACTCTTTCGAGGTTGTAGTTGGCCTGGTGCGTTACCCTTTTTTTAACGTGGCGGTTCCCCGGGAGGCCTATGTTCCACTGGTCAAAGAAGTGATGCTCACTAGAGCACGTTCTTATTTTTAAAGAGCGTCGCGCGACCCCATCAAGTAGGGAGTCGTGCGTGCCCTCAACTTCGGACGCCGCACAAGGCGGGCCCAATGGATTCTTTAGGCCGAACGAACGCCAAAGATGGCTTCGAAAGACCTGGGGGCTGAAAGAGGTCCGACGGCAGCGGTGGCCAACACGCTGCCGTGAGCCGGGTCGTGAACAGAGCCACAAACCCAGCGTGCACACCCGGAGACGTTGCCTCAACGGGCCGGACGCTCAAGCCTCGCACCTTTGCCAGGAGCGAGGGCAGACGGCTTTGGCCATCGTGAGAGGCCGAAACACGTCCAACGGCAGCGGGGGCCAGCACGCTGCCACGGAACGGGTGGTGAACATAGCCACAAACCCATATAGCGCACCCGGAGACGTTGCCTCAACGGGCCGGACGCTCACGCCTCTCTCCCCTTTACCACACCACAAGAGCTCTTCAGAGATTGTAGTTGGCCCGGCGCGTTACCCTTTTTTAATTAACGTGGCGGTTCCCCGGGAGGCCTATGTTCCACGTGGCAACATCGGACAAGTCCGTGCTTTACCGCGAAGCAGGCCGTTGGCACGCGATGTGCGACCACTAAGGAGGTCACGCCAGTCCGCACCCCACGGCCGTTGGGCCTCGCTTGTTCGTTCTAAGTGCCGCTCGAATCAGCGGCACGACCGGTGGCGACCCCCTTGAAGGCCTTGAAACCTGGCTGGTACCACGGCCTGCCGCAGCCGAGACCGGCTTCAAGTCGTTCGAGTTCGGGAGCTCTGACGCCCGTCACGCCACGCGGAGAGTTCTGAAACACCCGCTTGCCGGCAGAGGTGCCGACGGTGTGCGAAGGGTGCCACCCGCCCGCAGGCTGGAGGTCTCGTCCCTCACGTTCTATCTCGACCACCATCTCGGTAGAGTCACAGTTCTGTCTCAGTAGCGTTAATGATCCTTCCGCAGGTTCACCTACGATAACCTTGTTACGACTTTTACTTCCTGTAAATGATCAAGTT
Source organism: Coptotermes formosanus (assembly GCA_013340265.1). Taxonomy (NCBI): domain Eukaryota; kingdom Metazoa; phylum Arthropoda; class Insecta; order Blattodea; family Rhinotermitidae; genus Coptotermes; species Coptotermes formosanus. The sequence continues at coordinate 2,424,217 of BLKM01012983.1, read as the reverse complement.
CGGGCATCTTCCCAGTGGAATCGAAGGGGCGAACCCCCGCGCCCACCGGTCCTAAGACCTCTCTAAATCATTCAATCGGTAGTAGCGACGGGCGGTGCGTACAAAGGGCAGGGACGTAATCAACGCGAGCTTATGACTCGCGCTTACTTGGAATTCCTCGTTCATGGGGAACAATTGCAAGCCCCAATCCCTAGCACGAAGGAGGTTCAGCGGGTTACCCGGACCTTTCGGCCAGGGAGGACATGCTGATTCCTTCAGTGTAGCGCGCGTGCGGCCCAGAACATCTAAGGGCATCACAGACCTGTTATTGCTCAATCTCGTGCGGCTAGAAGCCGCCTGTCCCTCTAAGAAGATTAAGAGTCGCCGGTAGCACAAAGGATACCGGATGCGACTATTTAGCAGGCTAGAGTCTCGTTCGTTGTCGGAATTAACCAGACAAATCGCTCCAGCAACTAAGAACGGCCATGCACCACCACCAACCGAATCAAGAAAGAGCTGTCAGTCTGTCAATCCTCCCGATGTCTGGGCCTGGTGAGGTTTCCCGTGTTGAGTTAAATTAAGCCGCAGGCTCCACTCCTAGTGGTGCCCTTCCGTCAATTCCTTTAAGTTTCAGCTTTGCAACCATACTTCCCCCGGAACCCAAAAGCTTTGGTTTCCCGGAAGCCGCCCGCCGAGTCATCGGAGTAACTTCGGGGGATTGCTGGCTGGCATCGTTTATGGTTAGAACTAGGGCGGTATCTGATCGCCTTCGAACCTCTAACTTTCGTTCTTGATCAGAGAAAACATTCTTGGCAAATGCTTTCGCTTCTGTCCGTCTTGCGACGATCCAAGAATTTCACCTCTAACGTCGCAATACGAATGCCCCCGTCTGTCCCTTTTGATCATTACCTCGGGGATTCCGAAAACCAACAAAATAGAACCGAGGTCCTATTCTATTATTCCATGCAGTCGGTATTCAGGCGGCTGCTGCCTGCTTTAAGCACTCTAATTTGTTCAAAGTAACTACGAGCTTTTTAACCGCAAGCCCGCGGTACTGTTGTGGTGTTGAGCCAATTTTTCGGGCTGAGGACTGCCCTTCTTTTTCCTTCGCCTCTCACTCCGTGTCCTCACGAGCCGCGAATTGCAGCCCTCGAACAGCCACGAGAGATAACAGGGTGCAGCAATCCATCTGGCGGCAGGTGAAGCAGTATTGAGCGAGTACACAGCTCACACAACATCGTGCGTTAGTCACTAGGGGTTTAAGCTATTCTCAAGGGAGACCGAAATCGTCATCGGCGGGGTAGCAGGGAATCGAGCACCAGATGAAGCCATCCCACGGACCTATGTCTACTACTACCCGCGGTGAGACTTAGCCGAAAATCGTCACTTGTCTACTACTACGCATGGTGGGACTTAGCCAAAATTTATTTTTCTAATACTACGCGCGATGGAACTTAGTCGAAATTTCTAATTTATCTATTACTACGAGTGGTGGCACTTAGACCAAGTTAGTGATATTCTACTACTACGAGCGGTGGCACTTACACGAAATTCGTGTTCTGTCTACTACTACGCGCGGCGGCACTTAGCCGAAATTCGTCAACTGTCTCCTAATACGAGTTGTGGCACTCAGCAGAATTTCCTCATTTATCTACTACTACGATTGGTGGCACTTAGCCGAAATTCGTCACTTGTCTATTACTACGCGCGGTGGGACTTAGCCAAAATTCATTTTTCTAATACTACGCGCGGTGAAACTTAGCCAAAATTCATGTTTCTACTACTACGCGCGGTGGAACTTAGTCGCAATTCCTAATTTATCTATTTCTACGAGTGGTGGCACTTAGCCCAAGTTAGTGATATCCTACTACTACTACGAGCGGTGGCACTTAGACGAAATTCGTGTTCTGTCTACTACTACGCGCGGTGGAACTTAGTCGAAATTCGTCACTTGTGTAATACTACGCGCGGTGGCACAGCCGAAAATCAATTTTCGCCTACATCGCACGGTGGCATTTAGCCGAAATTCGTGATTTGTCTACTACTACGCGCGGCGGCACTTAGCTGAAATTCGTCAACTGTCTATTACTACGAGTGGTGGCACTTAGCCCAAGTTAGTGATAATCTACTAATACGAGCGGGGCACTTAGACGAAATTCGTGTTCTGTCTCCTACTATGCGCGGTGGATCTTAGCCGAAATTCGTCATTTGCGTACTAATACGCGCGGTGGCACGCCCAAAAATCACTTTTCTCCTACTTCGCGCGGTGGCATTTTGCCGAAATTCGTCATTTGTCTACCACTACGCGCGGCGGCACTTATCCGAAATTCGTCAACTGACTGCTACTACGAGTTGTGGCACACAGCCGAAATTCCTCAATTATCTACTACCACGATTGGTGGCACTTAGCCGAAATTAGAAATAATGTTGTACTACTACGAGCGATTGCACTTAACCGAAAGTTGTGGTCTGTGTACCATTAGGAGTTGTGGCACTTTGCCGAAAATCATTATTTATCTACTATTACGTGTGGTGGCACTTAGCTGAAATTCGTGACCATTCTACTGCTACGAGTTGTTGCACTTAGCCGAAATTAGTAATATTCTACTACTACGATCGGTGGCAGTTAGGCGGAATTCCTCATTTATCCACTACTATGAGTGGTGGCACATAACTGAAATTAATTGCATCCTAATACTACAAGTGTTGGAACTTATCCGAATTTCGTCATTTCTCACCTACTACTCGCGGAGACACTTAGCCAAATTCATGGTCTGTCTACTACTACGAGTTATGGCACTTAGCCAAAAAAAACCTCATTTATCTACTTCTACGAGTGGTGCCACTTATCCGAAATTCTTCACTTGTCTACTACTACGCGCGGCGGTACAGCCGAAATCCGTCACTTGTCTACTACTAGGCGCGGTGGCACTTAGTCGAAATTCCTTATTTTTTATACTACTAGGAGTGGTGGCAAAGGCGAAATAAGTAATATACTACTACTACGAGGGGTTGCACTTAGCCGAAACTCGTCATCTGTCTACTGCTGTGATTTGTGGCACTTAGCCGGAATTCCTCATTTATCTACAACTACGAGTTGTGGACCTTAGTCGAAATTAGTCATCTTCTACTACTACGAGCGGGGGCACTTAGCCGAAATTCGTCACTTGTCTATTGCTACGAGTTGTGGCACTTAGCCGAAGTAAGTTTTATTCTACTACTACTATCGGTGTAATTTAGCCGAAATTTCTGTTCTGTCTACTACTACGCGCGGTGGAACTTAGTCGAAATTCCTTATTTATCTATTATTACGAGTGGTGGCACTTAGCCCAAATTAGTGATATTCTACTACTACGAGCGTTGGCACTTAGACGAAATTCGTGTTCTGTCTACTACTACACGCGGTGCAACTTTAGCCGAAATTCGTCACTTGTGCACTAATACGCGCGGTGGCACACACAAAAATCATTTTGCTACTACTTCTTTCGGTACCACTTAGCCGAAATTCATCAACTCTCTACTACTACTTGTTGTGGCACTCAGCCGAAATGCCTCATTTATCTACTACTACTATTGGAGGCACTTAGCCGAAATTAGAAATTATGTTCTACTACTACTACGAGCGGTTGCACTTACCCGAAATTCACGGTCTGTATTGTATTAGGAGTTGTGGCACTTAGCCGAAAATCATCATTTATCTACTATTACGTGTGGTGGCACTTGGCCGAAATTATTAATTATCTACTACTACGAGCGGTGGCACTTAGGTGAAATTCGTTACCTGTCTCCTTCTAGGAGTTGTGGAACGTAGCCGAATTTAGTAATATTCTACTACTACTACTATCGGTGGCCTTTAGACGTAATTCGTGTTCTGTCTACTACTACGGGCGGTTGAACGTAGCCTAAATTCGTCACTTGTCTACTACTACGAGCGGTGGGACTTAGCCAAAATTCATTTTTCTACTACTACGCTCGGTGGAACTTAGTCGTAATTCCTTATTTATCTATTACTACGAGTGGTGGCACTTAGCCAAAATGATTGATATTCTACTAATACGAGCGGGGGCACTTAGACGAAATTCATGTCGTGTCTACTACTACGCGCGGTGGAATTTAGCCGAAATTCCTCATTTTTTCTACTACTAGGAGTGGTGGCAAATGCGAAATAAGTTATATTCTACTACTACGAGAGGTGGCACTTAGCCGAAACTCGTCATCTGTCTAGTACTATGATTTGTGGCACTTCGACGGATTTCCTCATTTATCTACTACTACCAGTGGTGGATCTGAGTCGAAATTAGTCATACTCTACTAATACGTGGGGGGGCACTTAGACGAAATTCGTCACCTGTCTACTGCTACGAGTTGTGACACTTAGCCGAAGTAAGTAATACTATACTACAACGATCGGTGGAACTTAGCCTAAATTAGTGTTCTGTCTACTACTACGCGCGGTGGCACTTAGCCGAAATTCGTCACTTGTCTATTACTACGCGCGGTGGGACTTAGCCAAAATTCATTTTTCTAATACTACGCGCGGTGAAACTTAGCCAAAATTCATGTTTCTACTACTACGCGCGGTGGAACTTAGTCGAAAATCCTAATTTATCTATTTCTACGAGTGGTGGCACTTAGCCCAAGTTAGTGATATCCTACTACTACTACGAGCGGTGGCACTTAGACGAAATTCGTGTTCTGTCTACTACTACGCGCGGTGGAACTTAGCCGAAATTCGTCACTTGTGTAATACTACGCGCGGTGGCACAGACGAAAATCAATTTTCTACTACTTCGCGCGGTGGCATTTAGCCGAAATTCGTGATTTGTCTACTACTACGCGAGGTGGAACTTAGCCAAAATTGATTTTTCTACTACTACGCCCGGTGGAACTTAGTCGAAATTCATTACTTATCTATTACTACGTGTTGTGGCACTTAGCCAAAGTTAGTGATATTCTACTACTACGAGCGGGGGCACTTAGACGAAATTTGTGTTCTGTCTACTACTATGCGCTGTGGAACTTAGCCAAAATTGATTTTTCTACTACTACGCGCGGTGGAACTTAGTCGAAATTCATTATTTATCTATTACTATGATTGGTGGCACTTACCCCAAGGCAGTGGTATTCTACTACTACGAGCGGTGGCACTTAGACGAAATTCGTGTTTTGTGTACAACTACGCGCGGTGGAACTTATCCGAAATTCGTCAATTGTCTACTACTACGCGCGGTGGGACTTAGCCGAAATTCGTTTTTCTACTACTACGCGCGGTGGAAGTTAGTCGAAATTCTTATATATCGATTACTACGAGTGGTGGCACTTAGCGAAAGTTAGTGATATTCTACTACTACGAGCGGTGGCACTTAGACGAAATTCTTCACTTGTCTACTTCTTCGCGCGGTGCGACAGAAGAATTTAATTTTTCTACTACTACGCGCTGTCGAACTTAGTCGTAATTCCTTATGTACCTATTACTACGAGTGGAGGCACTTAGCCCAAGTTAGTGATAATCTACTAATACGAGCCTGGGCACTTGGACGAAATTCGTGTTCTGTCTCCTAGTATGCGCGGTGGGACTTATCCGAAATTCGTCATTTGCGTACTAATACGCGCGGTGGCACTTAGCCGAATTTCGTCACCTGTGTACTGTTACGAGTTGTGGCATCTCTACTACTACGTGTTGTGGCACTCAGCCGAAATTCCTCATTTATCTACTGCTACGATTGGTGGCACTTAGCCGAAATCAGAAATAATGTTCTTCTACGATGAGCGGTTGCACTTAGACGAAATTCATGGTCTGTGTACTATTAGGAGTTTTGGCACTTAGCCGAAAATCATCATTTATCTACTATAACGTATGGTGGCACTTAGCCGAAATTAGTGATAATCTATTACTACGAGCGGTGGCACTAAGCTGAAATTCGTCACCTGTCTGCTCATATGATTTGCGGCAATTAGCCAAAGTTAGTAATATTCTACTACTACGATCGGTGGTACTTAGACGAAATTCGTGTCATGTCTACTATTACGCGCGGTGGAACTTAGTCGAAATTCATTATTTATCTATTACTACGTGTTGTGGCACTTAGCCAAAGTTAGTGATATTCTACTAATACGAGCGGGGGCACTTAGACGAAATATGTGTTCTGTGTACTACTACGCGCTGTGGAACTTATCCAAAATTGATTTTTCTACTACTACACGCGGTGGAACTTAGTCGAAATTCCTTATATATCTATTACTACGAGTGGTGGCATTTAGCGAAATTTAGTGATATTCTACTACTACGAGCGGGGGAACTTAGACGAAATTTGTGTTCTGTCTACTACTTCTCGCGGTGGAACTTAGCCGAAATTCAATTTTCTGCTACTACGCGCGGAGAAACTTAGTCGAAATTCCTTATTTATCTATTACTACGAGCGGTGGCACTTAGCCCAAGTCAGTGATATTCTACTACTACGAGCGGTGGCACTTAGACGAAATTCTTCACTTGTCTACTACTACGCGCGGTGGGACAGAAGAAATTCATTTTTCTACTACTACGGGCGGTGGAACTTAGCCGTAATTTGTCACTTGTGTACTAGTGCGCGCGGTGGCACAGCCAAAAATCATTTTTCTACTACTTCGCGCCGTAGCACTTAGCCGAAATTCGTGATTTGTCTACTACTACGCGCGGCGGCTCTTAACCGAATATCCTCATTTATCTACTACTACGATTGGTGGCACTTAGCCGAAATTAATGGTCTGCGTACTATTAGGATTTGTGGCACTTAGCCGAAAATTATCATTTTTCCACTATTAAGTGTGGTGGCATTTAGCCGAAATTAGTAATAATCTACTACTATGTGCGTTGGCACTTAGCTGAAATTCGTCACCTGTCTGCTAATACGAGTTACGGCACTCAGCGAAATTTCCTCACTTATCTACTACTACGAGTGATGACACTTAACCAAAATTAGTAATATTCTACTGCTACGCGCGGTGGCACTTTGCCGAAACTCGTCATCTCTCTACTGTTACGAGTTGTGGCACTTAGCCGAATTATGTTTTATTCTACTACTACGATCTGTGGAACTTAGCCTAATTTTGTGTTCTGTCTACTACTACGCCCGGTGGAACTTAGACGAAATTCGTCACCTGTCTACTACTACGCGCGGTGGGTCTTAGCGGAAATTCATTTTTCTACTACTACGCGCGGTGAAACTTAGTCGAAATTCCTTATTTATCTATTAATAAGAGTGGTGGTACTTAGCCCAATTTAGTGATATTGAACTACTACGAACGGTAGATCTTAGACGACATTCGTGTTCTCTCTACTACTACGCGCGGTGGAACTTAGCCTTAATTTGTCACTTGTGTACTATTGCGCGCGGTGGCAAAGCCAAAAACCATTTTTCTACTATTTCGCGCTGTAGCTCTTAGCCGAAAATCGTGACTTGTCTACTACAACGAGCGGCGGCTCTTAGCTGAAATTCGTCAACTTTCTCCTACTACGAGTTGTGGCACTCACCAGAATTTCTTCATTTATTTACTACTACGAATGGTGGCACTTAGCCGAAATTAGAAAAATTTTCTACTACTACGAGCGGTTGCACTTAGCCGAAATTCATGGTCTGCGTACTATTAGGAGTTGTGGCACTTAGCTGAAAATCATCATTTATCTACTATTAAGTGTGGTTGCACTTAGCCGAAATTAGTGATAATCTATTACTACGAGCGGTAGCACTTAGCTGAATTTCGTCACCTGTCTGCTAATATGAGTTGCGGCACTTAGCCGAAGTTATTAATATTCTATTACTACGATCGGTGGCACTTAGCCGAAATTCGTGATTTGTCTACTACTACGCGCGGCGGCACGTAGCTGAAATTCGTCAACTGTCTACTATTCCGTGTTGTGGCACTCAGCCGAAATTCCTCATTTATCTACTACTACGATTGGTGGCAGTTAGCCAAAATTAGGAATAATTTTCTTCTACTACGAGCGGTTGCACTTAGCCGAAATTCATCGTCTGTGTACAAATAGGAGTTTTCGCTCTTAGCCGAAAATCATCATTTATCTACTATTACGTGTGGTGGCACTTAGACGAAATTAGTAATAATCTAATACTACGAGCGGTGGCACTTAGCTGAAATTCGTCACCTGTCTGCTAACATAAGTTGCGCCACTTGGCTGAAGTTAGTAATATTCTACTACTAAGATCGGTGGCACTTAGACGAAATTTGTGTTCTGTCTAGTACTACGCGCGGTGGAACTTAGTCGAAATTCATTTTTTATCTATTACTACGAGTTGTGGAATTTAGCCAAACTTAGTGATATTCTACTACTATGAGCGGTGGCAATTAGACGAAATTTGTGTACTGTCTACTACTACGCGCTGTGGAACTTAGACAAAATTGATTTTTCTACTACTACGCACGGTGGAACTTAGTCGAAATTCATTATTTATCTATTACTATGATTAATGGCACTTAGCCCAAGTCAGTGATATTCTACTACTACGAGCGGTGGCACTTAGACGAATTTCGTGTTGTGTCTACAAATACGCGCGGTGGAACTTAGCCGAAATTCGTCCCTTGTCTACTACTACGAGCGGTGGGACTTAGTCAAAATTCCTTATATAAATATTACTATGAGTGGTGGCACTTAGCGAAAGTTAGTGATTTTATACTGCTACGAGCGGGGGAACTTAGACGAAATATGTGTTCTGTCTACTACTACGCGCGGTGGAACTTAGCAAAAATTCATTTCTATACTACTACGCGCGTTGGAACTTAGTCGAAATTCCTTAATTATCTATTACTACCAGTGGTGGCACTTAGCCAAAATCAGTGATATTCTACTAATACGAGCGGGGGCACTTAGACGAAATTCTTCACTTGTCTACTACTACGCGCGGTGGAATTTAGCCGAAATTCCTAATTTTTTCTACTACTTGGAGTGGTGGCAAATGCGAAATAAGTTATATTCTACTACTACGAGAGGTGGCACGTAGCCGAAATTCGTCATCTGTCTAGTACTTTGATTTGTGGCACTTAGCCGGAATTCTTCATTTATTTACTACTACGAGTGGTGGAACTTAGTCGAAATTAGTCATATAATACTACTACTAGCGGGGGCACTTAGCCGAAATTCGTCACCTGTCTACTGCTACGAGTTGTGACACTTAGCCGAAGTAAGTAATACTCTACTACTACGATCGGTGGAACTTAGCCTAAATTTGTGTTCTGTCTACCACTACGCGCGGTGGAACTTAGCTGACAGCCGTCACTTGTCTACTACTACGCGCGGTGGGACTTAGCCGAATTTCATTTTTCTACTACTTCGGGCGGTGCAGTTAGCCTAAATTCGTGATTTTTCTACTACTACGCGCGGCGGCTCTTATCCGAAATTCGTCAACTGTCTCCTACTACGAGTTGTGGCACTCAGCAGAATTTCCTCATTTATCTACTACTACGATTGGTGGCACTTAGCCGAAATCAGAAAAATGTTCTATTACTACGAGCGTTGGCACTTAGACGAAATTCGTCATCTGTCTACTATTAGGAATTGTGGCAGTTAGCCGGAATTCCTCATTTATCTACTACTTGGAGTGGTGGAACTTAGCCGAAATTCGTGATTTGTGTACTACTACGCGCGGCGGCACTTAGCCGAAATTCGTCAACTGTCTCCTTCTACGAGTTGTGGCACTCAGCAGAATTTCCTCATTTATCTACTACTACGATTGGTGGCACTTAGCCGAAATTAGAAAAATCTTCTATTACTACAAGCGTTGGCACTTCGACGAAATTCGTGTTCTGTCTACTACTACGCGCGGTGGCACTTAGCCGAAATTCGTCATTTGTCTACTACTACGCGCGGCGGCTCTTAGCCTAATTCGTCACCTGTCTACTACTACGAGTTGTGGCACTTAGTCGAAAATTATCATTTATCTACTACTACGTGTGGTGGCACTTAGCAGAAATTAGTAATATTCTACTACTTCGAGCGATGGCACTTAGCCGAAATTCGTGGTCTGTTTACTGCTGACTTCCAATTCTTAAGTCTCCCAGGTCTGTTATTGCCATCCCTTTGCACTAAAATTTTAATTACATTATGAAATTGATATCCAGCAAATCATACAATGCCGCACTTGAAAGTTATGTCAAGTACCAACCGAACAACCCGCAATTTACACTTGAACGAGTAAAGAACCGGATCTAATATACAATGTCGTACAGTTTGGCGACCACGTGAAAAAGAACATGGATTACATGTGAGTACTCCTCTGCGCGTATTCCGTGTTCCTCTACGCGTGTGTCGTGCGGATTATTACGTGTGGTGTGCGGTGACATGCATGATGTTGGATGAGGCCCATCAGCCCCTCACCTGGCTGGAGCATCCGGTTGGGCACCAGGTGAAACATTGTTTTCCGTGTATGAAACTGTGTTGTTAAATTTCGCTCCACGTTTTCGCATATGCACCACGCTGCGAATATGTATTGGGCGAGGTGGTGTATTTAGTTCTCCATCCTTTTGTAGGGATTGAGGAAGGCTTAACTTGTCGTTACCTGCTTTTGATCATATTCATATGAGCTCCAGAACGCGCATAAACGAATCCGATCGTGTAGTTGACGATTTGGTGCGTGTACAAATACCGGCATCTCACCCAGTAGTCACTCATGACCGTAGTGTTAGGTTCGATGCAGTCACTAATAACAGCCATCAAAGTGTCTGCCGTCCTGTCCGTAACGGGAATGAGGAAGGGCGCAGGAATGAGTGGTACAACAGTAAGCCTCCTCTTGACGCGCACATCAGAGTCTCAAGGAATGGGTGGCTACCGGGCTGCAGCCCTACAGAACCGCCGAGACCAATATACGAAAAACACAGGTTTTGTAGATGTTAGAGTATCAAAAGTTTTACGTGATTTCCCCATCAGTCGAAATCAGCCACTGAAAACTGCTGATGACTATACATTAGAAGTTTGAAAAATTAATTAATAACATTTGAAAAAAACAAAACGATAGGACACTGTGAGCGAGTCTTGGAACATGTAGTTATATTTGAGTGTATACCAATGCAGTTGCAGACTTTGTTATAGTGTACTTACAACATGAATTTTATAACACGATTTTTTAAAGCAAACATAACTTGTATATAGCCTGGGGGTCAATCCCCCAAACGGAAAATTCTGGGTGCTCGCCTGGTGGAAATGACAGCATGCATGTCCGGCCCCCATAGATATGTGACATTCTGCAAGATATTACATTAATCAGCTAAATACGAGACAACACACGACTCGATTCTTCACACACACACACACACACACACACACTCACACACACACACACACACACACACACACACACACACACACACACACACACACACACACACACACACACACACACACACAGGCGCGACCAAAGTGTTATGTCCTACCAAAAGACACAATAATATGAGATGAAGCCATTGACCTACTGTTAGTGCAAATAGGCAGGAGGGAAAGGAGAGATAAAGATATGGCAGCATTTCGTAGGCATAACCTGAACAACCAATCTCATTCACTATCGACAAAAGCGTTAGGGGAAAAAGGAAGGATGGGTGGGAAACGCTACCGTTACTCAGAACGACAAGGCGCCATCACCCACGTCAAGCAAAGTAGGTGATCGTATGCAGACGGTAGGAACCATAGTTCATAAATGTTGCAGCGCTACTAACGGCAGGCATGCGAAATTGCAACGGGCGTGATACCAGAACTACCAACAGTGGAGAAATGAAGTATTGTACCTTATACTAAAGAAGAGCGGTACTTTACTTTTCAAACCAGTACGTGTACTCTTCGTGTCCAATGTCTAGATTTCGTATGTTGGCATACCCGTGTCATTTTATCGAGGATGAATAGATGTTGACGTTACGAATGGTGGTGTTGGTATCTGTTCACGCGACTTAAAATGGCGCAACTGAGTAGCTATAAATATACTGAATGGAGGAAAACAATAACAAAAACGTTCGGGCATTTTGAATTTCAGCATTCACAGACCAGGCTATTGCTGTATCGCAGTCCGTGGTGGAGCCACACGAATGCTGCCTATCCTCCTCCCTAACCTATTTCGTAAAGATCCAGTTTAATGCTACCTTACCATCTGTGGCTAGGTTTTCCAAGTGGTATTTTCAAGTTTCCCGATCCAACTCCCATGTGCATTTCTCTTCCATTGTGTGCCTTATGCCCTACCTATATCGCCTTCCATTATGTGATCACCCACATAATATTCGCTTAGGAATAACAACCATGAAGCTCCTCATTAGAACTTTTTCCAGGCTGCTGTTACTTTCTCTCTCTTCTGCCTCAACGTGTACCACAGCATCCTATTCTCAAACTGCCTGAGCATCAGTTCTTCCCTTACGATTAGAGATCCAAGTTGTACACCTATCATCATCAAAAGCTAAATTGGAGATGATGCTGGAATTATACTGAAAAATTCTGGCTCAATTTTGACACAGCTGGCAGCCAATCTTTACTTTGCCAATTTTCCTTATATGGTGTACATATACTGAGTAGTAAAGCATCATATTTACTAACAGAGAATTCAGTGAAACTTATATCACGGTTTGCTTCTGCAAAAGTGGGTGTATAACATACAAAGGAACTGTCAAGCAAAAAATGTTCAGCGTAATGTTTGGTTGTAATTTGAATTGTTATGATGTATAACTAGCTGTAACTAGTGCAAACTTTTATAATAACAACTCAGTTTTCTCAATGTGGAGCATGTTTTTATGTTGCTTGTATTTTTGTATGTCCAAATGGAATATCTGAAGCCATCAAGAGCAGTGTCACAGGTGCTTTTTTTCTCCCCCAGAAAATATTGTGTAGAAGCTAAAATTTCCACATTTACACTGGTTTATTGCACACAGTTTCAGACCCTGTTCCTTACTTCCAAACACAAACATGTTAAAAGGAATGGAAGCTTACCTTCCAAAATAATTTACAGTCTCCTCCTCATCATCATCATCATTATCATCATCATCATCATAATGGTCCGCACCATCTCCAAACATATGTTTCTCTGGCCCACTTGCAATACTATGGCCCAAACTTCTTCCACTTCACAGCCCTCATTAAATTAGTATTATATTGTGAGCACACAGCAAGAATTTTGAGCACTGCCCGTCCTGAGCTGCTACTTCTGTTTGCAATTTGGCACCGTGGTGTTGTTGGTATAGATCGAGGCTGTGAAAACAAAGAATCTAAGCTTTGGAATTCCATGAGCTCATTTTGGTAGAATTTCCTCCTTGAGTTGTGTCCACTGTGATCCTCTAGCACACTGTCTGTTTCATCTGATGTTGCTTCCAATTAAGTAAGAAGTTAGCCTCTGCAGGACGTGCCGGACACAGATTTAGGCATCCCACCTCCTCTCCCAATGTCCATGTTTGTGCAGTCTCAGTTGTTACTGTACCCGTCAGATGGTAGCAATTACATTGACAAGTTCAAAATTATGAAAGTAAAGGTGTCCTTGTCCATGCCTCAAGGCATACAGACTGAGTAGAGGTATAGCTCCACTCATTCTTAACGTAGGCACTGAATGGAGATGACTGGTTAACTTCACACCCCAGCCATTTTACCCCCAGGAAAAGGATCTCGGTACCCATTGAACAGGGGGCTGGTGGGACCCAGAGACGGTACGGACATTTTGGAGAAAAGAAAAATCCCTTCAGCATACCCACATTCAAACCCTGGACCATCCAGGCCATGGCATGGCCCCCATACCAAACAACATACAGGAACTGCTCATCCTCATTAACAGCACTCTGCCAGTATTTGTACATTTCCTCCCTTCTCTCCTCTTCAATATTTCGGCCAGTGATATTTCCTATGGCTTAAAGGGCTTGGTCCCTTTACCTTTTCCATGGGTAACTTACATCTCATTTTCCTGACAGCTTATAAAGTAAAGCTCAAAGTGGATCCAAATTAAATGTTATTTCTATCTATTTTTTATTACTTTAATTTCCTTTGTGATATTAATTATCCTAATGTCCACGTTCCTCCTCTCAGGTGACAGACTTGACATTCTTTACAGAAACAAAATGTTCACATCTACCAGCATAAGTAGAGAGCACCAACACAAGAAGTGAGAGGCATAAAAAAATCTCATACACCTGAAGAAATGATGGGAAGACTTGCCATATGTGGACTTTAATTTACATAGTGAAATTTCATAATAGCCACAATTCAGGACAAAAACTTGCACACAAACACACACACACATAACACTGATACATTTACTGCAAATAATTGCGCAATACAAGATGTATCAACATCACTGCATCTCTAGTGTTAACTATTGGGTATGCCTTTAAAAAAGCCAAAAACCAACTGAAGTGATTGAAGCTGAATGTGACCCATCAGCCTCTGGCATATGTTGTTGATGCTACTAGCCAAGACATACTACATTGCACAAAACTTACATTTTGCTTTGGTAACTGTATATAAAATAAGGTAGAGTCCTACTGAGCTCACCTAAATATGGTCTAACCTTTTAAAGCCTAGCAGTAACTTTACATACCACCAGGTTTAACATTAAAAAATTCTACGTGGTACCCACATTGCGTTTATGTGTTGTGTACGGATCTCAGAACAAACAGCAACTTTTGCCTTATGAAACACTGAGAGACTGGTTTTTATAAACAAAGTGGAGAGTGTTTACAGCGCGGTACGCGCTGGGTCCTTATAGAAAACAGATACGCTTCGTCTTTAAAGGGTTAACATGCAACAACATGCTGGTGAAATGTGGAAGAAATATTTCCTCCCATTTTCAGCCACCAATACATTTCATGCCCAAATCAGACATTACCTGCTTTACTTTGTGTAGAGAACAGACTTCAGAATTTGAGAACATAAATGCAACATTTTGTTCATCCTAATGGGTTTATAAAGCAACAAGTCCCTACATCTAATACCATTCATGCAAAACAGAATAGGGAGCAAATAATTTGTGGGAACATCCCACTGCACGCAGAGCGGCCCTTTAAGGGGCCACAGAATACACACCACACTGCCAGCGGAAGTCACTACTTCCAAACCTCGACACAGCACAGAGGGCAATGACCGACCTTCATCCAGCAGACCGACCTTCAGCCATGGTCGTTCTTCCCCACTCTGGCAACACTGTCCTGCCCGCTAGCCAGTGGCATCGCGATTCGCCAACACACGAGCTCTGCCCACTCAGCTGCGCGGAAGGATAAAAGAAGCCGCCTAGCAACAGCCAGCAGTGTGTGTTTGCCGTTTGTATCAGCAGCATCAAGACTCATCAAGAGCAAGCTATCCGCGCATAATAGTCCAGCACTGTACTGCACTGCATACTGTACAACCTGCATGGGTTGATCATATTATATTACAGCATATTAAAATTTACTGTTGAGGAGTTGGTTTTGTCATTGAGGTAATACTACGATATACCACTTCTGGTGACCCTATATATATTGGTGAACCTATCCTACGACCTACCAAACCAACCTCCTCTATAAATTCTTGAAAAATGGTTACACATAAATGAAGAAACAGCACATAAGTAAAAACTAGTCCTAACAACAGAATTTAGGCAAACTTTTATACAAAATGAAATGCAAAAGCAAAAACCAAGTAGAAGAAACTGCGAAGTCCACAGGACAGAAGATACAGAGAAATACTTTATTGCACACAATCACTGATATTAAATACCATGTTAATATACAGAGTAAACACTATGAGATAAACAATACACATCAGTCAATACATACAGTGTACATGTACTGGTAAAAACCTGGTCCTACCACTACCATTGGAAGGCAAGTACATAATTTCAGACTCGACACACAAATCCGATTTAAAGCATTAAAATAAAATGTCTTGTGCATGTGACTGACTGAGTAGCTCAAGGGAAGCGTCCTTCTTGAAAAGCTAACAACTCTCCATCTACTCAAGGAATTCCCTGCATTTTATAGAACTCGAGGGCTCATTACCAACTTACAGGAGCCTGCCACTTGTCCCTATCCTGAGCCAAATGAATCAAGTTCACACCTTGCAATTCTATGTCATTACAATCCCTGTTACAGTAGTTCGGAAG
Organism: Coptotermes formosanus; assembly: GCA_013340265.1. Classification (NCBI taxonomy): domain Eukaryota; kingdom Metazoa; phylum Arthropoda; class Insecta; order Blattodea; family Rhinotermitidae; genus Coptotermes; species Coptotermes formosanus. Next base: position 2,408,159 of record BLKM01012983.1, on the reverse strand, counting down.
GGATGTGCAGTAAAGCATCATTACACGGTGCTATCTAAACACTTTCCTTGATGACAGAGATAAAGCACATACCACTCACAGAATATCCCATCACTACTTGCAACTTTCTAGATAATGGATGTCTTAGTCCCTAAGAGAAAATAATCCTTTTGTACCTTCCTTTCATCACCCCCTTTCTTCCTCTCCTTCATCTTGCTCCCTCCTTTCTTCCATACTTCTTTTCCATTCCTTCTGTCCATCCTAAGTGTAAGAGACTTCCACACACATGTCTGTAATAACAACACCAAAGAACATAATACATTTTCCATTACATTTAATAAATGAAACACTGATACAGTTTAAGGTCAAGTGACCTATCATATGTAAATGCAAACAGCAACATAATAAAAAATTAATGAAACTGATACATTTGTAATACATATTTAATAATATGAAGTGTACAAAAAAATTACATGACAATGCAACATTTGTAACAGAAACATATATTTTCCTACAGGAAATTGAATGAAAGTGTTTTGGTGTCAGGTAGTATTTGTTGCTGTACCTGTTACATCAAAAACCCTCTGGAAATAAAAACTTACACTGTAACACAATCAATAAATAATCAAAATTCATACATTCTCATCTGTAACCTATTATAAACAGGAAGTACTTGTACTTAAATACTATGCACAGTACATATTTTCTGTGGTGATTGTTTCAGTTTAGAAGTTTGATTGCGCAAAACCATCTGCACTTTACACACTACTGTGTTTTACAACAGCATCAACTACCATCATTAGTGCCTCGTATACGGACTTCAAACATTCCAATTTTTTAACAAAAAAAGTAAATTTCATTTATAGACCATTATTGAGTCTGACAAATATATGGAATCCTGATACCTTGCAAATGTTTTAATTATTTAAACAATAAGATTTATGACAACTAAGAGTTCTGGTGTGCTCACATGGGTTACATATTTTGGTTGAACTGCATGAAGGTACTGACGATGCCATTGTATGCTACTATAAGAATAAAGTGTGGATGGTGATTATATTTAGATAATGTTGATGCCTATTAGTAGAATAAATAATGATGACACACAGGAATAATAATGTATATAATAATCTGTATTATCCCCTTAACAATAGCAAACTTCATTGTCATAGTCATGGTATCTTCTACACATGCTTGCGCGCACACACACACACACACACACACACATACACACGTACCACATACTGCTCATGATACAAATATTTCACATGAATATGTACAAACATGGACAATGGTAATTCTGCATGAAACTTATACAAATCAGAATGTCACATGTTTACTAATAATGTTATTATTTCACTGTCATATCAACTGTGAACATACCACAATGCGTTTTATGTACCCATTATACTGAACCATACCTGGGAGGTCATAGGATCAATTCCCAGCCTTAAGACTGGCTAGCATGACTAAGGTTACTCATTGCTTTCCTCAGTCCCTCCAAGAAAACATTCAGATAATACTTTAAAATAGGCTGTGACAGCTTCTTCCCACATACATATAAATTCACCATTATTATACTGCTTTATCATCGAACACTACATAACCCATACAATTAAAAAATACTCTTTACATAGCCAGTAAGTCCACGATTTTCATATCAGAGCTTAAGATCGCCAAAATCTTTATTTATTAGCATCTCAAATTCTACCTCAGATTTCAAACCAAAGTTCCACTGAGAACTTCATATGTGATACCTACGCAAATTAAAATAAATGAGTCCATAAAACATTACATATTCAAAGCAATACAGTTCCTTACACATACACAAACTAGTGAACAATGACTGTTACAAGGATCTGCAATCCACTTACACACACACAAAAAAAAAAACCCTCTTTACCATGAAGGAAAGAAGGTAATGGAAAACTGTGTTTGAAATTCAGTTCGCTTATATGAAATGATAAGATTTACAGTTCTCACAATTGTCAATACTAATACTGTAGTCTTCTGGGATGTACTAACTTGTAGACCTGCAGATTGTAACTAGTTTAATGTGTTCCATGTCCGTGCACTATATTATACAAAAACGCTAATCACCAACAAATGCACAAAGAGAGTTTTATCATCAATCGTAACACACTCCTACAATGTTTCGACCCTGCTGGGTCATATTCAGGGAGAACTTTTTTGTCATTGTTACACTAGGTTGCACTTTATAGTTGAGTGAGAATGTGCTGTTGACTGTGCACTGTGTACTGGAGCCTCAGAGGCTGGGATCGCAGAGAGTTCACGCCTCCAAAAACAATGCAGTACACAGTCAACAGCACATTCTCACTCAACTGTAAAGTGCAACCTAGTGTAATGATAACAAAAAAGTTCTCCCTGAAGACAACCCAGCAGGGTGGAAACATGTAGGAGTGTGTTACGATTGATGACAAAACTCTCTTTGTGCATTTGTTGGTGATTAGTGTTATTGTAAGACAGTATTTTGGAGGAAATGACCACTTGCAACTTAAGGGTACAAGAACTGAGTTCTTTTCAGAATCACAGGCTCCAATTGGACTGTTTGTATCTCCATTTGAACCTTCATTTCCCTATGTCATGTACCATTTCCCTGTTTGGTACATTTCTTCTACCCTCAGCACCAAAGCAGGAAATGATGGTAACAATTTACCAGGCTACTACATATCACCTCCCTGAACACCGCATATTCAGGGAAATACTGCCTCCAGCTTCAGCATAGAAGTATGCCTCCATTTTCAGGGTGGAAGAGTCCTCACTCTTCTACCCTGAAGATGGCACCAATGTGTTCCTTTGAAACCTCACAGCTTACTGACCAGACTACAAGGTGTAAAAACCGAGGAGACCAGAACATAAAGCTTCACCTCAAATCTTATAAACATCTACAAAGAAACGGGATGGAAGGTGCAAAATAAGGAAGGAGAAAGGGGAACACATCAATGGTGCAAAAAACTGGCAGTTTTTATGCAGTTGTACCTGAGCAAAAAGAAACGCTAGCATGTGCACGTGGGAAAGACATTAATATAAATATGCTTACAAAAATCAGTTTAATTACTAGAACTAAAATAGCAGTTAAAATAAAACTTAAAGATACGAATAATTATATACTAACAAAAGACATCTCTAACAAATGGACACACACCAAACAACAAAAGAACTTACAAAATTTGAAGAAAAAACTATCATTCCAATAAGGAAACAATTTAACAATAACATACTGCTTTTAACATACCTTTAAAAGAAAATTTCATCCACTTTAATATTTTACTGCAACTGGACTCCTGCTGTAGTTAATATACAAGACTGTTTGAATGACATAGTAACGAAATTAGACATAGACAAATAGAGGAAACGAGGAACAGAGCAACACTTCATATGTACCCTGTTACTGTGTGTGTGTAGACATTTGTTTATCCCAAGGTGCCTCCTGAATACGACCCATGAGGTTTCAAGCATGCAGAGGGCTTGAGTTCATTTTATAGAAACTCACTGCTTGTGGTACACTTAGATGGCTTATTTCAAAGTGACGCACTATATATAATACTTATTGAGCCCAAGTAACATAAATACTTCCCTGAACATAATCTTAATAACAGTGTGGAAACAAATTCTTATTAAATTAACGTGTTGCACTGTGAACTATTTTCTTGGAAACAGGAGAATAAAGTCTCTGGTTTAAATGTGAACAAGGATGTTATATTACCAGGGATAAATACAGACTGTGCACTTTTAAGTAAAGCAATGGGATAAAATGTTTGAATTATGATATATGTGCTGTCACACCTCCCAGAGTTTTCCTGGATAATTTCTGTACTTTTCCACTATTAGCTGTACAACAAATGTTCTTAATTTGTATGTAACACCACCAAGCAAAATATAAGTTCCAACAATTACCCCTTAAAACGTAGTGGTTATTATAGGTACCACAAGCTTTAACATTAAAATATCTTAACATAACCCACAGAATGCATTTGTCTGTTTAGTATTATTACTGTCAAAAACAAGTTCCCTACAAGCACTAATCAAATGTCTCTGCAACTGAGTAGTGTTTTCTGTGAGGTAGAAACTTAATTCTCAGATATGATGCACATAAATTTCAGGCTTCAACTGGTTAATGTTTCAACCAGAGTGAAGAAGATTTACCTCCACGCAAATTCTAGAAAAATATTCTTAAGACATATGAAAAAACTCAATAATCTCATAGTAGCCATACCGAACCATAAACTGCTTATTCAATAATGATGTATGTTTCGATTTTATCCACAAAGCAGCTGCCAAAACTACCTTCCTCTGAAGTCTTTAGGCATTTAATACAGTTAATCTAGCACTGTGGAAGCAGTATATTAAAAATAATGATCCCTGATTATATCATCATAATCACACATAACATTGACACATACACACTGAATATCGTGGGCAAAACTTAAAAATGCAGACACCATTTTCTTCTATTCCCACTAATACACAACATACGTCAGTGCACGTTGGAATCATAGTACAATGCAGATTATTCATTGAGTTTAACCATAATATTCCCTTCTTACACATTTAAAGTATGATTCATTCTTTCAAGAACTGTTTCTGTTAAGAATTCTAAGTTGCTGTACCATGCATCATGTAGCCAAATGAACAGTCTTTTTAATAATTCATCTCATTTTATGTGTATAAAGCACAGTATAATTGTGATATGAAATTTGTTTACCTCTGCTGTTACATTCTACGAGGTTTTTGGTCTTAATTTTTCTTAAGTAATTCACATGTTGTATGGAGCAAACCAAATGTGACAAGTCACACTTTATTATTCTCAGCTGTACACCTACATATAAGCAACCTGGACATCTCGTCCACACTTTTTGGTCTATGAATAACTTGTCTAACAGTTCTTGGTCAACAGACATTTTATCTATAACCACAGAGCCAATCGCCTTTCTGCCATTCCTTCTTTCGCCCACAGACATTTCATCAAAGATTTTTCAGGTATACATACACACGTCTACTGTGACTATTTCATAAAGACTTCCATTTCAATTATTTAAACCTGAGTAATATTAGCATATATTCTTAAAACTTAAATATCCTGGCAGTATTAGATTCTGTTTTACAAAGCTGTATGTATGCGAATCACTTTATCTTATTGGGTTTGATGTTCAGATATTCATAAAAACAGCAGTAAGGCCATAATGGTGACAGACCATATAAATAAAGAAATTTGCTGTATTCTGTGTTTACAGATTTTACATAAATTGTCACTGAGATAAAATTTATTGCATCCAGAATGGGAAAAACACCAGCTATGTGTGACACAAGAAGGTATGTGATAATATCTTACCCAACTAAGAAATGAAAAGCAGATGAAATGTCCATGGATATATGTTTTGGAACCCTACGTAACTTGGTCATCAAGATATTTACCAGTATTTGAAATTAAAACCCCAGACATATTATTATCCACTTTAATAAAAAGCCAGAGAAATATACGTCAATTTACCCAATGTATGTGTTTGATATTAAAATTATATCACAGCAGGTTTTTGCAAACTTACTCTCTCCATTTTCGTGATCCTTTCCTTGCAATTGTGGAAACTTGGTTACACTATTTTCTGTTTTGTTTCTTACAGTCCACTTAAATATGTGTGACTGAAATCACGGACAGAACTCATTATGTCCCAGTCTCCTAACAAGAAAAATGCACTCTGTTCAGTCCAAGAGTATGGCACTTGTACAAGCTGGGCTTACCACAGGGGTCACATATTAACCTTTATCTGACCAAGATCGGTATTTAAATTTTGGTGCATCGTTTATGAAAAATGTATTATTTGAACAGAAAAAGATCAAATCATGAGATCAAAGGAATTTTGTGGAAAATAAAACAGAGATTATGCAGCATGTCTTAAAAATTCAGTAAATTATGTTGTAGCATAAATACATATACAAAATTAATTTCTAGGAGTGTTTTTTACATGCATTATCATATATGAACGCAGGTCTTTTAAAGGTCAAGAATGCATTCATCTCAGATATGATGTCATGTAGTCTAACAGATAGTAACCAGTGTTTCGGAGGAACATAATGCCTCCACCTTCAGGGATAAAGTAAATGCAACATGGGTAAGAGACATCAATCAGATCAATGGATGAAAAGAGGGAAGGGCAGCCAAGATAGGCCAATGTGAACATCAAGCCCTCAAAATGGGTGGCAAGGTAGGCCAACGGAAAATGGTCCCTGCAAATAGGGGAGAAACTAGAGAAACCACTGGACTGAATATACCCTGCAAATGCAAGGCAAGACAAGCCAATTAGCAGAGGCCCTGAAAATGGAGGCAAGACATGCAAGGGGAACAGTGAGCCCTAAAACTGAAGGGGGATACAGAACCAATGGAAACAGCAGGCCCTGAAAATAGGGGGTAGGCAAGAGAGGCTAATGGGAATAGCAGGTCCTGAAAGTGAAGGGTAAGAGAACCCAATGGGCAGAGCAATAAACTGTGCTTTGCAGAACACAGAACCAGACTACATAGCATCCAATCCCACAAGACCAGTCTTAAATAAAAACTTCTTCCACAAATAACCTTTCTGAGTATATAAAATATTAACAGAAAATACAGAAATGAATTTGCCACACTAGCAGAATACAAAAAAACGCAGCCCTTTCACATTAATAATGAAATATATAGCATCTACAAAAATAAGCCAAGGACAAATGAAAAATGTTTGGCCTTTTCTTTTATAAACAGTGAAGAATATTTACGTAATATACCCAATAATGGGAAGGATTCTCTTTATATTAACACCTGTACCTGAAGTAGAATGTAACACGCACATACACACACACATACGAATGCTAATAAATAATTTGTAACATTTGGTTTACCCCATATATACACTTAACAGTTACTCACTGATAGTATCAAGCATGCAAGCTATGGCTACAACAGCTATAAAAGGCAGTACTCCCAAATTATTTTGTAAACATAGTTGGATGGTTTTCATACACATACATAACCATTTTCAAAAGATGTACTTACACTCTGCTATGTCGACACAATTCTAGACAAAGTTATATTTTTTAAAGGAATGATATTATTCGCATTGTTTTCAACATCATTTTCCTGTCTCTACCAAACAGCAGTATTTTGTTTGCAAAATTTTAAATTCTCACAGTAGTACTGATTAGGATTGAAGTTTCTTGGGATGTTATGCCAAGTCAACCAATGTTTTGGAGGAGCACAGTCGTTCCATCTTTGATGTCAAGCAACCCAAAAAAGATGTTCCTTTGAAATATTGGTAACTATTCACCAGTCGACATGGCACAACATCCAAGAAGACTTGAATACTCAGTATTCCATTGGTTGCAAAACCACTTGCAACAGATACACAAGTTTGCACTATAAGCAAGGAAAATTGATGGCATGAGTGCATATCACTTCTAAATTACAGCAGGCAGGATTCTAAGATGTAACAAGATGTAACACACTGGTGAGGTAAGTTTCCACAATGATAATTCTGAAAATTACTGTATTCTGGGATACTGTGCCATGCCAATAGATAAATAGACAAAAATGAGCAGACTGAGGCCTGACAAAATCTCATTAGTGAGGACAGTTAATTCCACATTTCTGCCCTTGCCTAAGACACCAATACTTTGATGCAGACATTAACCCTATCAGGGTCATCACACAAACATCTGGACCTTTGCTACTAGTTAATTCTCACAGATCACAGCACAGTTGTTTGCCAAGAAATGTTTTATATCTCTCATGCATCTCCTAGGAAAAAACACGATATAAACAATGGTGAGAACCCAATGTTAATACCAACTCTTGGCTTCTCTCAGAACTATTCATGATTAAATACAAACAAGTGCACTCTTCAAATTTTGCATAAACTCTTTTATTTTGTATTGCGAAAATACCCCACCTGACAGGGCTGCCACAACGCATACCACAAACACTCAACTGTCAAATGGTTAGATGTTCACACTAAAATATTTCCGAATATGCAAGTCTTATCCATATCCTTTCTCATGTATTCATGCACCAAAATGTACATACTTCAGTCACTTGTTACACCCTGCCCGAAAATAATGTATTTGACCAAAACCATTAGCCATATCAAACACAAGAACCAACAACATAAGTAAAATATTACAACACAAGCAAATACTCGCTACCAAGCCATATTACTGTGTAATGTAAGAACAAAATAAATTCACTTTCACAGTAACTCTACACAGTTTTCTTACAATCTCATCTATAATAAATAACACAAAAACAGAATGCTTGGTCTACCACAAATTCTGCACTCAAGTAATAACACATTTTAATTTAGGGTTTTCTTTTCACATAAATTTGACATGTTAAGTAGAGAAATCAGTTCAATTTAACAGTCCCATAAAAATAAAATTTATAATTTTCAAGTATAAGTACTAATTCTTTGCCTAGGAAATGGCTGCTTTCCTTGTCAATATTACAATTAGCATAAAATGTTCAGTGATACACCAACTCTGAAATTAAGAAGTAAGTTTACTCATATCATTAAAAAAATTATAAATGATGATTTGACTGGCATCCAGAAACTCTACAGCAATACTTGCCTACTGCATTAACAGCTGTGGCTATTCTACATTTTGGCAAGAGTACAGAATAAATTTCATAATATGTTTGTGTGTTCTCTGTTAGGTCTGCAGTAGGAGACAGGAAAACAATTTTGATTCATATAAGAAAATATTTCAGAGTTATCAGTGTTAAGTGTTGTGAAGCCAACTAGGAAAATAATTTATTCTCATAATGCACACTGTGCTTCTAGAACATGCCAAAATTAACACCACTGGGCAGATACTTTCTTAAGAATCTGACAGTCTCTCAGTTGCTCAAGAAATTATCATTTCCATAAGTGGTCCTTTGGACCATAGCCTGAGCCAGTTCATTTAAATCCATATCCTCAGTTCTCCATTTCTTTAAGATACACCTGATATGAACCTACAGTTTACCCATACACCTTCCAAGTTGTCTCTGTCTTCCTGCTTTTCCAACTAAAATCCTTTATGCAGTTCTCACTTTTGTCTTGTATGCTGTATACTTCACCAATTACATCTGCCTTGACCCAATTACCATAAACATAACTGTAACTGGACACGACGCTCATAATTATATGGTTTACTCCCTTCTCCCCGTTATTTCCTCTCCTTGGCAATTTGTTTTCAAACACTCTCACTCAGTTTTCTACCCTTTGGGTAGAGACCAAGTTTTGCAACCACACAAACAAGTAAAACTGCATGCAAGAGTTTAGACCTTAATGGTGCATTCTATAGCGAATTTGGATTTGTAGTTCTAGCATCTGATGGTATGTAACAGTGCAAAAACCTTCCAGCATCTCCAGAGTATATACAATGACCAACGATGAGTTGTACAGGAGACAGAGGGCAGAGGTCAACTGTGTTACGAGTGCCTGTGTCAAATGAAAGCTTCTTCTTGACCAATATATTGTGCAAAATGTTGCACCAGTGAACATGTTCAGTATCATTTGTTCCATGCATTTTGACTATTACCACCCATATACGCCAACATGTCACAAATGAGGGCACATAAACTGTTTCAAACACTTCTATATTCAATTATACCACCATCATGGAGTACTGATTAGTGAAAAAAACGCTTGCAAGATGAGTCCTCTCTTTACTATTGCTTAAGACATACCAACCCGATATGCTTGCACGCGGCAATTACACATCTACAACAGCACCTGCTCTATGACACTAGTTCAGTACACAACACTCGCCTACACAAGACACATCAATACATGGCACAGAGTATGAATATAATATCAAGATTTATAGATAACCACGTGAGCATGTCACACAATTTTATCATATTTTAATTTTAAATTAACTGTTTTGCAGGATGTAATCCTTTTAGATCAACAACTTTGATACTAGGCATTTCTATGCATATAACCACATACAGTACAAACAGTGGAACACCAATTAATTTTATTCAAGAATATGTTGGCGTCACATTATTTATAATATCCATATTTTTATACTTCTGGCTGCCATTATTTATTTTTAACACTGTATATGTAAACTGGATGTATTAATTTTACATTCCTTTGTATTAATGTTTCCCTGAGGATGGTGATTTATCGCTGAAACATGTAGGAGAGTTCATGTGTATTGATGATTCATGATTTTATATAATTTGTGTGCATTTGTCGATGTATATGGGTTGATTAGTCAAAGCTTTGTTTCTAAGTCACTGTGTGCCATACACGAACATACTAAACATGGGGCATCTGAAATTACTGATTCTCAAATTGTGACCTTTGGGTTTTAATACTGTGTAGTCATGTGTGAGGGTGCTGACAGTTTGAAGGACTGGACTGCACCTTATACCATACAGCATACGAGATATTGAGATGTACAGAAGATCATGTAGTACCTTGTACCATAGAGTATACGGGACACTGAGAATAACGGGAGACTGGATGGCACCTAACTCCACAAAGCACATCAGACATTGAGACATATAGGAAAGTGAGTGGAAGCTTTTGCCATTAAGTACACATACACAGGACACACAGAAACAAAGAGGACTTGATGGCACACAGTGCCATAAACTATACCAGATACTGAGATACGCAGAAGACTGGTTGGTACACTGTGCCATAAATTATACTGGACACTGAGATAAAAAGAAGACCAAGTGGCACCTTGCATGATCAACTATATGATAACCTACACAGATAGTACCACAGCATTCCACCACTACTTAACCTCAATCTTGAACATTTGCCTATGTAAAAAATTCCAGGCAAATTTGTTGGTTGATACAAGCAGCAGGAGCAGCAGCATGCACAGATGTTTCCATGTTTTGCACTTGACAGTAAGCATTTTATTTTGTACAGCTTTTCTCAGCATGGAATAAATCACTTACTTAAAGTGACACACTATCTGTATGAGACCCTCATCACTTTTATAATATATAAACACAGGCAGCTTCAGACATAAAGGAAGTCCTTGCAAATAAGACTCATTCTGAGACCAAGGTGTACACTCAATGAGGAAGGTTTAGAAATGCTGATGAGAATAAGCTAGTCTTGGCTGAACACACCAGCAACTTGGATCATCACATTCTTTTACAGAACATCAACACCCTGACCAAAAGATCAGGATAATATCATGAGCAAAGCAGTTTGTTCATAGGCTTCATCCCAAAAGGAAAGAAGGCTTCTCCCTCAAAGCATTATGCATGCCAATAATTTATGTAGTGGAAATATAAAAGAAGGCCAAGATATTAGTGCTTTCTGAGTGAGACCATTAAAAGACCCTGTTCTCCCTCTCTGGTCCATATAGTCTCTGCTTCTCTAGCCTTTAAAACGGGCAGTACTGTTCTTCATGTAGTTTGACCACTGCTTACCATTTCTAACAAAACCAGTCTCTCATCCATTACCATTACTACCCTGTAGAAGATGGCAGCATGTTCATCCAAAACACTGGGAACATTTTTCACTATTGTATGGCATCAAACACAAAGGGTAAAAAAATAAGGAAAACATAAGGAAGAGGAACATAAAAATGACACTGTTAATTGCATATTCCAGCCCTCCCCATTCATATAAAAAACAATGACAGCACTGTGAATGACCGACAGATTGCAAAAACAGAATGTGTATTACATGGAGAGGCAGGAAGATGCCTGTGCATTATGCTGGAAAGGACAAGCAATGCAAAATTTCTTGTGCAAAATATACTACATATGATGCAGACAGGCTAATCTTTAAACTCTTGAACACAAGATGGAAACACTGAAGATTTTGAACTAAATGGTAGCAAACATTCCCTAAATTAATCTGCTTTTAATTTTTCTGTGAACGTAATTTTGATTTCTCACTGATTTTCCCAAATATTTCAAATTTGCCACAACTTTAAAGAATTATTTGCTGCCTTTATTTATAATTTTGTCCTGCAGTCTGGTGATTAAACTTGAAAATTTAGCCACTTTTCTCAGAGTTTATTTCCACACCAACCGCATGTGTTTGTCTTCATAGTACTTACGCTTTTGTCCAATAAGTTACCATCATCAGAAGAGGCCAGAAACCAATGCATTACATTGTAATTTTTGTACCTGCCAATTTTCCTACACCTTGCAAATGGCATATTCTGAAGCAAGGTAAAATGATAATATTATATCATGGTATGAAAAATACCAACTTAGAGCCATTTCGCACTTAAATGTTCAAGTCAGTCATCCATATATAAAGCTCCAAACTGAGACAGTAGTAAAGAGAGGGTACAGTGGCGAATCAAGCTGTACATGAATATAGACAGACAGCTTTGCAGTACTTATGACCTCTCTGTAAGCGTCCCGTATGACAACAATACATCATAAGCATCATATACATACAGCTGCCTCATTTAGTAGGCCACACATCACACATCATGACTGAGAAGTGGTTCATCCACGCGGTGAGACACTCCCGCACAAGGCAGGAGCCAAAACACTGGGTGTCCACGACCACAGACTTCTGTAAGGAGTGCCAGCTTAGGTTTGTGTGGTCGAAATGGTCCTTGGTGTTGAACTTGCTCAACAGCTGTTTCATCACTAAAAATAGCCTGGAACTGATCCACGAGGATTGCAGAAACAAACATGCCGAACAGCGCACTTTCCAGCACCAAGATCACGCAATGCAGACTGCAAATAAATGCAGCCAATATATACACATTCTGTAGATGACTTGGTGGTCTAATAGTATGAAAGTAGACTCTCACTGAGAGAGTTCTGAATTCAGTACCAAGTCAGATCAATGTTTCTGCTCTCTAGCAAATATAAAATTTTTGGATGCAAGTGACAGACCCCGCAACTGGTGTTCTGAGTCTGCATTAACCTGTAGGTCCTCTGCATCAATCGTTATTCTCATGATCACAGAATGGACCCTATGGGTGACCTCACCTCAAAAACAGACACTACACTCTTGCCTACGTGGAAAGAGCCCAGTAAGGTCAAACAGACCATACCTGGGGAAACTAAAAATGAACCAGTCAAACATTTATTCTTTCACTGCATTTACCCACAACTGTAGCAATCTAAAACCAGCAAAAAAGAAAAATATGGGAGAGAGGCAAAGTTATTAATTTACACCAACAGAAATGTAAAAATTCAAGTCTGCTGTAGAGACAAGCAAATAGAAAAGCTGTAGCCAACAAAACATAATGATTAAGTTGTCCCTGTACTTAACTATGCACCACAAAATAAAGACATATGGGGGAGTGGAAGTCCTGTTCTTATCTCAGCACTAGATGGAGGTCAGCGGTCAGCTTCATGCTCTGAGCACTTTACCTCTCTGGAAACAGCCCCCTGCTACTCATTGAACGGGAGGTCACACACATCACAGAGCTTGTCTGGACACAGTGGAAGAGAGCAATGTCATCCCTGCAGGGAATAAAATCCTCATTTCATAGGTGTCCAGCATGCAGCCTAGTAACTATAATGACAAAGCCATCCCAGCTCGAATATGTACAGACATTCTGCGGTAATCCTCAGGTATTTTGTTTGAAATCTTGAATTTATTTTCAGTTTATCAATGAGTGCTGAGCACAGTAAATTAAATACAAGTTTGTAATGGGGTTGCAAGGAATGTTAAGGGCTCAATCTTGTATTCCACAGTTGAATGACTGCGCTCTGAAAGGTGTGGATGCATGCACAAACAAGCACCACCACTAAATAAAAACTAAAACTGCAGAAACTCTGATCAAGGTGTACATCAGTGAAATTATAAGAAACGCAGAACATAACTTACATGCGACTCTGCTTGACAGATATTTCACTGCTACATTCAGGGCACTCAACAACCCACGAAACTACAACCAGAATAATGGCATATGCTGCCAGAGCACCAACATAAACAAGGAACTGGATAAAATACTTCTGGTTTTGTTCACCCACACAGTTGTTAATCCTGCAAAAGAAATATTACTCAATTTATTAGTTCCTCTGTTCTAGCAGTTTTTCTATTTTAGATCAATTTTTTAAAAACATCTTCACCACCTCCAAGTAATCTGTTCCTCATGTTCAGCCTTTCATTGTTATGACTGATAAAAAACAGTGATGCAGCACAATATCCCAAAAGAAGACAGACCTCACAAATAAATCAACTGTTGCAGAAGTCACTCTGAACAAAGTACTTTTTTTCTCCCTCATATTGGACTTGGCAGTCCTAAACAGCTTCAAGCTTCTGACTTCATGCGGTCCCAAAACAATAGTCTAACCTCTCATTGGGCTGCTTCTTGGCAGATAACTCGAGGTTCTCTCTGCAGTGACAGCTGAGAATACTTTCTTCTAGGATGTGATGGTGTGTGGTTTGGTTGATTGTTGTAGGGTTGTACTTCATGGACTTGACTCTACACAACTGAGGAATTTCTCATTAGGTATACCTCAGGCACTAGTTTTCTGACAACAGCTTGTTCAGCTACTTTGATTTGAAATGTCATATTCTGGGTTACAACATGTACTCTGGCAAGTGGTCACCCAAAGTGCCTATAATGGTGGTACTTAAAGAGGTTTAACCTTTAGGAGACGGACTTAAATGTCAATTGTATCTATTGACAGTCGTACATTTTCTAGCTTAGCATACATATTAAAACTGCCACCAAGCAAACACACAGAGACCAGCATAAGGCATGCTAGATCATTCAGCACTATACTTTAAGAGACCAGCACATGGTTTCTTAGAAGGATTAAGGTTAAGGAAAAGACCTGCAAGTGTGCTTCCAGTGGTGCATAACCATTGGCACAGATGTGTAACAGTGGAAGGGAACTGCCCAGAAGATGGTGTGCAACAGAGGTTGGCAATGAAGGCAGGGAAGCTCCCATGAACATTATTTTATGAATGTTTCTACTCCATTATGCGGACAGCCTATCTCAGAATATTATGATGGCATAATATATAAATATTAGTAACAGGGAAAGTAAAATATATGTAACCCACGTGAAATTGTGTGATTTCAGAAGGCAGGTAGTACAAAATGTTTGTGCCACACAGTCAGAGAACCAGAGGCACAGTTACAGGAATTTAAGGACTGAAGTCTAACTTCAAATGACCAGGTTGGTATTTAAAGTTTAGTGCATGGTTTATAAAAAATGTATTATATGAACAGAAAAAGATAAAACTATGAAATAAAGGCATTTGGTAGAAAATAAGAAATAGATTATGCAATATGTCCTAAAAATGCAGTAAATTTCCTTGTTGCCTAAATACATAAAATTAATTTTCAGGGGTGTTCTTTAGGTGCATTCATACTTGTCAATACATCCGAATTATTACAACTCTCAAATCCCATTATCTTACAAGCAAACACAATACATTTATAGTTTAATACATAAAAGATAGTTTAAAATATCTAACTCAGCCTCAGACATGATTCCATATCATATTTTTTCAGTAACACTCAAAACACACTCATCTTTCTTTCTTAAAGGAAACCTAACTCACCAAGGGCAATGATGGTCCATCCTACGGATGCAACGCTTACAGATGCGACAGTGATGTGCCCTTGGTGGTCGGTACGTTTCACAACGTGTACACACAGTCCAATCCTCCCGCTGCAGACATTCAGAAGAACCTGCATAAACAAATAAGTAACAAAAACCAACACAGGTAACACATTAACATTCTCTTCTGACTATATTAAAATCATCATGATTACATGCATGCAGAACGAAGCACCATCACAACATTTTTAATGTGAATTATAATAGGGATGTGCCTGTGTGCATCATTTGTTAGCACAGCATAGTACATCCTCAGGATGAGTGGAGGAAACAGCCACCAGATATGGCTATAATGATCAACACTTATGAACACTTGACAAAGGAAGGTCCTCAGCGTGGGTTTGGGTGTGGGCTAGCAGTCCCTTACTAAACAAAGAACAGCATGTTATTAAATACTGCTGATGGCATTGGGTGTGGACAGATTCTTTGCAACATTCTAAGTAATGGAAAATGGATGGAGAATGTAGGAAGTTTCTATAGGTAAAGCTCATAGCAACAAGTTGCAACAGAACTAGCACAGTACAGATTAGATTTAGTGGGGATACAGATCAGATGGGACAGGGGTGGCACTGAACCAACACATCACTTGGACTAACTGTCACACAATTTTCAAATCTTTGGACCATTAAAGAAAGCCCTCAAAGGCGGTATGTTCATGCTGTTCATGCTGGATGATAATGTGCATGTGTGGAAGGCTTTGGTGTAGTGGTTTAGACAAAGGAATGCTTGGAAGACAGAATATCATAATGAGTATGTCAATGAGACTGTTGTCTAAATGCACGTGGTGACACTTTTAACTGTTGGTATACCTTCACTCATGACCATCCTTGAACATGTTTCAGCTCTACATCCCTCATAAACTTACTACTTGCAGGATGTCATTTCTCTCTCTGATGGCCACTATGAAACCTGTTCAGAAATTAAGCAATGCAAAACAAGGACACTGACTGGTCCTGTATTATGAAAATGTCTCCAATTTATTCTTATGGCCTTTATCAAACAAGAACCTTGACAGAAACACTTCAGAAGACAAGTCTGCTGGGCTACAAATACACAAGCATCAATAAAGTGTGTTCCAAGAAAATTAGATTAATTTAACATCAACCAAAAATACTTACATTAATTTCATGTAATTTACAGATATACTGAAACTAGGGCCATGCAGCAATAATAGGCACAATTACATCACACTACTGTATAACATGAAGGGCACTAACTAGTGTTCTTGTATGATGCCTATTACAAAATTCAAGCATTCTATTAAGTACTCTCTCTCTCTCTCACACACACACACACACATATGGACTTCTGCATATGTCACATGTTCACTTTCCCAGACATGACAGATGGTGAAGTCAAGTTTTCCAACACAGACAGTAACATACAAAAAATCCATCAAATTCCTTGGGCCAATGCAGTCAAACCCTTGCTATTACTTTTCATTCAAACTTTAACATAAGGCTTTGATTAGGTCTAGTGATTCTGTATACAGATATCTTTTCTGTTTATAATTGGCTGCAATTAAATTCCTTACACTTATTTTTTTTATGAATTTGTCAAAAACAGTGATCCAGCTTTCCTTAAAACTGTGAGCTAAGAGTAAGAGTATTGTTAGCGAGACTACAACTTGCATGCCTTCCATGCATATGAGAGTACTCTGCGACTTCCATATCTGGTCCCATTTAATTTTCACCTCCAACCTACAGTATAAGAAATAAAATGCGTGCAATACCATAAACAATCATACTGAACCTGAGTGGATGTCCGAGAAGTCAACTCTGTTTTGAGGCAGAGGAACCACTCCAGGGTCTGAACACACTGCTTTCAAATGTGCCATGCCTAGGAGGAAAACTATGGTATTGAAGAGAACTACGTGGAATGGTCCCCATAAACTGAAATGAAATACATTTTTTGTGGATGTATTACTATCCATTACTTCAGTATTTCAAAGATGCTACGAAACTTACACTTCCATAATCGTAATGTTTCTGAGCAACGTACTACAGGTACATCAATCGACTACCGTGGTGAAAACGCTTCTATATGTAATAGTCAACAGAGTACACTACTTATATGGGTAACAAATTAAGGACACTTTTAATTTAACATGATCTTCCATGCAACTCTGGCAAGAAGAAACTAAGAACACGAACTACCTACTTTCAGGATACGAATATAAACTAGCCATATAACAAGTGTTACCTATTTTGCATTGTCTGTAAAATTACCCATCTTATTACTACGTAATCGGCGTAAAGTACAGCCACATATGTCATCAAAATACAAACAATGCCACAAGGATCTCTCACAAAAATTGTCATCGTCCCAACCCGCCAGTGCTCCGATTCTTACTGCCATTCTACCAATCAGTGACAGTCGCTTGTGCCACAGCGATTGTACAATGCTACCAATGGGTTTCCTCGCCACTCTTAGTTCGAAACACGAAAGTTTTCAAACACTAAGCCTTGCGCATAGTACAGAGGCGCGGCAGTACCTGCACGCAGTTTAATTTAAATGAGTGTTGTTGCGTAGAAGTTACTTTGACCTTAACATTATAAACGAAAGGCTGAATTCGTACTGCAATATGAATTTTGTTGGTACACCTGTAAGACGCGAACCATTGCTATGGCAACCAAATATGTTTACAGCGCTGCGGTAGCAGACGACTTCTCGACACTTTTTAAACGTGAAAAGAAATATTTATTTAAATTATGTAAACCAACCAAGTTGCAATACAGTAATAAGCGTCAAAGAATCTGTTTAAGAATATATATTTTGAAGATAGATGATGCTTGACGCAACGGGTAGTGATGTTGAAGATTTGCCAGAAAATAAAATATCCTGTGCCGCCGGAGGGGGCGATAAAGAAACAGGCAGAGAAGCAGAAGACGTGAAGAAAGTCGAAGAAATGCCAGAAATATTAAATCCTAATGATTTCCTATCGAAACCTTTCTTAAGTAAAAAGTGCACCGTTCCTGAAGACATTCTTGTCTTCCAGTATCCTTCACTGCTTTTTTGCTAGACACAAGGATACGTCTTCGATTTTCACAGTATTTGCCTGCTAATAACGTATAGATTTGGCTTCCGGGGTTCAGCCTTGTCGTGTGTTGAAGTTATTTCTCCGTTTCGGCAAACATTGCAGTCTCCATCCATTGATTAATATGCGTGATAAACCGAGTAGAAAGACGACATCACACAGGACTGTTATGTGATTTTAACACATTGTGCGTGTTAGTTAATTTTGTTTAAAAAGAAATGCATATTTTATTCCTTAATTAGACTAAATTTGCGTATGAGGACCTATTTTAGTCGTTATAAAGTCGGTACTGCAGAAATCACCCATAGACAACGCTGTGTATTCCGTTACTAGATTTCCCTCCTATATTATTTGGACTAGATCTGTCAAATTCTCGACCACCTGACCGACTTTTACAATTCTGTGTCACCGTTATACAATTATGAACCAGCCTAAAGGCATACCTTTTCATTTCCTTGTCAGTAATAACAACATAACGGACGCAAGGAGCCATGAGGCTGGAACGACAGTAGAATGATTCTTGGATCCTGAAAAGATGTTCCACTATGTTAATGAATCTTGGAAAGCCTGTAAATTTTCAAGTCAGATTTTTCGCTTCCATGCGAACATTTTCTTTACCTTTTGTTTTTGTGCTAGGCACATCAGGTTTGGTACAAACATATTAATAATTTACCTACCTATTACATATAAAGTGCTGTTTGTGAGCCATGGGTTACATAAATGGTTACTTGTAAAACTGTGACATGATACTAAATGATTTTAACGTATATTTAACTGACAACACATATCACGGTCTTTTCACATCTGCTTTTCATTCTTGTTTCACATTCCTGCCTCTGACTTACAGTTTTTGTGCCAAGTTACCCAGGTGTATTTGAAAGCACCCAGTGTCAAATTCGATATTTTCTCTAGTCCTTTTGCCTGGGACATATGGTGGTGCAGTTGGTTGCAGCACAATGCTACAAGCCGGAACGTTGCGGGTTGCTTTTCAGGATCCTTGTGTTCAGGATGTGGGGGGTCCGAAGGAAGAAGGGGTTGTGTAGACAGGGTGTAAAGTGGCTGGAGTGGGAAGTTGATCAGTGACCTCCATCTACTGCCCAGTGTTGACCCCTGGGCCATAGCGCAACTGGAAGGATTATGTCAATGACACCATCAGGAATTGAAACTGCGACCTTCCAGCTTGTAATGCATCTACCATAATGTATATTTTTACCTTAATTTGGATGAATAGCCACTCCTTTGGCTATGACTGTCAACGACACTTCAATTTGGTTCTTTTAGAAAAGGAGATACTTGCTTTTGTATCCGGAAACCTGATACATATTTTCAATGTGGTCACTAAAGAACTTCATTTCAGGCGAAGTGCAGGTGGTGGAGGCATAGGACATATGACAGTAAGGATATTTTTACAAAATATTTAGTTTCCCTTTGGTGAATTAGTATTTCCAATGCTGTCTTAACACAACATCCTGGAGGCAGTTTAGTGAAGTTCAAATTTTTGATTATAATTACATTGCACATCGTGAAATATGATAGTTTTATGACCCAGACCCTAAAACTTCATTCTTTCTCAGGTCATAAAAAGTGTAAAAACTTTTAAGAGACTTCTCTCATATTCATATTTCAACCATAATTTCAGTATGGACACCCTGATTCTAAACTGAATTTTCTGAGAAAGTGACTTCCTCCACTAGGATAGAGTTTTGTTCTCTTAGACAGAAGAGTAATTTTGAATTATGGCCTTTGATAGATGCAAGTATATTCATGCAGTTTTACTGCAAGGTTTTTGTTACAATAAACTTGCCTCATCATAAATGAACCTTAAAGTAGGATACCAAAATGATTAGCAGCTAAGCAGAATGTGCAGTGATAGACATGAGATGTTTTAAAGTAAGAGTGTTTTGTATACGTCTATTACTTCAGTATGCAAGTATGTTGTACAAAACAATAGGGAGTAGTGAACATACTCTTTGCTTCTCCATATATGTAACTGCCAGACCAACAGAGACATTTGCCACAGTGATACATCATATTTGATTCCAGAGAAGAAGAAACAAGGGCTCAGTGTTTGCACCTATTGGCACCCCTCAGTTTTCATCCTATCATCATATCAGAAGTGTTTTCATTTTCAGTAAGCCACAGAAGTACAAACTGCCAAGTGCATGGTTCAGGTTCAGTACTGGATGGTCAAGCCATTTGCAACAGTATGTGGGAATACTCCATCGATGGAGTTTTGGGACCAAGAGTGAACCCTAATTTCTTCCATACTGCAATTTTAGATGCTGTTCATAACATGAATATATGCCTGAACTGCTCTGGTGAATATGTGGAGAAATACAGGGCATGTTTGGCATACCTTGTACAGCTGTACATCTACACTGAAGTAATAAATATGAAAGTAACACACCCTCAGACATTACTTCATAAGCAAACCTCACATATTCTTGTTTCTTGTTAGATGATTTAATGTATGCATTTGAATATACTCTATTTCTAGAAAAATCCCAATCCCCTGTACCAGCACCTTGCTGTAGCTGAGAGAGGGGAAAATCCATTGATAATAATTTATGAGTGGCCATCATTTAACATTGTGTGTTTACTCAAGAATGGTGCTGCAAAAACATACTCACATATAAATTACAGGTATGTCAATTTTTATGTTAAAATAAATAAAATTAAACTGTGAATATTTATACTGCACAGAAGTAGATAATAGAAGTACACAGGAGAGAGCAAAATATTTTTTTATTTGTGTATCAAAGAATATCTCTAAATTAATGCAAGAAATATAATAATAAAATTAGAATTAATAAGTGTTAAGAAATGAGTACTATTTTTATGACCCTATAGGTTTCAAAGTAGTAGTGTGTTAAAATTGCATTATTTACTTTCACATTACAAGAATTAATATTTTGTAAATCAGGTAAAATTTCTATAACCTCATGAGTCCACATTATACAAAATATGATAAGCTACAATGGTACATTCTGTCTGAGAAGGCAGTAATACAATTTAATGTGAATCAAATTGTTATACTGTTTTATACTGTTTCTACAAGCAGAGATGCCACGCAGGGTGTGGTAATTATACCTCTGCCTCTCAATCCATACGTATTTATCCCCTAGTCATTCTGATAATATAAATATATGAAGCCCTTGTTATACAGTTTTATGAACTAAATTACCTGGAGTGATACTGTCAGACAAGTCTGGATGTGAGTTCTTGTCTGGATCTAGCTGTTCTGTCTGAGGTTTTTTGTGGTTTTCCTGAATTCATCCTGGTAAATTCCAGAACACTACCTAATATCAGGCCACAACAACTTCATTCCACATTCTTTCCAATTCATAATTCATTAACTATCCTGCCATTTACACTATATATTCTGAGCTACTGAAAGTACTGTTAATGGGAATACATCACAAATATAACTGCCACTGATTGGGAAAAAAGAATCTTAAAACCACACAGATTTGTCAATGATTTTCCACAGCACAGGTATTTTGAATTGCTTTTTCTCACTAGTTAGCCCATAAACACACTGTGAAATGTACTTTAAGGCTCAGGATTAGAATTAAATCTAGAGTTTCAGGTAAATAAAAACTAATAATACAGACTCAGAATGTGAGTTAAATTACCGTAATTCAGGTACAGATTTTAGATGCCTGTAAAACGTAGCAGGAAAGCAAGCATGCTGTAGGCCAAGAACAGATAATTCTGCCTTGTAGACATATCAGTGCACTGTAGTTCTTATTTAACAATATTTTCTTCAGCCCTGATGGAGAGATGCTGTGTTCTCATGGGGGGGAACCGGATTACCTGTTGACTGTGTGGAACTGGAAGGCCTCCAAGATAATATCAAGTCGCCAATCAAATATAAAAGATGTGTACAATGCAGCATTTTCCCTCTTCACTCCCAATCACATTACAGCATGCGGTATAAACAACTTATTATTTCAGTACCATAATGTTATAAATCAGTATGTATGGGGAGTACCTTGCATGATCAGCTTCCTAATAACTGCAGATTACATGTTAAAATTCTAGCATTTAATTACATGACTGCACTACTATTTCTTCATTTTTGTATCCGTTTTTCATTAAAGTTATAGCTATTATCATACTGACATATTAACATGGAAAAGAACTCTACTCTGGCTGAAAAACTGATATGTCTGTTACTTGCTGCATGACATGTTCAAAAATGTTCTACCTAACAGTTCATAAAATCTGATATTTCAGTAATGTATTTTAAATTTGAATTTTGTAGGTGCAAGTCATATTATGTTCTGGAAGATGGCAAGTACTTTCACAGGCCTTAAACTTATGGGTTCATTTGGAAGATTTGGGAGGACAGAGACAAGTGACATTATTGGTTGTCTGGCACTTCCAGATGGAAAGGTAGATATTATGCAGGAATGGGTCTGTAGGGCCTTACCTATTTAAGCACAAGTTACTGATGAATTACAAACTAATAAGTTAATTCTCTATGTTTATTCTGGGATACAATGTCATGTAGTCTGTTAGACAGACACCAACACAGCAAATGAAACTACTGCCTCCAACTTCCATACCCCAAATTTGGAGGCAACAAGTTCATCCAAGAGTTCAGTACCTGTTAATGAAACTTCATAGCATCCCATCAAAGAATGCCGCAGAATTGATAAAGTTGTGAGAACCTCAAATCTCACGTACAGTCATCATAAAAAAAGAGCTCTTGTCTTGAAAGTTTGGAGCAGTTGGATAATTCAGCCATTACGCATAATTACACCTTTGTCACCTGAAATTATAACCATTTGAATAATTTTAATAATATATCTGGCCCACTGAAGATGACTTCTTGATAATCACACCAAAGTTGGACTTCATTTATTATTTTAAAATTAACATATATAGCATTACGCGATTTTCCACTGTATATAATTATTACCAGTCTGATGATGGGCTGATGAGAATCCAGCTGTAACCTGTACCTGCCTCAGTTTCGACAACAGAATAATTTGTTTGAAAAAGTAATTGTGTTTGATGATCCTTCCCACTTCAGTGTAATACTTTAGTTCCATGAGTGTCACACACTTTGCTCAATGTTGAGGTTAGTGACTTTACATGAGCATTCCATTTCATATTTTTTGTGATATATATGCCTAAACACTAGGATCGTGGTTTATAGACAATATCAATACAGTACTGTTAAATTTGACTTGTAATTTTAATGGATTTCTATTTTGTCTGGTAAGAAAGGATATTGCAATTGTTTTTTCTGTATTTATCTTAAGATTGTTTCTATGAAACCATAATTGCAGCTTCTCTGTAACTTTCCAATTTATGTTTGAGGGCCTATTCACTTTTTTCAGTAACCAACATGTTGGTATCATCTGCAGTGGGACACCTGGTTAGTGGATTTGTGCAGCTGTGAGCTGGCATTATGTGAGCCATAACTGCAGACAATAGAACATAGTGCTGATATTCTCATGGAAGTGTGGTGATGACACTGAGTAGTTAGGAAGAAATGAAGGCAGCAGATTTGTTTGAAAATGGTACTTATCTACCAAACTATATGGCATCACACATCCCAGGCTACCATGATGTTTAAAATACAAAAACTTGAATTCTTATAGTCCACTCCATCAAGGTCACACTTATGTAACATTTTTTGTTATATGAACTTCTACATTAATGGAAATCACTTCAGCAAATGTACATGCTGGTATGTGTGATCTTGGGCGGCAGCAATGAATATCACATGTACATGTGGATACCATGTTACCACCTTTTTGTTTATCCTGACTTTTCTAGGTGATATCTGGCTGTGAGTGGGGCAATATGCTATTGTGGGAGGATGGACTAATCAAAGTTGAAGTTTCCAGGAAACAGAGAAAGCAGTGTCACACTGCTCCAATCACTCAGTTTGAACTTCAAAATGAAGATCTTATAACTGTTGGTATAGACATGTTTTAAATTCCCTCATGTTTACTTCACTGAAATTTAAAACTTTCAAGCACAAGTTATAATGTAAAATGTTTCTGCATTTTTCTATGAGTTTATGTATGCATTTTATATGATTCCTTGAACAAAGAGCAAGAATTCTTCAACCATTAGCAGCCAACTGATCTTCATAATAGAAATGCAGCACGTTTTCCTTGTGCTAGGAATTAAATTTTAAAATACTACTTAGATGAACATTAGACTTACAATGGTACTTACAATAGATGAAAAAGTAATTTCTTTACAGAGTCTGGATTCAGTACTTTGAATTAGACACAATATAACTACTCCCGATCCCAGTGTCTGCACAGACTAAGGCATGGGTCTGCAGCCACTCGCTGTTTGGATTGTGGGTTCAAATCCCACCAGCGGCATGGGTGTCTGTCTCTTGTGAATGCTGTGTATTTTCAGGCTGATCATTCGTCCCGAGCAGTCCTACTGACCATGGTGCACGTGATCATGAAGCCTCAATTATGAGGAGGTCCCGGTCCACTAGGGGCTGTTGTGCCACGGAAAAAACCATGGAATTATTGACACAGATCTTTAACCTTTTAAAGCCTAGCGGTAACTTTACATACGATGAGGTTTAACATTAAAAAATTCTGTGTGGTGCCCACATTGCATTTATGTGTTTTGTCTGGATCTCAGAACAAACAGCAACTTTTGCCTTATAAAACATTAAGAGACTGGTTTTTATAACCGAAGTGGAGAGTGTTTACAGTGCGGTACGCACTGAGTCCTTATATAAAACAGATACGCTTCGTCTTTAAAGGGTTAATTGAACCAGTTGATAAAATGAATAGGACATAAATTGTGGCACTTACTGCCCTGAATTATAACTTAAAATAATGGCTTGATGCTTTACTTACAAAATCAGCATTTGCCCATACTCTATACACAACAGTATAATTTCTATTCCTCCTACTCCTATTGCACTGTAGTGTATACTGTATGTGCACATGTTAGCTTTGTACATAAAACATATATTCTCACTGCACAGAAAGAACAACATTAAGGTAATGGCATAATGGTTGTAAGAGAGAGTTATATGGTACATGCATCTTGTACATAACATGTGTAGCTGATAGATATTGTGCTTGGAGTTCCCTAATAACTGCTCATAAATAACTTTATCTCAGGGCTGGATGGCTTTGTAAAGATGTGGTGCTATGATACAATAGACAGGGCAGATCCACCAGAAGATAACCGCTTTGTTGAACTAGAGCCAATGATGGAGCTTCAAGTCAAGAATGATGAAAATCTGGCTGCTCTCATGTGTGTAGTGAAGACCTCACAAGATCCTGGGGACACCTCCTGGTATGGTCAGGTATGGGCACACAACAAGTGATCACTGAACAGATTAAAAAGGTAAATTTCACCCTATAACAGGCCATGAAGGCCCAAAGGGAAAGTAGAGGTATAGCTCTACTCTTTCTTAAACTTTGGTGCTAGATGAGGGTGGGTGTTCAACATCATGCCCTGGCTGCTTTACCCCCTGGAAAGAGACCATGTACGCATTGCATAGGAGGCTGGGTGGGACTCAGGGCTGGTCTGAATGGGTGTAGAAATCTCACCACCACTGGGATTTGATCGCAGGGCCGTCCAGCCTGTAGCGAGTCACTTTACCGACGACACTATCCTCGCCCACAAGAAGAATAAAAGTACTCTCTAATGACATAGTGCATTTAACATTTGGATTAGATTTCAAATATGCAAATTATGGCAGAACATATTTCATAATAATAAAATCATACAGTGTAGTTTCTGGACCATAAGGTATGTCAGAATAGGAACACACAAATTATAGAAATTAAATGTCGTGAACAAAAGCTGTTACGCATCCAAACTATGAAATATACGAAGCGTTAATAATCATAACAACTTTCAAACTAACAAAACAATACATGATATAAGCACAAGGTATGGGGATCGTTTGCATAGGTCTGCAGTGAATCTTTCAGTTATTCAGAAAGGCGTTACCTGCTCATCCATACGAGTTTTCAACAGCTTACCTTATAGTATACTAGAACTTCAGCATGATAAATTACTCTGTAAAAATGCATTGAAAGAATATCTCAGCTCGCATGCCTTTTATTGTCTTGATGAACTGTTTGAATCAAATAAGATCTTTTATAAATGTTAATTTTAGTATAACATTGAGTAAGAGTCCACTTATATGAGTTCTGTACAGAGATAAACGAGTGTACATATTTTCTTTTATTCATGGTTTTTACTATCTGAAGTATTCTTTGAATCTACTACAAAGTTTTATAAATGTTAATTATATTATAACATTGACTAAGAATTCATTTATATGAGCTCTGTATATTGGCTATTGAGTGTATTTTATTTTATTATTTTGTGCTGTTGTGTTAGTGTCCACATACTTTGACTTGTTTCATATTCACCTGTTGTGCACAGATGTTGGATTTACGAAATGTGATATGTATGCATGTGTGTGTGTGTGTGTGTGTGTGTGCGTGTGTGTGTAAAGATTTTACGCAATATTTTCTAGGGAAAATGTGCAACTGGTATTCCAAGTCAAAACAGAATCAACATTCAAAGGTTTACAAGGAGACAAACAATTAATATAAATGCTGTGGAATACTCACCTGGGACAGCATAGCCAGTATAGTGACTCAACCATGGGCTGTATGACTGGGCAATCACGGGTTTTTTTTCTGGCAAGGGACAAGATATTTTCCCTCCTTCAGAGCATCCAGACTGGCCATGCGGCCCGTCAAGCCTCCCAGTCAATAGACAATGGAGGCTCTTGCCCTGGGAGTAAACCAGCAGGAGTGCGACATCCTCCTCTATGTAGCGAGAAAGTTAAAAAATAAGTGGACCTATGCCTTCAGTCCCCCATATGCCATCATTATGTGCACAGAGGCATATTTACTCTGAAATACTGAGAAATAAATGGAGGAGGTGGAAGCATTAACTATTTCTCATGACTTCTGGTCCCCATGCAAGACCTAGGCATATGTTGGAAGATAATATTAAAATGGATCTGAAATTGGTTGGGAGGACATGAACGGGATTGACGTGGCTCAGGACAGGGACAAGTGGCAGGCTCTTATCAATGCTATAATAACCATTCAGGTTGCATAATACATGGGAAAATAGCTGAAGAACTATAGGCCATTCAAGAAGGACTTTGCTCCATTGAGCAACTGTGTGTGATTGCTGACATGGTTGCCCCACATCAAACCTACACAAGGAGACTGGCCCCCCTCCTGAACCACATTACAAAACCGCATTTCATTTTGTATTATTCTCACAATAAACAGCAGTTATTGGTCAAAGGAGCACTGACTCATCAGTTTTTGTGGTGAAGGCCTGGTGCTATCTGTAAAGCAGGAACTGAATACCTTGTGGGAACATCCCCACAAATGCAAAACGGCCCTTTCCGCGCAGTACAGCGGTAGTCGGTCTCCCCACCGCTGCAACAAGTTCTTCATGCCAGCCAATCGCAGACGGGCAGCTCAGCGACGGCCAGGTATAAAAGGCGACATTTCCAGCCAAAAATTGTGCATTCCAGTATTCCGGATCCAGCGTTCAGTATCAAGATTCAACGTGCTATGAGCCTCCACGATCGGCTCCCGAGCATCATCCGCCACTCGGCCCGTTAGCAGCATCTACAGCTCACATCCTGCGGAATGCGCCGCAGTATCTACCAGCACACACTGCTCGGCACCACAGAGCCGTCCCAGGCTCCCCACCGTGCAGCCTGCTCCGTGCAACCGGCTGACACTGTACACAACATGGCTCTCACTGCACTGCTTCAGTGAGTCCGTTTCTTCACGAGAGTAATGTCTGCCGGACCTCACAAACGCGGCCCTTCGCCGCCACAATATCAAAGGAGAAACACTTGTAAATACGTCCGACATGGACAACTGTATATAGCAATAACCTGTACATATTGACGGGAATAAAGACTGATGTTAATGTGTTTACTGTTGTTGTGATTTCACAGTAGCAGCATACAGTAACCAACAACCTGAATGTTTAGATAAATTTCAGACTTACAAGGGTTAATATCTGTTTTAGGATGCCAATGGTGGTATATGGAAATTTGACTTGAATTTAAAGAGCTCCCTTCGACAGCCTCCTGAACAGCTCTTGATATGCCATGCAGGACCAGTGATTGACATGGCTGCCTCACCAGTGGATGAACATCTTGCAACGCTTGGAAAGGATGGCAGACTCTTTATCTACAATTATGTCAAAAAAAAGCTTCTCCTTGTTAAGAGATTTCAAGCAGAGGGCTCCTGCCTACTGTGGCTGCCATTAGATGTAAGCTACGCATACTATGTGTGCAGAATTCATAAAAAGGGAACACAAGACAGGGAATTATTAAATTCCATATAACAAAAATGGTTAAAAACACACAGGTGGGGGAGACCAGATACACATTCACAAGATTTATGTGAATATTAACATTACAGCCTTCTGGGTCTGTCACTATACAGCTGCAAACACTTTATGGAATCTGCTTTTACCCTGAAGATGGAGGCAAAAGGTTAGAGCAAAACATTGTTAGATAGAACATTTATCTACATAACGCTGTTCCTTCCTATTTTGAGTTTTATCAATAGTGGGGAAAATGGGGGACATGAAAGTAGACGTGGTATTTGCAACGGATTTCGGAGAAGCAGACTGTGAGGATGATAGGTGGAGTTAACTTGCTGAAGACAGTGTCCAGTGTTGGGCTTTCATGTAAGTGGTTCTAGGTTTTTTTTACCAGACTGTTTTAGTGTTGGTTACATGCTTTGTCAGTGAACTGAATATAAAGAGTACACAAAACTGGAGAAAATTATGATTAATAGTTACACACACTACTTTTATTTCAAACTGTAATTTGTCTATAAGTTTATGTGGCATCATATTTCAGTACTGTTTTGAAGAAATAAGTGATCTAATTATCTGTCACTATTTTTATAGCCACATGTCTTATTTTATGTATATTACATGACTTCTCAGATTTTATTTTAGATAATAAAGTGGCCATAACTCCATAAAACACTTACTATTCTAGATCCAGGAGCTGTGATGTAAAATGTGACACAACATAATTTGGAGGATCATAAAAATCATAATGCCTTCATCTTCATGGTTGACAATTCCCACTTGACTTCATAGTGACTTAAACCCTAATAACGCAGGCAGTTGGCTCTCACTCCACAGACATAGTGTCATATCTTAAAAGACCACAGTACGTATCTCATGATAATTATTAACAATAATCTGCATTTTTCTAGGTAGACAAGACAGGAACTGTGTTAGTAGCTGCATTTAGGGATGGACTATTGCGAGTAGTTCTTGTTTCATTAGAAGAAATGAAGAAAGACCCCAACTCCAAAGAAGAATTCATAACAGTAATTCAGACCTCAAAACCACATACCAAACCGGTTACAGCAATGAGTATGAATGATAAGGGAACATTATTGGTGACAGGAAGTGAAGATTCAACCATATTTGTGTACCACATTACAGACAGTTACAAATATGTGTCACTGGTACCAATAGGTTTTGTAACTGTGCCTAATGTGGTAACATTCCTGAGCTGGAAACCTTACACGGTAGGTCCTGTTCACACTTTTTGTAATTATCTTGCACTGGGAAAGAATATGGCAGTACTAATGAAGCGAAACAGTTGACAATAACATCATTCTGAGCCTGCTTGCCTTCATCAAAGAAAAATATGCTGGTATGGTATACCAGCACATACTGTCAGAGAAGAGTGCTGTTAAGTTATGTGCCTATATTCCTTTCATCTACTAACACTGGCAACTCAATTCACTTTTTTAGGTACAGTGAAACTCGCTTAAGAAAAACCCGGTTAAGAAAATTTCCTGCCTAAGAAGTCAAGATGAAAAGGCACTGAAATTCTCCGATTTCATTAAAATTACCCTTTTAAGAAAATTTCCCGCCTAAGAAGTCAAGATAGAAAAGCACCAAAATTCTCCCATTTCATTAAAATTACCCTTTTAAGAAATTTCCCGCTTAAGAAGTAGGATTTTCTTCGAGTTTTCAAAATTTTAACAGAGTTTCACTGTATTTGCAAACACAGTCTTTCCTCCACTAACACTTTGTATGTGATCATGTTCACACAAAATGTGGAACCAACTTTTAATTCTTACTTTGTAAAGTTATTTGCTGACAACCTGAAATTTGGCAGCATTAAAGTTTTATATGTTTATGTCTGTATATACCTGTCACATTTCCCACAATTTTTACACAGCTATTTTTTTAAATTTTGATGTATTTATACTAAACCATAATGAAGAGCTTCTTACTTGTTGACTGCTCTTTAAAAAATATTACTAGAATAAATAAATCAAGGAAGATGAGAAAGACAGGTCATGCATGACAGGGATCAAAGATATACACAATTTGTGGTCAGAAAACTTGAAGAAAGGAGTCTTTTTGGAAGATCTCCATGCAGGGATGTGCCAGACTCTTCTGAACAAGGTATGATTTTTAGCTTTTCCAAAAGAACTCTGCTCCATGGAGTTAGTTGAGTCCTGACATATAGGGATGTTGTGTGTAAACTCCCCTCTGGTATAAGATGGCCATTTGCTGTTATTCTTTAACTAATGATGCCACTGACTGAGCTTGGAGCCTACGACATGTGCATTAGTGTAGTGAGATCATACACGCACAGTGGACGTGCTTGTACGAAGGAACAAATTTCTGTGTGACTAAAACTTTTTTCGATGCCATTCTGTAAGATATGTACGTTGCCTTTGTCAGATTTTCATGTAGAATGTAATTAACGTAACACATGCCATAATTACGGAGTAATGACCTAACAGTGAGCTAACTCATGTAGTGGTCAAATTTATATCGTTGCATTTATTCATTAGATTCTCTTCAGTATGTTCCATTTCTTTAACAGAAAATATAAGGGTCCATTTTATCCAGGGGCCTGGATAAAACACCCATTTTGTAAGGTTTCAGAAAATCTCAAATTTCAAATGAACAAAATTGTTAAAGAACATATCAAAAACTACGCCACTGTCCTTAATAATTCCTGTAACTATTACGGTTTAGTGTATGTCATTAAAAGCAACCGAACCCCAGTTACATGATGATTTACCTTAGGGTGGCCATTTTACATACAATTCCCCTACTATTTATGTGGGTTCAAGGAAAAGAAGCTAGGAAAATTTTAGCTTAAAGACTGAGCATTATGGGTATAAAGACAGAGCATTATGGGTATATTAGTTGACCCGTTTTCTCTGATATCTGAACCAACCATATCCTGTTTTTCCTACGTAACTTAATGTAGAAGACCTTTATTGTGGTTTTGTGCATTAAGTGGAGGCGAGCTAATTTAATTTTAATTTGAACTTGTACTTCATTGGGCTTGGGGAACAATGTTAATTTTTGCATTAGGTAAAAAACAGTCAACAATTTTGATAATAACTGCACCCTAAGAAATGCTTTGAGTGAATATAAACTTCTTTTTATTCTTCTTATTGCATCTCAAATATGCAATCTGTTATCTAGATTTTAATTTGGTCAATCAGATACTTTTCATCCAATGTAACGGTTGATTTTGTATATTTTTTCCCAATATGACTATTTACAACACTTTTTCTTACATTTCTAACACTCACATCCATCTAGCACTGAACTTAAGAATGAATACAGCTATAATTCCACTCCCGCAATTTGTGTTCTGTACATAGTGCTTGACATTGCAACACTTTCTGCTGCAGGCTACAACATTACTGGTTTGCTGCACTGCTGGGACATGTGTCGAGGTGACACTTCCAGAACATCCTCAAACAGGCACTGATGTCTCTTTTCACCTCAAAGGAACTAAACCTACGATGCTCACATTTAAAAGTTGCAAGTCACATGTACGAAGAGATACAAAACTGGAAGAGACGCAAAAATGTATGTTGAAAAAAACTACATGAAAAATAAACGATACGAGAATTAAAAAAAGATTCATGGATCATATTTATGAAGAAGCATTTTTTGGTGTACAGTAATCATGTCCGTATTAGCTCTCATCAGTGATGCACAAAGTCTTCCTGTACTGCCAGTATTTCATAAGTAGCGAATGTGATGAAACAGACGAATGCAAGTAGGTTAGCTCATGTTTTGAAACATGATGAAACAGAAGGGACTGAATGTAAGTTGATTAATTAACCTTTTGACATGTGATGAAACAGAACGGGCTATATGTGAATAGATTAGCTGATGTTTCAAAGTGCCAAGAAAGAGAAGGAGCAGAATATAAGTGTATTAGTTGATACACTCAAACTGATGGGGCACAGCATGAATTGATTAGCTGACATCTTGACATATGATAAAACA
Organism: Coptotermes formosanus; assembly: GCA_013340265.1. Classification (NCBI taxonomy): domain Eukaryota; kingdom Metazoa; phylum Arthropoda; class Insecta; order Blattodea; family Rhinotermitidae; genus Coptotermes; species Coptotermes formosanus. The sequence goes on along the minus strand of BLKM01012983.1, from coordinate 2,375,262 downwards.
GAAGGGACTAAATGTAGTAGATCAGCTAACATCTTAATATGTGACAAAATGGAAGGGGCTAAGTAGGTTTTCCCTCATGCAAACAGCTATGTTATCAACGCTGATGGCCTGTGTAATGGGTGTGTGATCCTACAAGGTCCACCACAGTACTTAACTCTTGACCACATTCTTATAAAGAAAGGACACTCCAACTTAATATTTGTATTAGCAGGCGGATCCAATTTTATGTTTTAACATGGCATATCATAAGGCTGTACACACATAAGTATGGTTCTATTACCCAAATTTATTTGGCCAACTGTGGTCTGCAGATGGCACAACAATGCCAAAATACATAATCCATTTTAAGGAATGAGAATATACACCAAAATTGTATTTGACTGTCAACACAAACTAAATATTGATGCATCATGCTACCATTGATATGCTAATGTGAAATTTACATGTAACAATCAAATGAGCAGATATGTGTGTGTGTGTGTGTGTGTGTGTGTGTAGTGTAGTGCTACTACCAATATGCAGTTAAAGCATTCTCTGTCTTCAGCTGATTCAAAATCTCAAGAGGAGTTGAAAACACTGTTTTGTCCTGAAGTGCCCAACCCAGTTCTGTTTGGCCTCTACACACCAAAGGATACAATATGGCTCTCCATAGCTGGTTATGATGCAGGTTACATGTATGAGTTTTTCATGAATAAGGAGGAACCTGTACAACACACTAAGATAGCAGGTGCTGATGACACAGAAATCTACAGCTATCTATACAAGTAAGTTTCAGAAGGTTGTTCCCAGATCAAAGACTGCAGAAAGAAATCCTAAGGATTCACTCCTTCCATACGTCCTGTACACTTCCCTGTTCAGCATACTTCTCTATATTCTCCTCTGGCCTAGCCATTCTGTTCACACAAATACTGGTACTGGTAAACTTCGTTAGTGACAATAACTGTAGTCTGGATAATTTAGGCCAGAAGGAACTAAAAGAGCAGGAAGAAATGGGACTTCTTTTTGTGGTTTTAGTGTTCTGTTATAAAACAATGCTAGTGAAGCAAGTTAATATACCGGTAGATAGCATTCAGAGAGGTTTCCTTACATTCATGGTAGAAATAATTAAGAACAGCTACTTTGAAGGATGGAAGCAATACAATAATTGTGAGGAGAAAAGGAACATAGGAACCAGTGCAAGTAAATTTACACTGTACATAAGACCATTCCCCATGAATACCTGCAGCTTTTTACACTGTTGTTGTCAAGGCTGCCTACATTACTGCCCCTGCTGCCACTACTGCTGTCATCACCACCATCTTCATTTCTTTCTATCTTTCAATGTCACCCTAGTGTCTCAGAATCTCATGTGCATTGCCTCTAAATATTTTCTGTCTTGATGTCTCAACAGTGGCATAGATAAATGGTCACCTCCCTGCTGCCATGACTAAATATTGGGGCTCCCCTGTAATTACTGCTGAAGTTACTCCCAGCTCTCATAACAGGGATCCAGAATACTGCCTTCTGTCAGAAGAACAGAATCCAGTCTAAAAGAAACAAAATCTTTCATTATTTTGTAATGTTTGGGACCCCCCATACAGTGGGATTTGCAGGGGCCTTTTCTACGCCACTCGGTCTCAGCATCCATGTCTCACTTCTTTATTTAATTAAAGGAAGGTTGGGCATAATATTATGCAGTATTTATGGTACATGAATTCTCATATTATTTACAGTCTACTTAATTCAACAGATATGCTAATGTGAAACCAAATTTTTCATGCAGCCGTAATAAGAAGTACCTGATGCTGGGCATGCAAAATGGACAAATTCGAGTGAATCGTGCTAATCCAAACATCCATCCTGACTTCTCTGACTACTGGCTCTATTCCATGCATGATAACACAACTGGAAGAATTCGTCGTATGTGTTTCAACTATGACAACCATTTCATGTTCAGCTGTGGAGATGATGGGAATATTTTCTCGTATCATGTGAACTTTGATGAGGAGGGTGATTATAACATACCCTGCAGGAAGCCTATTGCATCTCCTGGAATTGTAAGTCTTGCTGATTGTTAGACGTGAGGTTTTCACATTGGTGTTTCTGAGGATTCAGATCTTCTGGGATGTAAAGCTGTGTCACTAGGTGACTGGGTCCTGCTGCTTCAAATTAATGTAGTGCCTAAATCTTCAGTAGTCAAGTGGTTCATGAAGAATTCTTTTTGGACTGCTTGACCAAAAATCTAAGAGCAAAGCATCATGACTCAGAAGACCTGAATCTTCCAATGATTTCGTCACTGTTCTGTAAAGATAAATGTACAGTCCCTGTCTGCACACTGAAGGCATATATGGGTAGTAGAAATCAGCTTCACTTACTCTTGGCCTGCACACTAGATGGAGATGAGTGGTCAACTTAATCTCACCACTTTACCCCAGGAGAACAGCCCCCCAGCACAAATTGAAAAGAAAACTGGGTGGGCCCAAGGGTCCATCTGGATGTTTTGGAGAAGAGACAAATCTGTTGTCCCTGCGTTAAGAATCAAAATGCACATCATTGATCCTGTAGCATAGTCACTACACTGACAACGCTAGTCTGGCTCCTTTATTATTCCTAGTCTGTGTTACATCGAAATCAGAGAAAAATGAACGTGAGTGATGAGGTTGAAGCTGGCCGGCCACCTGCGCCTTCCGTTTGCCTACACTGCACACCTTCCTTATGCCAATAGCAGAGGTTTACCTCTGTGTCTTAGGAGAAGGAAAATATTTACTTCATTGTTACATACTGTTGTAGGCATTATTATTATTATTATTATCAGTAACAGTAACAAAACACAGTATATTGTACAGTAAATATTATAATTAATTCTGTATGAGCCTATTACCAGTAGGTTGTGGCAACTCTACACCTCAGTTCCAATGCTGTGCAATATTCTTCCTCCACTCCTGCTTATGTACGTCCTTCTGGGTAGTTCTGTAACAATCAAATGACTCTGTGTTGATATTTTGTATAATTGCTGCTCTTCTGGCAAGTTCATCTGCTGTTTCCTTTCCTAGTAGGACAACATGGTATGGTATCCATTGAAAAGGTGACAAGCCATCTGTTACATTTAAAGTGACTCATCACTTCACCTTTGGACCATAAACATACACATTTCAGGAGTTTTCTTATACATTTCAGCCACCTAAAGAGAAGGCTGATGATATTGAAGATATAAAACACCTAAGTTTAGAAGAAACAAAAGCCAAGGCAGAATATGAGAAGAGGATGGCAGCAGCCAATCAGAGAAAACAGAAGGTTCTTGATAGATTGGAAGAACTAAAATTAAGCTTTAGGGATATTATGTGCAGGTAAAAATAACTTCTGATACTTTTTTAATGTGTTCCATGTCCGTGCACTATATTATACAAAAACATTAATCACGAACAAGTGCACAAAGAGAGTTTTATCATCAATCGTAACACACTCCTACATGTTTCGACCCTGCTGGGTCGTCTTCAGGCAGAACTTTTTTGTTGTCCTTACACTAAGGTTGCACTTTATAGTTGAGCGAGAATGTGCTGTTGACTGTGTACTGCTTTGTTTTTGGAGGCGTGAACTCTCTGCGGTCCCGGACTGGAGGCCCAGACCGCAGAGAGACTTTCAACTATGAGACTTTCAGTGCCATACTTCATAGCACAAGGTAGAACAATGACTTCTTATCTAACACACTTTCTGAGAACACAAGGGAGGATGGGCAAATGCAGACATCAGGGGGAATTAAAAAGTTAATTTCATTCATGTACACCATGCCTTTGCTGTCTGGGTATATGCAATGTGTTGAAAATTGACAAGATGTCAGGGGTGCATAGGGATAGTGAGGCTGGTGACTAACTACCTCAGCTATGACAAAGTTGTGGAGTTCAGGCCAATATTGTGTTAGTTGTAATATACAGTTTATGAGTACATCTGACTTCCATTCATGCAGTTTTTCTGTTAGATGAGTACTTTGCAAAATGTGCCCAAAAATGTATCCACACACACACTTAAGTAACACTGAAGAAAGACTGAGGGTGTTCAAGAACAGGATGTAGAGAAGAATATTTGGACATCAGAGTAAGGAAGGAACAGAATGCCGGAGAAAACTACACGATGAGGAGCTTCATAATTTCTGCTTGTTGCCATAAATTATGGGGATGATAAAATCAAGCAGAATGAGGTAGGTAACGCACATAGCATGAATGGAAGCCACAAGAAGTCCATATAAAGTTTTGGGTTGAAACCCTGAGGGTAGAATAAGTTGTTGTATAAGAAAGATGGACTTTACCATGTATCTGTCATCACAGTTACAAATGCTTACAGGAATATGAAGTTACCGGAGTCCCAACAGATTCCTATGTGTGACCTGGAAGTACATCCAGACATCACAAAAGATTTGGATGATACACTTCAGCAGGAAATTGACCGAGTCAAACAGAAGTTCTCATTTGATGTGGAGAAGAGTAGACTCGGGCTACAGAAACTTGAAGATTACTTCACAAATGTGCTAGATTCTATGACAGTCTATGTATGTAGCATCAGGTAAACATATTATGTCACTTTAATGAACACAATAAGTCATGCTGATGCTTAAAAATTAGGCACAAAATGCTGATCTGCGACAATCATGAGGGAGTTTTAACCCCATAAATGTCAGCTTTCATTCCTTCAGTGCCCAGCTGCCATCTCAGGTTTTCACAACTGCCTTCTCTCATCGGTGAATAATACATAAAAATTCCCCAGAAGCTCCAGATGCAGGGAAAAATGTCCTAAAAATAATATTAACTCTTTAGTTAATGAAGTTAAGGAACAAATTCCTACAGTTTTTATATATCTCCTTATGCCTCAGTCTCAAGTATGCAAAATTCAATTTTTGTTAAAAAATGATACACATATTTTTGAAGGGAAAAAAGCTCCTTCTATGGGGATGAAATATCATTATAAAATAACTGAAGTCATTAAATTTGGCTTACTGTATTCAAGGAAAGTCAGTTTTCTGCCATTGATATTAACTTCCATGTGGTCCCTTCTACCGATTTTTTTCTATTCTCATGTGAATTAGATGTTGATATTAAGAATACACTTTGCTAGAATGTGAAGCTGTATCATGTGATAGATATCCCACTTCCACATTCACTGATCTTGAAGATGAAGGCAGCAGGTTCCTCTGAACAGATGTATTTACTTACAGTACCAAAATGCATACATCCCAGATGACCCGAATCTTAATGTTTGCCATTGTGGGAACCTCAAATTACACATACAGTAATCTAATTTTAATTTACATTTCAGAACAAATGGAAGAGTGTCCACTTTCAGGCAGAGGAAGCTAGGTAAGGAATTTTATGATGCAAAGACATCTGTACAGCTGCAGATGGAAGAAGCTGGAAGGAAAGGCACGTAACTTTGATGTCTTAAGCATGGAGCTTGCGTCAACAGCAGTACTATGATTTTGTGACCATGCAGTGGATGGGTCTCCAACCTTTTTATGACAAAGGGCCACACTGGTTACTGTGGGCTAGTTCATGGGCCACACATGGACAAATAACAAGTGGTGTACCTAACTGCCTAAATTATTGTGTAATTACTATAGTATACATATAATTTACGAACATGACTGCAGGTTGTGGGTTGGAGACCCATGATGTAGTGTATTGCCATATCGGTTTCATGCACTGTATTACTGCTACTGTTATTATTGATGATGATGATGATGATGATGATGATGTTGTTGTTGTTGGTTGTTGTTGTTGTTGTTCTTGTTCTTGTTCTTGTTTTCTCTACTTAAATAACTTTACTCTCATTCCAATTCAGACAAGCTGGAGGATACCTTAAGGTAATATGAAAAGCAAATTAAGATGAATCTCATACATATCATCAGAAACTATAACATTATGTCAGCTGAGACCAAAGTATCTCATGTTGTTTGTAAAGGGCACATGAAATCCATGTAGCAAAAGCAGCACCAACAGAGCCAGAAAAAAGAGTTCCTGTGAGAGAACCTTTCCTCACAGCAGCTCCTGAATACAAAACCAGCAAGAAGCTGCAGCGACTAATACAGAAGTACCTGCAGAGGAAACAGAGACAGAAGCAGAGGCAACAACAGGTATCAGAAAGGGTCTTTGAGTTATTATTATCAAGTATGTCAGTGAAATGGTCATGGATATTCAGAATTAGTTGTTTAACATTGGCTGAACTAGTTAATTATAAACAGTTGGTTAAACAGACTTGGGAAGCCTGTATGATTAAGCTATACCAAAACGTTGGACATGCTATAGCAATTTCAAAATATGTCCTGAAACATTCAATAAAAAGAGTAAATGTACAGCATTCATCGTAACATGGACATCCACCACCAGGATGATGACAACGGTAATGACACCATAACATAATATGCAGTAATAAGCAGTGTCACGGTTTAAGTTTTTGGACTAAATAACTCAATGATGTCTTGCAGTGGGATTTGTTTCTCAAAGAGAAGCCAGATGAAACAAAGAACCATCCAGATGACATAGCAGCTATTGCAGAGGCAGAACAGACTATAGGAGATTACAAGCTGAAATCAGCAGCAGATTATAGGGTGCCTAAACATTTACGGATATCAAAAGTCAAGAAATATTACCAACTTCTTGAAGCAAGGGAAAGAGTAAGTTGTGTTTTTTAAAAAAGGACCTACCAGCAGAATGCCAGTTTGATGCAAATATTGTTTGTGTCACTTTGAAAAGAAAACTTTCACATCAAATTTTTAAGAAGTATACAATTTAAATACAGTGCTCACATTCAGATCCACTCACAAAAATTCCATGTAGTATTACTAGAATCCTGAACTTTGTCCACCACCAAGTATTCCAAACAGAATACAGCATTCCAGGAACTGGACATGTTTCCACCATCAAATGAAATGCTCGGAAAGCACCTACTCTTCTTTTCACGTGTGCCATTTAGTTACACTGTCAATTGCTACGTTTATCTAGTGTTTGTGACTGATGGAATGATGCTGACAAGAAAAACCAAAATACTCAGAGACAAACCTGCCCCATCCCAGTGCTGCTGTGTCTACTACAAATACGACACAGACTGGCTTGTGGCTTAATCTGATTCTCCACAGTGAGGGGCCAGTGACTAATCGCCTCATCCATGGCATGGCTGACACCTACTCAGTTGGGTCCCAATAAAGAAACCTAATCTGAGGCACTTCATAATCCACAGTAGGTCACTAAACATGTATAAGCAACCAGATCAGGTTTTGGTAACAGGAAATACATGAAATAATCCTTATGTACCTTTGTCTCAATCCTTTAGAATAGGAAAGAATTCCAGCTTGAATTTCCTTAACTGAAATTACTCTTTATAATGGATGCAACTGAGTAGGACCTCCCAAACTCTTAATCTGATTATGGAAACAATGCTGATTCCAGAACATTTTCTTCTGTTCAGAGTACTAGACAATGGGCCACGTCCAAAAATCCAGGAACAAATAATTTAATATGCCACTGAGAGAAATCTTTAGACCTGATGTTAAAATACATAACAAAAGATCAATTATAGCTTCTAATTTGTTACTATGTTTCCCATTCAGGGGTGGTTTCTACTATAAGTGTATCTGTTCTGTTTCCTGTTTTCTACCACAGACCCAATATGAAGCATCACAAATTTTGTCTATACTCTTGCCAATATGTAGGACAGTCATAAATGTTACAGCAGTGTGCAGATACAGTACTACAGTGCCTGGATGCAATTCAAATTCTCAAGTCCAGTACTTTTTTTTAATTACAGGAATTGTTAGAATTTAAGTTATCCTGGTGGTAAGTTTAAATATTACTGTCTTCTATAGTCTTGAGGGCTACATTCTTTAAAATTAAACTGCTACATATTTTAATACTGACAAGAAAAGCAACTGTTTTATGGTCAAAGAATCAGTACTTGTGCTTCTGTTTTATTGTTGTTACGTGTATCTGCTACTGAAATTAAGGTTTGTGACTTCTTTCATTCTTACAGCTCTTCATGATGAAAGACAATTTCAACAGCAAGGTTTATGATCTTCGGAACAAAAAAGCTGCACTTATAGAGAGACTCGATGAACTTAATGCCATGCTTACTCATATCCACAGAGAACTGGACCCAACACAAAGAAAGTTTCTATCTGAAATTCCAAAATTTGATGAAAAACTTGAGTTTCCAGAAAGAGAATTTAAGGTAGGTTTGAGATTGGAAGTCTCCATGACAGTAAATGTTAAGGCTGCAGTCTTCTGGGGCGTGACACCATGGAGTTTGGTAGACATTAACCAATCTGTTCCAATGACCTACTGTCTCCATACATTAACCCTTTAAAGACGAAGCGTATCTGTTTTATATAAGGACTCAGTCCGTACCGCGCTGTAAACACTCTACACTTCAGTTATAAAAACCAGTCTCTTAATGTTTTATAAGGCAAAAGTTGCTGTTTGTTCTGAGATCCGTACAAAACACATAAATGCAATGTGGGCACCGCGTAGAGTTTTTTAATGTTAAACCTGGTGGTATGTAAAGTTACCGCTAGGCTTTAAAAGGTTTAAGATGGACACAGTATGACTAAATCCAAGGAGAACAGTTCTTTTTGGGAAGCTAAAAGATCCTCAGTCACTGAACTTCCTACATTTTATTGAATCCATAGGTTCATTACCATGCCCACAACAGTCGATCACTTGTTTCTATCCTGAGCCAGATCAATACAGCCCATGCCCTCCCATCCTACACAGCTTCAAGCAAGAACTGATCCAAACCTCGCATTGCACTATGGACATTTACATTTTGTCTTTACATATCTGTGTTGCAAGGAATCACACAAAAAATGAAAATACGTTTCCTTCCAAATGCCAATACAGTGAAACCCTGTTAAGAAAATTTTGAAAATTCCAAGAAAATCCTACTTCTTAGGTGGGAAATTTCTTAAAAGGGTAATTTTAAAGAAATGGGAGAATTTTGATGCTTCTTTATCTTGACTTCTTAGGCGGGAAATTTTCTTAACCGGGTTTTTCTTACGCGAGTTTCACTGTATTTGCCATGTCATGTGTCATGTCAGTTCAGCTGGCTGAAAGAACAGCTATCTTATCACCCCTCACACCAATCTTTATGTCACTTCATTTCAAAATCAGCTTCAGCCATTTTATTCTTTCCCACTGTCTCATGGCAGGGATGTTCTAGACATAAATACTAATTTTCTGAACAGCTGCAGTGCAACTCAATAGTATACACAGCATACTTATAGCATGCTACTTTATTTGGGCTATGGCCCTACTGTACTGAGTGCATCATATGATCTATCTAATCTTTATCAGCTAACAGAAGAGGACAAAGAAGCATTACTAATACAGAAATTAGGGTCTTCTGGCTCTGATACTTCCACCATAAGTCATGAAGCCGATGGTACAGAATATGTGGATGCAGCATATGAAGAACTTCTAGGTTCATATTATCCAATGACTAAGGAAGAGACTTTACAGAAAATTATTTCCAACCCATACTTTGCAAATGGATCTAATGGATCTAATGTCTCAGTAGAACAACTAGAAGCATTGACTCTTGAAGATAACATTGATACAGCCTGGGAGGCTGAGTTGAAGGAACACAGGATGAAGAGGTAAGCTCCATGCTTGAAAGATCTTGTAGTTATTTGGTAACCAAAATTTCAATGTTTCACATCCTTTTTAATCACTGAACAACTTTCTGGTAATAAATGTGGTACGTTGTTCTCTCTCTCACATACACAAAGCAGCAGATTTACTGTGTCCCCAAGTGTAGGAAGGGGGCAAGCAATGGCACAGTTGGTTGAGGTTCTGGGTTCGATTCCCTGTAGGGTCCTTGGAAATTTTTAAGAGACCTATACCTTCTGTTTGCATTCAGTAGCCCTGGGATACTTCACCCCCAAGGAAACAGCCGGGGCACAGAGCTAACAACTCTGCTGTCCTAGTTGCACCAAATGTCAAAGTAAGGAAGGAAGCCCAAAATTCCATCCCCCCCCCCCACCTCACCCCAAATGAATCTTCATGACTTCTTATGGCAAAGCTTTACCTTTACATGTACCAAGTATAAAGTCTCAGCTTTGTAGGTGCACTGGCCTACACTATTACAGCATTATCAGTATGCTGGAACCTGAAGAGCTACAAGCAATTAATCATGTCTTACTAGTCATTCGGTGCAAGTGGCCCCAGTGCACCAGTGAAATGTTTAACAAGCAGTGTTGATTTGTAATTCCTCTACAAAGTGTCATGGGGGAAAAAGTTGAAACCTTGTGTGGAAAAAAGTTGCTGAAAACTGTCTTAATACAGCCCACTAGTGTAATAATATTTATGTTTCTCACAAAATAAAAGTAAAATTAAATAGAACTGTTTTTTGCTGTTCGTCACATAGGAAACTATTTGAGCAGGACCAGATAGTGAATGAAATGGAAAAGAAAATTGACGCTTTTGACAGAGAGGTTGAAGATCTATCACATCTGAAGTTAAGAGTCAATGTAGAAGCAAAGTTCCTTGAATTACATCTACTCACATTGCAACAAGAACTTACTGTTCTCAAAGACTTCGAAGACATGGATGAAGAAGTGTCAAACAAAGTTCTCAACTCACTAAAAGATAAACATGACATGGAAAGGAAGGTATGTCTCACTCTTCTCTGTAGAGATTTGTGGCCTGTGCCAAACAAGCAACTTCAGATTTTAGAGTTCAGCTGCCTCACATCCCGAAGCTGTTCCACTGTTTCAGCATTCACTGCAATTACGATGAAGATGGCAGCTGCATTGTATGCCACAACAATGAAACAGCATCTACAGGTTGTGAATCTAAATTCCAAATAGCAAAATTCACAGGTATGTCTCACATTCAATCTTTATTACTTGCAAGCAGGATAGAATGCAACAGCAAGGGGTGGCAGCCCTTGATAAATTGTTTTTGTGGCTCAATTCTGAAAACATATAATGCCATACCAACACAATATAACTTTAGCTTCCTAGGTTAAGTTAATTTGGAACTGATTTAACTGGTTTTTGTCTTAGTACTGGTGTCTGTAAATCAGTACTAGCACTGCAGAGAAAGCTGCTACCTGCATTTTAAGAGTTAAAAGAAAATTTCAGAAAATGGAGGTAGCAGGTTCCTCCCAAATGCTTCTCGCAACCTGACAAACTACATGGCTTCACATCCAGAAGACCACAGTGTTGGTATTCACTGTCAGCAGAACCTCCAACCTCAAAACAAGGTTTGGTAACAAATGCTCTAAATTAATACAATGAAGAAAAAATTCAATGCTATGGCTATATAGTTAACAGCTAAATAAATTTGGGTAGGTATGTAAGTTTTGAAACACAGTGTAGCAGCAGGAGCCTTAGGTTTATGTAGCAATACATTAAGTCATAAGGGCAACAAATTAACCATACATAAATTCAAATATTGTCATCAGCATGAGGAAACAATACACACCATTATTTTGTTTCAGATTAATGACCTGCAAAAACTAATTCAAATAAAGAAAATACAAATCAATGACTTATTACATAAGGAGAGGGAACTTACAGAGAAGTTTCAGGCAGCAACAAATGACAGCAAATTTGCTGGTTTTTTGAGAAAGATGTACAATAAGAAGTATAAACTCCAAAAAGCTGGAAGTCCTGGAGGTGAGAGTCTGAAATATAAATAGAAACGAAAATATTAGAGACTTGTATAAAGTTACAAATAAATTTAACTTGGATTATCAACTTAAAGAATGAGAATTTTATCTGCTTGCTTCAGTGTCGAACAAAGTTAGGCAACCTGATGTACGTACACCTGAATCACTAGTACCTGAGTCTAGTGCCTTCTAGTTTGGGATTTCTATTGAAAAAGTGAGGTATTAATCAAATTCCAGAAAAATTGATCCAAGCAGGAGATAGCACATCACATTCTAAAATCTGCACATTTTTTAGTTCTGTTTCCAGTAAGAAAGAATTGCCTCAGCAGTATCAATAGCCTATCAGAGCAAACCCTCACTGTTTTTGGGGATTATGTTCTTGAAAAATCCTTCAGAAAGTGCAACCACATTGCACAAACTTCAGACATTAGAGGGAAAATGGGGTCAGGGTACCCAACATACACAAAACACGATAATCTGTAAGCTTATGATTAATAAACATGAAAACACTGGTTTTCACATTTACTGGAATGATATTAGTGTTTCATTGCACATTCCCCCGAAGCATTACAATATGAATAGGGGAGACAAAATCCCTTGAGACTTTCAAACCTGGAGAAATCTTTTCATTTTTGGACACAAAAAAATCTGTACTTTTCAAAGAAGCACTGCATTGTTACACAGTTCCCATGGTTCACCTACTTTTCCTTCTCACAAGAGCAGCATGAAGAGGAAGATGGATATGCAGCACTGGTGGAATGATACTGACAGAGAAAAACTTGTCCCACTGCCACTATGTCCACCGGCAATCCCACATAACCCATCCAGGCCTCCGCAGCGAGAGGCTGGTGACTGCCCAAGCAATGACATGCCCTTTAATGTATCATATTCAGCTACACAAGATTTAAAAATTCAGTGCGCACCTCACAGTAGACATACTGCATGTCCACTATATAGGAAAATGTTATTGCAGTTTAAGAAAATAACTGCTTTATGTGGTTAAATACGGTTGGTAAGTTAGTTGGTTAGTTAGTTAGGAGGTAACAGCTGAGTCTTATTTCAGACTCAGAGTCAAGCAGCTGTTCATCGCCTTTGTCTTCAAACAGCAGTAACTCTGACGATGAAGAAGCCAGTCTAGAGCAAGAGCAACTGGATTTCATAAAATCTGATAAGAGTGTGCGTCCTGATGGTTGTGAACAAGATCTCTACAATGTAACTTTACTACTGAGATCCCAGCGGTGAGCAACTTATATAAACTTGAACACAATATGTGGTCTGATGGTTATAAACCAGTTCCATATGATATAACTTTTGTGTTGAGATTCTAATGGTGAGCAGCTTATGTAAACTGCAAGTGAACATAAGATAAATATAGTGTATAAACTTTGTAACATCATACAGCATGCTTTAAACACTGATGCAAAGAGTAAAGAACACTGGTGTGCACTTTTCAAATATAATTCTGAATTTTGTTGAACAATATGGAAATGTCAAAATTTTAGAGCTTTACTGGTCAAAGTATGGATATTATAAGATTAGTATAATGTCTGATGAAAATTAAACAAAATGTCTATCCATTTCTTATTGTTACCCACTGAGTGCAGCTGAAATGTTATGTCTTCAACTTCTTGGGCTCTGTGTGGTGATACAACACTGCCTAATGAACATTAACATTGTGCTCTTCTGGGATGCAATGCCATGTTGTCCATAAATAGGTTCCTTAAAAATGCTGCCCGCTATCTACCAGGCCACACAGCATGACAGATGACAAAACTCTAATCATAACATTCACTGGCATAGGAATCTGAAATGTTATTTTATGTTAGTTTATATAGTGGTGTCAGTGTTCCGAATACTTATGTGTCAATGAATTTCATATGTTCTAGGCACGACTGTGAACAAGAACTTATAAAAATAAGGAAACAAATAGAGGATTTGAACAAAGAACTAGCAGTAAATCTGAAGAAAATCAAAACAGTGGAAGCAACTCTTCAGACTAATCAAGAAGAAGATGAAAATTTTCAGGTTTGTTGATAAACAATAAGTAGAAGTAGCAGTGTTTGGCTCACATAGGTTCTTTTTTATGCAGTATCACAATATACAGTAACTGAAACTCTAAAGCACACTTCCTATATGTGCCACATTAAAATGACTGTTATGTAAATAGTTGTGTGTGTTACAGAGAAATAAGCAACATAAGCTAAATGAGATAGAGTGTGTGGTGGTACTGAAACTTAGTCAGATGCAGCACTTCAAGAAGGGCACCTACAACATGGAGAAACTGTCAAATACCCTAGTCTTCTCACAGGAAAGACTACACAAACTGTACTCTCGTGTAGGAGAACTCAAGAAGGAAACACAAACACAAGTGGACAAATACATGTAAGATACATGAAAATTGTAACTTCCCCTAACCACATTATTGCAACTTATACTAACTATAGTATAAGAAAAGTAAGTTGATTCATATGTGATTTGAGGTTCTCACAGCAGTAACTATAAACAGTTTCAGCCTCCTGCCAAATTATGCCATATAGTTTGACCGACACGTACCGATGTTTTGGAGGAATGTGCAGCGTGTACCAACATTTCAGAGGAACATGCTGCGTCCATCTTCAGTGTAAAAGGGTATTTTTGTATCCCAAATGCAGCATAATCCTCAAAAATATCAGTACCTAGCCACCAAATTACATGGCACTACATTACTTTAAACACAATAATTAACATAAGGACTTTAGCCGAACGGACAGTGAATTCTGAGGACTGGTCAACATACCTGGCCAACACTACTGACTAGTCTACATGCATGGTCACCCTGACGCTCAAGAAATTCACCATCTTTTATCCAACTTGAAGGTTAATTACCATATACAACAGCCCACAAGTGGATTCTATCCTAAGCCTGACACATCTACACAATTATATGACAAATTTAATGTAATACAGTATTAATTTAGTGTACTTCATTTTACAGTTACATAAACTTCCATGTCCTTGATTTTACAATTTCGTTCACTTTCCATTCCTTTTAAGTGGTCCATTTAGAAATGTAAAATCCAGGTTTCACTTTATGGTAGTTGTTGTTTTTGATCTTTACCTCCACCATGACTGAAAAATGATCAGAATCCAGATTACTGCTTCCACATGCATGCGGTGACAGTGTTGTATAGACAGGAACCAAATGCACAGTTCTTTAAGCCATGTATGTTTGTGAATGTCTTTGCAACAGAAAAAGGAGTTGTCACAATACAGCAACATTTTTCAATGCTTCCCCACTTTCACCGAAAATATTTTCATCATGTGCTTGTAATAATTCTACCGGTTGCTCCTCCACATGTGCACATGTATCACCTTGCAGTGTATGGGCGATTCGGGAGTCACAGTCTGTGTACCAACAAGGATATTGAAAGTGTTTTTGTACTAACATGGCATTACTGTAAAATCCTACATGCAATGTACATTTTTATTTTTATCATAGGAAAAATCGACAGCACTTAGACAGACTGAAGGTGGATGGCCAGCACCTGCTGGAGACAATTCAGAAACTGAAGGCAGATATAACAGAGTGTATGTTGAGGAAGTTTGGTGGAGAAATTGATCTGGATGAGATGGAAGAGTCAGTACTTATGAGACTTATCGCTGAAGAGAAATCTCCTGTGAAAGATCTAATGAAGGCATATGAGAAGAGGATACATGACATGCAAGTAAGTACACACTGGGAACATCAAACATTTATTGTTAACCATTCTCTTGGCAGACTGCTTGACTATGTCTAATCAGTACACCCACCTCAGGTAAATGAACTAATTCAAAATACAGTTCCAAAACTGGGCACTGAGAATAATATTTCTACCTACAAGGAGAAGGTAATATGAGGAGGAAATGCATAATTTGGAGTTGCACAAATGTTACTCCACCAAACATCAGGATGGGCGAGGCTGTGTGTGAGTGCGTGTTTCTCTGTGTGTGTGTGTGTGTTAATCATGAAACATGCATGGAAGGAAAACAGGTGCTTACAGAATATTTGTTAAACAAATGTGAAGGAAAGACAGCACCTGAAACAATGAGGCAGAGATGAGGACAATACAAAAAGACAAGTGGGAGGGTGTACATGGACTCATTCGGTTCAGAATAAGAACCAGTTGCAAATGCAGTAGTGTAATTTCAGGTTCCATGAACTGCTTGAAGTTCCGTGGCTACCTGAACGTTTAGTAGCTTAAGTTCAAAGACTCTGTACCACGTAATTGTTAATTATTTGAAAATAAATGTCACACACAGTATTTAGCGCACTAAGACTTGGGATGTGACATCATGTAGTTTGGTAGATAGGCACCAACATTTTGGAGAAACCTGCTGCCTCCTTTTTCCAGGAAAGCAACTGTAGGCATAATGTTCCTCCAAAATTTTCATACCAATCTACTAGATGACATAGCATCACACCACACATGGCCATACTCTTAAGTCAACCCTTTACTTTCAGATTTTAAGCCCAACTGACAGGACTTACTCACCTGTTTTAATTTGCTCCTTCTTTTACTTCTTTAGGAGAAACTTCATGAGAAGCAAGAAAATCTATCTAGGTACATGCAAGAAAATATGGAGAAGTTACACTTGTTGACAATTCTGGAAGAAGAGAAGCATCGTTTTGAGAAGTTGCAAAAAATTCAAACATTCAAACTAGTAAGTTCATACAGCAAATTCAGTTATAACACTATATTCTGTTTTTTAGATGCTTTATGTGTAAGGTAATTAACCTTTACTTGCAAAAATGGATAATTCCATCCACAATTATATACAGGTATGGAAGCCATATGGGACAGTTTTATCCATATGCAGATACACAGAATTTCTTCAGTATGTGTAATATATAGAGACTTTTAACATGAAACTGATTACTGCAAAACAGATGGCAACAACAGCCATTGCACAGAAATTCACAATGTCCGCACTATGCAATGTAGGACTCACGAGACTGATCACTGTATCTCAAATTAAACAACTTTGATTTAACAATGTTTTACTGCACACAGTTGTACCTTCAGCTATTCAAAAAATCTCTTGAGCAGGAAGTTTTAATGCCTCACCATGCACTTAGTCTAACACGATTTGGCCTGTTAAAGTGCTAACGGACTTCTACGGTGTGGGAAGATTAACTCCTAGAACTGAATACATCATAAGGATAAAATTTACCTAAGATTAATAAATCCCTCAAGAAATCCAGAAGCTTATGGGCCTTGAACGCATCAGTTACTGGTGATTTCTGTAATACCCTTCCACCAGATGTGTCACCTTGGTAAACGACAACTTTCTTGCTGCATCTGCAATTGATGCGCCATAGGGATGAAACCTGGAGACTTAGCCTGAAAAGCAAAGTAAATTCAGGCTTAAATTATGTCCCTCAATTGCATCAAACTTGCCTGCACACACTTGTTAACACCCCCCAGCTGGAGTCAGAGTTCAGCACAGAATAGATAAGCAAAAGTGAATACATAGTTGGATTACATAGATTCCCACTCACTATTTGTTAACAATCCTTGGATGCCCTCAAACTTCTTAAAACACAAGTTCAATTCAGAAGTGAACTCACTTGGTTGTCCAGGTGACTGAATGGGGAACGCGTCCAACATTGTAGCATGTAGCTATCCACGTAACATTTCAACATTCATGCGTGCTTTAGTAGCACAAGCTGCCAACTCATATTGCAACATAGCCTTGACTAAATAATCTGGATTCATCCACAAGCACCATTCAAAACCCCTACGAATTGTGGTGAAGACTAATGTAAAAATATAATCACATCACAGAACACACAAACCCATAGAAAAGCAGACCAATGACCCACATCACACTAAAAAATTACGGGACGGCAGTAAAGGAAATCACATAACATAAGCCTACTCATGAAATCAGTCCACTTCCAGCAACCCTCTGCTACCATTATGTGCAATGTAATAAACAAGTGACACTATTTAAAAGTGTACTCCATAAATTATAAAAATCTTCTACACAGAACATATCAATAATGAATCAACAAAACACAACACATTTAAAATGCTCAGAACAGCATAATTGCATAATCCCACTCAATGGGCAGGACACCAATTATTGTACAACAATCCAACAAAATTCCATCAGAGGACACAAGTTCCACCATCAGTAACATCTTATTTTACCGTTACTCAAAGTCAAATATTAAAGGTAAAGGTAATGCAATCCCTATACAGCCCTGGACAGGCCCTAAGGGCTCTAGGAGGTTGAGGCTCCCATAATTTCTAAACAATTTGCACACGAAGGTGGTAAGGTTGTCAGCCCTAAGCACTGGCTGGCTTTGCCTCCCAGGAGATGCTCCTGGAACTCATTTCTGTTAGAGAGGCTGAGTCGACCCCAGGGCGATAGTGCAACTGGAAGGATTATGTCAATGAAAAATCCCAGTGGCCCAATTGGAAATCGAACCCATGACGTTCCAGGTCGTAGCACAGTGCCTCAACCAACTGTACCACTGCACACCCCCACAGTCAAATGTTATCTGTAAGAAACTGTACAATAAGTTGGACCTTCATGGAATTGTAACCATCTAACACACATGGTAAATGATGAATCAATATAATACTGTACAATTATCTAACCAATACAATTTCTAAGAGGGAAATTCAAACCAAACTTACCCAGAACACGCAGTCCTGTGTCACCCCAATCTGCCTTGACCAGGTGGCTGAGTACTGCCTACTGCTCAGTCCACATCAGAATGAATCATTCTAGCATCATAATAACTGGCCTGCTGTAAGGGATTGTAGAAGGATGCAACAGTATACCAGAGTGGCCCAATGACAGCAGTCAAATCATGAGAGGTAACATACAGCTCAGTCTCTTCTCTTGATGCTTCCCCACCAAAATATTATTTGCATTTATCATCTTGCCCACATCATATCCATGCAACCTGCCTTGATTTAACTGCTGTCATAGTATCAGGTAGAGGCAAAGTAGTCCTGTGCTTAACCACTTGGTGCCTGAAGCTGACTAGAGTCAAAGCATACTGTGACACTGAGACAACCAAATACCAACTAAAGTTTTTGCCACGAACACGCAAAGTAGTGACCGCCATTTAATTTGCAGGTCTTTTGCACAGTGCATCGAGCACTTAAATCAGGCACCAAACGATTGATTAAGCATTACACCATGAAGACAATCAGGGCTGTGCAGGTACAGATCCATGCATTCTTAACCCCAAGAATTTATACTCTTTCAGGAGGATGCTGCAGATGAGACAGCAAACACAAACATATCTGACATTGAAAAACTAACTGAAATCATGAAACACCAAGCTCTTGAGACTGAAATCTTAAAAAATGAAATAAAAATGCTGAGAATGAAAAGTAAACCACTGCCACCTATCCTGGGCTCTGCAACAGCAAACATTCCTGAAGAAGGATTGGCACATGAGTCAGGAGAGCCTCTCCTGTCAGTTCCTGAAGAACTGTCAGTGGAAGAGGAGGAAGAGGCAGAAGAGATGGATCCTACTGGTATACGGGGGATTCTGAAGGAACTCACTCAATCTGTTCATGAAGAAACTAAGTACCCTTCCCTTGTACAGCCAGAAGTTAGTGACGTTGAACAGATTCTAAATGAAATAATTGATAATTTAAGTTCAACAGAACCATCCACAAATGATATCACCACTGTACAAGAAATATTTGATGAATTCAAACAACAGTCTGAATCTATTATAGATCTAGTTTCAAGAACAAGAAATTTGGTTTATAATATTATTGCTGAAGTAACTGCTGGAGCTCCTTCAACAGTAACATCACATGTAAAAAACATAATAGACGATATTATTGATGAGGTACATGATTCTATAGGCAGAGAGATGTCTGTACATCCAACAGAACATATTCTTGGTGATATTGTTGATAAAATAACATCCAGACAGCCAGTTGAAGAGGACTCTGATGGCACCAAAGGAATTCTTCAGAATGTAGTGCAGCAGCTTCAGTCAAGCCAAGTCATACTTGATCCCATCTCTGCTGTTCAACAGATCATATCTGATGCCATTAACAACCTTCAGGCCACACGACTATCTACGAACAGGAAAGACGCTGATGTTAAGCAAGTATTGGATGACATTATTCACAAGTTGGCAGCAGAAGAATGTACAGAAGACATTAGAGTAATTATCAGAGAATTAATAGATGTAATCAGTTACAAGAAACAAACCTTAGCAGAAACTGATACAACAGAAGATATAATTGATGATGCTGTTAGTGAAATAGAAAATCGAGGAGGATCTAAAGAAGATATTGCACAAGTAAAGGATATTCTTCAGAAAGCTGTATCTATTTCTGTATGTGAAAACAGCACAGAGATGATTTCTGATGGAAAAGAAATTTCTGATAGTTTAGAAACCATGCTAACTGCTAGAGATAAGAATGACACTCCCTCAGAAACAAAATTCGAGGAAGAATAAACAAGTTCACAAATACAAACAGAATGTGAAAATACATAATCATTTTGTTAGAACAGAATGACAGTCATGAACCATGTACCCTTTCATGGGTAAATGACTAAAGAATAAATACTACAAAAAAAATATATATATATATATGGTTACATAAAAGCAGAAGAAACAAAGTACAGAGATTCACCAGTGTTTATTATAGGTAAAGGTGAAGTTCACCCTAGAACAGGCTATGAAGACCCAGAGGGGGAGCAGAGGTATAGACACACACTTTTGCGTAACTTCAGAGCTATACGGAGGTGGGCGGTCAATACCACATCTTCGCTGCTTTACCCCTGGGAAAGAGACCCAGTACCCATTGTACAGGGGGCTGGGTGGGCCCCAGGGCCCATCTGCTTAATTATAGGACAGACTTCAATAAATCATTTTATGAAGATCAGGTATACAGACACTCCCTGACTTATGCAATTTCAACCTAAGCAGTTTCAGACTGCCACGCTTACCTCCCCTACCCCCCCCCAAAAAAAGAGACACCGAAAAAGGAAAAAATCGAAAAGAAAAGAAAAAACAATGACATTTTTTAAACGAAAACGGAATTTTTCCTTGTGGGAATGAAACAGCAATGAGACAAAAGTGAAGGGAGAACACTGTTGGGTGATAACACAAGCCGTGTGAAAGTTCTGCCGTGGCCAATCAGGGTCCAGCGTGTTGGAGTTCGGATTTAAACTGGACTCCTTTCTCTATGCCTACATGGATGACCACATGTATACTCCATCAAGACTCGCACAAAATGTGACTTGCACTGGACCTTCCAGAACACAGCTACTGCGTAAGTCAGAGAATGTATGTACCCTGGATCTTCTTCAGGATAAACCAGCATGTACTTAAAAAACTGAGAAAATAAAGACGAATACATTCAAAAAACCCTTAGAATTGCTTGTGATACTGATCATACATGTAGTGCAACTGTGTAGCGCAACTTCTTAAGGTGTTGCTCAGTCTCATGTTCTTGAAATTTGCAACACATTTCTGACATTTGCAAATTATTATACTTATTCTGTTACAGAGAGTATTACAAACTTTATTGCATTTTAATTCATTTAAAATTTATAATGAACAGGATTACTTATTGTAAGCTGGATTCTTATAAAGTGTAAAATGCAAAATATAATTTACACTCACACTGTTGGTAATGAGGTTTACATTACTCGTAAGGTAAAAAAATAATACATATTAGGATTAAGTATACCTTCATTATATGACAAGGAAGGCATAAATTTGTTTTATGAAGATTGATCGCCTCAAATTTACAATTATGTACACATTAGAAATACCATACTAGCCTAATATTTAAATAACCTGTACCTCTGTGACACCTGAAAGCCACCTGCTAATCGTACCTTAATTTAGAATAATTACGCTTCGCACCTTTTTATCTAATTGCTGTTGTAAAAAAACAAGTTGAATTTCTGTCATGACCAAAGTACCAAGTGCAAGGTTTGTGTGAGACATGGAATTATCACTGTGATTCCATCACCTTATTAATCCCCCCTGCCATCTTGGAAGCCTTCCAACATCATAACTTTCCTATAATGTTTAAAAAGGCCTACATGCATCAGGCCTTTAAGGGCTCAAACCCATTATATTCTATTCTATTCTATTCTATTCCTATAATGTTCCACTGTCAGAAGCAATCCACCACGAACTTACAAATTATGACTGCATGCCACATGTTACTCACTGCTCTTTGCATTTGGCATTTCTTGTAGTAGATTATACATAGGAATAACAAATGGCATTAGTCAGATATATTAATGGTTTTTACAATCTGTAGTTGGCAGGGGTAAGATCTGAAATAAAAGGTTTAATCCAAAGAGAATGTAATTTCAAAGCTATGACTTGGTGTAAAGCTGATTCACTTATGCTACTGACCAATTATGTACACCAAGCAAAATATTCTTTTTGCTCTTCTTATAATTCTTGTAATGGACAAGATGGAGGAGGAGGAGGAGGAGGAGGCCATGGTGGTGGGGTCAGCTGCAGAAGTGGAAGTGACAGTAGTAGTAGTATGGTAGTATTGGTAGGAACTGACATATTTCATTTCACACATGCTTGTACATTTGATCATTACTAAGAAAATTATTCTCATCTGCTTCCATAAAGTTGAAAAAGCAACTTCACCCAGCTGTAATACAATTCAGAACAAATCAAGCCATGCACCTTACGCAATTGTCATTAATCATGAATCAGTTTGTGGTTTCGGCAAAAACAGTCCTGTCTATTAACACTTTTCTGGCCGGAAGTAAACAGAAATGAAGCAGCACCATTCACTGTTTCTTGAAGCTCTTCAAGATGGGATATATGTTATCAAAAGCTTCATAAATTTCTTGCCTTACCTTTGCTCCTGAAATTACAATTCGTAAGATTATTAATTTATAGGTAAAAAGTAAGCTACATTTTTTTCTGATGGCTACTTTCACAGCATTATTAACATACCTGTTAGCACAACTTTCCCTGATACAAATATCAGCAAGACAATTCTTGGCTTAACCATTCGGTATATTAGACCAGGAAACAATTCTGGTTCATAACTGAAAATAGAAAGCAATGCGGTTAAATTCATATTGCACTGAATGTTCTAAATCGTGTACCAACAGTCAAGAAAGCTTCAAAACATCAAAGTAAGGCCAGGAAAGTAAAAAATTGGTCTGTGAATTAAGACTATGATGTACTGCAATGTGAGACCATGTATTTCAGTACACAGCTAGCAATGTTTCAAACGAACCTGCTGTGTCCATCTTCAAAACAGCTGGTAGACTGAGGCTGCAGTTTCATCTGAAATGCTGTCTAATGATCTACTGAACTCCACAGTGTTACATCCCAGAAGACCACAGCCTAAATATTCACTGCCATGAAAACCCTGATGCTCACAGGTCTGGAAATGTTTTGTAAAAAGATAGAGAAAGTGATATGCTAATATCTGCGCTCTTCTATGACATTATGTGGTGTCACGTGGTAACTGTTTACCATCGTTTCGGGACAACGTAGCAGTCCCACCTTTTGCCCCTTGAAGATGGGACCAATACGTTGTCCTGAAATGTC
Source organism: Coptotermes formosanus (assembly GCA_013340265.1). NCBI lineage: Eukaryota > Metazoa > Arthropoda > Insecta > Blattodea > Rhinotermitidae > Coptotermes > Coptotermes formosanus. Next base: position 2,352,074 of record BLKM01012983.1, on the reverse strand, counting down.
GGTAAACCATTATCACATGATGCTGTGTAATATCCCAGAACAGCACAGATCTCATCACCATCACAGCAAAAGCCTGAAATCGAAGGTTAGTGATATGCTGGTTTGTGTGGATGTTTCACCCTCAGAAACACAACAAAGGTTTTCATGACATTTACAATAAAAGTGGTAAGACTGCTTCAATTTTGATCCACATTGGTCTACTCCTACTTTATGTGAAGTTCAAACCAAAGTCTACCAAATTCCTCAAAACATATTCCAGACAAACAAACAGATAAAAACCAAATCACAAAAATACACACACCGTGTAACTTCATGGTGTGGCACAGATGTAAGGGTGACTGCTACAACTGAAAACAGTGAGACCATTTCATATGAACATGCCTCCAGAACAGCCCTGTTTTCCATTTCTCATATCCTGTCCTTCTACCACCTTAATGATCTGGTAACACCTGATGTACAGTACTGTCAAACTCTGACATACGTTACCTCATCTGAATGGCCTAGCATCATTTGCTGGGACAAGGGTATGTAGGAAAGCAAGTCATTCAGCAATGAGGCCAAACAACAGTCAATGCTGTTAGTTCATAAAACACCTTACATAAGTGTGGACAATTTGAAATAGGCCCTGTATTTTTTCTAATTCAGTATGAATTTACACTATATCAATTACAGCACCTCTCCCACACATGTCTATGTGTGTTAGAGATCAGTGTCATGCAAACAGTGCAACAGTGGTGTAAATATGGTGTATTATGGCAACATGACAGGAAACACAAGAACTTGCAATGAGGGTATGGAAACTAGAACCACTTTTATACAGAAATGAGAAAATGAAAGAAGGCACAACCATAACCAGAGCCAGAACCACCCCCTCCATGACTGGCAGACACTACACCTTTCAGCGAGTTAGTTCCATCCAGTCTGTTCCACCAACCAGACAGTCAAACAACAACCACAAAACATGCGATATTTCTTTACCTGCTAAACTGTCCGTGTGTGAGAACAAGCCCTTCCAGTCGAATAGGAAATTTCACATCACAGCTTCCAACCATATTCTGGATTTTGAAGTCAAGGAACTTCGCCTAGAGTGTAAAAAAAAATCTATACCATTACTCTCTTAATAACAACAAGGGTTCTGTGAAGGCACAGATGTCTCTTACATCTGCACACCTACAAGCTGTAAAAATTCAAAAGCTTGAAAATTGATACTTGAAAGTTGGTACAGATCCTTTCATTTTCCCATGAAGAAGCAAAAGTGGGAAGGTGTACTCTGATACAGTTCATATATTTTACAAGAAAATTCTTTGATTTTGCATACCTCACTGGCCTTGATGTTTATTTACTGTTACAAACCTCACCGCACTACACAGCACTCCCCACTCATCCTCACTTACAATCCACTAGCTGATGCAAGGAATCTTATTTATGGTACAGTTCTGGAAAATGTGACTTGGTACTGTACTGTTCAGGCATATAATGTAGGATGAGTTAATTAACATGTTTCTTTAGTTCTGTACTTATAAATGTATTGTTTTATAATTTATCTATTTAATAAGCAATCAGAACCAGTACTGACATGGGCACTTAAAGAATGGATGAGCAGTGAGGAAACTTCCTGTTCAGAATAAAGAGCATGTTTGATGTTTTGAACAAAATCATATTCCTCTTTCTATCTTGGTTACACTTATATGATATCACCAAACAATCACTGTTTCCTATAAGGCCAGTGATATGGCAACCAACTGTACCACATTTCCCCACCTCTGCAACTATTTGCCCTGGTACAATCTCACATCACAGGAAACCAAATGATCTGTTTAACGTTTTGAGTATTATTTTCGTAACATGTTTGGTATAATACGCTTCTCCAGGATTAGTCAGTGCAGGTGGGCATACATACTTCACTGACACCTTCACAAATACACTGCTGAAAAGGGTATCCAGAAATGCCTGATATTTTTTCTCCCTCCTTAGTTTGCTGCTACATGCAAGTGATAGTCACATCAATGTCATATCCACACATACAACATCATCTTATTATAGTTACAGTTTAATCTGACAGGTGGTAACACGGCAGCACTAACAGCACATTAAAATTTTTTGACAATGGTGTCACATGCGAGATATCACTAATATGTTTTATGACTATTTCCGTTGCCCCATATCACACAGACAGTATGTTTCAAAAACTATCTGTACACTTGAGGACGAAAACAGATAGTTCTTGAAATGCAGTGTCTGTGTGATCTGGGACAATGGAAATAGTCCTAAAACAGTGATATCACAGCAGCACTAGAATACAAAATGGCAGCATGCAGCATGCTGTTGAAACAGTGATAAAAATTTGAGAGAAAAGACGTGTGTGGTACCCAAGTAAACGTGTTTTCTTCAAAGAAAAGCGTGCACTGCCACTGCTATAACAGATGCAAGTATTACATCCACTAATTCCAACTAATACAGGTTACACCTGGATACTTATATACTTATATTAATAGTAGTACAAGAAAACTAGTATTCCAACTAACCGGAAATCCGAGTTTCTGAATAATGCGAGCATATTTTCTTGCAGCAAGCCGTGAATCTTCTTCACTTTTAGCACCAGTGCACACCATCTTCCCTGAACTAAATATGAGTGCTGTAGTCCGAGGTTCACGTATCCTCATGATGACAGCAGCGAAACGTTTTGGATTGTATTCAGCGTTACGGGCATGAAGGGCAATCTTCTTGAGATCCAGTTTGCAGCCTAAGTTTACAGTCGAAACAATGTTTCTGAAATGAACACAAGTGTAACAGTTAAAGTGAACAGTTGTGGCTCTGAAAGACACTGTTGCTATGCACTGCTTCACAGGAAACACTCACTACTCATAAATCCTTAAATGCCATCTGAGGGGGAGAAAAACCATCCTAATTAGGTACATGAGAAAATCAGTCTTTCTTCTACAAGATTAACAAGCAAATGCTCTGAAGATAACAAATTGTCACATGAGCTGTCTCTCCTTTCCTTCCATCCACTTTCCCAGACAACACGATGCAAATTAAATCCTGGACTAACACGTTCACAGAAGGAATGTTGTCACCTGCTTTTGTGATTCTTGTAACAGTGAAAGTATATCCACTTCATTGATTTACATTCTTAAAATTTTCAGGTCATTTAACTCTTTGCAGATGTCACTAGCTAATGGTTTCATACAGCAATACAAAAAAATGTGAACAAAATAAGTAGGAGCCAAAGGAAAGGAAATTCATTAGTGACAAAACTTGCCTCAAACTACTAATGCTACAAACTTCACTAAGTTCTGGCATAAATGTTTTAAAAACTAAGCAGCCACTAAAATACTTTAAGTTACCTCTCTTCACGTGAAAAATTAACATGTTCACTTGAAGAACATAAATTAAAAAAAATGATATTACTAAATGAAACAGCTCCAGCCTGATTGGTGGGGTTATGTAAACTTTCAGACTGTGGTTTCCTCAATGTCCTTCGCTACAAATATTTTACAATCCAAATCTTGGTACCTGTCATTGGGTTCACAAAATTTTGACACAATTTACAGGACCTCATCCCAAAGTATCCAAGGCCGTACGTCTAGCCAACATTGTTCTGCTGTCAAGCGTTAAATGGACTTCCTGCATGTGTGTAACATCAAGTACTGCTGAAGACGAGTTCAGTAATGACCAGTGCTGGCCAAAATTTCAGTCAGTCAGTTTGCCATCCCTTGTCTATGGACTGCATTAGACAGGGAGCAGTCATGATCATATCCCTGAGCATGGCAGCTGACATGAATGCATTATCACATATGACACTTGCATTTCCTGAGAATTTAGAGCTGTTGTTCCTCTGCAGTTCAACTCGCCTTACTTCATAAGCAAAAGAGTCTTGAAGGGCTGACCTCCAAGCATACCGTGCATCTTTTGCAAATGACAGAAGTGTCTTGAAACCAGTACTGTGGAGTCGGAATCGGAGTCGGAGTCACAAGGAATTTTGGTGGAATCGGACTCAGAATCAGTAAAAATGTACCGACTCCAACTCCCACCTCGATATAAAGTCTTAAATAGATACTAGCTACAATAACCACTAGACTTATACTTAAATATAGGCTATAAGTCTAAAAAGTAGCCTGATGATTCACGTGACGATGATGAAATGTCTTACAATACCGTTTTAGTAGGTTTGCCATTATTAATACATATTGAACTTTTATGAAGGAGTCGGAGTCAGAATTGGAGCTGGAGTCAGAAATTTAAAAACTGAGGCGTAAAAGTAAGAGTCAGATGTCACGTACTGACTCCACAGCCCTGCTTCAAACATCAACAATTTCTTTTTTCACTTTGTTTTCACCATGAATTTTTATGTATCACAAGTAGAATCACCAACGAAATGCACTGTATGTGATAAAATCACTTTTATTCACTTATTCAATCTTATCCCGACATGTTTTGGCGCATAATGACACCATCTTCAGGGGGTTCGTGTATTTTAAGACCTTAATCACTCGGGAGAATGTTTACAGATAATACTAGTATTATCATTTAGTTATTATTATCATTAGTATATTCATTTAGTGCTTTTCAACTTTGCTTTAGAATATGCCATTAGGAGGGTTCAGGCAAACCAGGAGGGCTTGAAATTGAATGGTACACATCAGCTTCTGGTTTATGCTGATGATGTTAATATATTGGGCGGAAGCGTACACAGCATAAAGAAAAATGCAGAAGATTTAATTATTGCTAGTAAGGAGATTGGTCTAGAGGTAAATGCTGAGAAAACTAAGTACATGGTCATGTCTCGAAATCAGAATGCACGACACAATCACAACATAAATATAGATACTAAATCCTTTGAAAGGGTGGAAGAATTCAAATATTTGGGAGCAACCCTAACGAATCGAAACTCCATTCATGAAGAAATTAAGAGCAGATTGAAGTGGGGGAATGCTTGCTATCATTCGGTGCAGAATCTTTTGTCTTCCAGGTTGCCATCCAAAAACACAAAGATTAGGGTATACAGAACTATAATTTTACCTGTTGTTCTGTATGGATGCGAAACTTGGTCTCTCACACTGAGGGAGGAATAAAGACTGAGGGTGTTCGAGAATAGGGTGCTGAGGAGGATATTTGGGCCTAAGAGGGACGAGGCGACAGGGGATTGGAGAAGACTACATAACGAGGAACTTAATGACCTGTACTCATCACCAAATATTATTCGGGTAATCAAATCGAGAAGACTGAGATGGGCGGGGCATGTGGCACGTATGGGGGAGGAGAGAGGTGCATACCGGATTTTGGTGGGGAGACCCGAGGGAAGGCGACCACTTGGGAGACCCAGGCGTAGATGGGAGGATAATATTAAGATGGATATTCGGGAAGTGGGATGGGAGGACATGAACTGGATTCAGCTGGCTCAGGATAGGGACAGGTGGAGGGGCTCTTGTGAATGCGGTAATGAACCTTTGGGTTCCATAAAATGCGGGGAATTTCTTGACTAGCTGAGAAACTGTTAGCTTCTCAAGAAGGCCTCTGCTCCATGGAGTTAGTTAGTTAGTTAGTTAGTTAGTTAGTTATATTCATGTAGTATTATCTGTAAACAGTCTCCCAAGTGATTAAGGTATTAAAATACACGAACCCCCTGAAGATGGTGTCATGATGCGCTGAAACATGTCGGGGTAAGATTGAAAAAGTGAATAAAAGTGATTTTATCACATACAGTACATTTTGTTGGTGATTTTACTTGTGATCAACAATTTCTCTTCAAAGACTGTCCCTTAACCCTTGCAAAGAAAGTGGACTGCTCTACATATTCGCTCCTTCAGTTAACTTCCTGAACATAATCTGTGGAATCTGTTCCTCCAAAAAAAACAGGCCCTGTGGTTTTGTGCACAGTCACTGCAAAGGAGACTCCACTTCAAAGTCACATAATGGGACTTCACTAACTGCGTGGGGATTCCTGCAATATCAGCACCTATTACTTTGGCTGTTTATGTTCCTACTTACTACATCTTAAAAAACACAAGTTCCATATTTCTGTCCTACACTGAACCTGCAATTCAAAATGTTGCCACTATTCTGCATGTTGGTCTTTCACACAGCATAGTTGAGAGCAATGCTTTTTACAATCCTTTCGGTGACATTTTTTTGATAATGCATACATTGCAAAAGTACAGTCAGTCTCTTTTTATGCCCTTGTACTGGCCCTAAGAAAGTGGGCATAAATCAAAAAGGTGAAATAAAAAAAATGCTCCCATAAGAAATAATGGAAGAGGTAAGGGTTAGGGGCAATCATACCAGTAACAGCCTTGTCATATATGGTATATACTGTGTATACACATAAATATACTTATTATATTATTATTGTTACTTGCATTAATATGGAAATAATTAATATTCATTTTTAGCCTGTGTAAATTGGGAAGGAATTATATGAATAAACAACTCATGTACACTAAAATTAGATGCTAACAGTTTGCCATGGATGGTAACCTATCCATTTCATCACTGTCACCGGTGTTCTCACTGTCATGGATATTTACATTCACATGCCAAGTTCATATCTTCCTGTCACAGACATGACAAATCTACCCCTTTGTAACACATGTAAGAGTACTTACAATATCAAATTACATAAAAAGTGGTACAGATTGACTTACTGAAGCTGTGGAACTATGCCTGGATCAGCTGACGAAGGTGTCATGGGTGTCATTGGGCTGGGTGTAGCTGGACCCATATTTGAGAGTGTTACCAACTGGCTTGAAGGAGCTACCATTGGAGACATTAAATTTTGCTAAAATAGAAATACTGTATCAACACAAAATAAACTTCCACCCCATTTATGATTTTTAATGTTACTCATATCCTTATTACTGTTATTGCTTAAGTTCTTGGGACTAAACAAGCATTTTATGTTGAAAATGAATTCTAGTGCTCATAACAGTTTAATCAGTCCAACTTAATGACAAATATCAAGGCTATACTGAATTATGCATTTATTTTGTATCTTAAACGAGTACTGTATGGTATTTGTACCGTGACATGCTCTACATCCTTGGCCTCCTCCTGTGAAGGACCTATGGAACAAAATAAAATTTCTTTCTTATATACTTCAACTTCAAGGCACGAGCCCATTCACATGTGCATCTCCATTGGTACTGCCATTCTTCTGTGTATAATGAGTACATTTCAGTGTCCTCAGGATACGGAACTGGCCTGCTAACACACACGTCTGATTGTGGAGCTGCCGCCTCAGAGTTATTAGATGTAAATATCTGTCAATATCGAAGGTGCGTTATGCCGGAGACCCAAAAAACAAAATAAGTATTACGTTAACTTACTGGTGTCTGGGGCTGCATTAAACTCTGTGGTGTAAATCCAGACGGTGGATAGGTGTGCATGGTTTTCTGTGGTGTTGACAACACAGGCATCTGTTGTAAGGTTGCTGGCGTTGGCGCAGGTTGCTGTTGCTGCTGCTGGGCATGGGGAAGAATCTGCTGATCTTCCTCTGGTTGATGTAGAGGAGTTCCTATACTAGGTATACTGAACCCAGGACTTGGAAGCATTTGATCCATTGTGGTTATTAGTCTGTATCACGAAATATGTTTACTGTTAAACTTTAGTTAGAAACTGGTGTTTAATATTTCCAATTATATCGCATCACTTCAAGTAACAATAAGTGTCTCACAGATCAACACGCAACCACCGCTACCTCACTTCGTTCGTAGCCATATTTACAATCTTTTCGCGTGGCGCCATCCGACATAACTGATGGGAATCACATGTGACCAACATTGACATAACGATACCGCCTCTAGTCCTCTAAACCAGTGGTTCCCACAGTGTACTCCGCGACGAGTTCGCAAGGGATCCGTGGATACATAAATTTAATGGTTATTTAAGAAGTTTACTAATTTTTTAATTAATTAATTCATTTATTTACATCCAAGTTGATCCAAACAGGTTTGAAAACCTAATGGATATAGAACAAGTCAAAAGAATTAAATGTACATACAAATACAATAGCATTCCAATGAATACATTAGTACAATTCATATTGGATAAGATAAAATATTGAATGTACGACTAGATCCATAAAAGTAGCTGAGTGTACAGAGTGAGAAACATTTAACAAATAATACGCCAAACCAATATAATCTGATGTAGAATTCGTTATTGGAAGAACTGTCTAATTTTCTTCCTTCCTAAAATTAAAGTATTCTTGTAATGAATAAAAGGAATTTGTACACAAAAGCGTTTTTAAAACTGTTTTAAATTTCTTCAGGTTATTAGAAACGTTTTTTAATGTCACAGCAAAGATTATTAAAGATCTTAATACCCATATAGTAATCTTGTTCTTGATATGTAGCCAAGGAATAAGGTTTTGTTAAAAATAATCAAGGAATTTCTTTAATTGGCAATGTGTTTATTTTGTACGATCGTTACAATACCTAATTAAGAAACCCTCTGTACCCACAAAGCGAACTACAGTCAGTTTAATTAAGGTCAAACCATGCAATGCATTGTTACATATGCTACTAGTACATATTCATAGCTATCTCAACACAGCTCTCAGATATTTGTTTCATTTCACAGTCCTTACCTCTTCTACCTACCCACAGTAGCTGTCGAGGTTGTTTGTTATCACTTGATCACACTCAGACACACACCACAGTCGGTAGGACTCCTCTGGACGAGGGATTGGCCTGTCACATAGACCCCTGCCTGACAACACAAACACTGTACAAGACAAACATCCATGCCCCCAGTGGGATTCGAACCCACGATCCCAGCAAGTGCTCAGCCACAGACTTACACCTTAGACCAAGCAGCCACTGGGATCAGCCAGTTCTCAGATATAAATATCTAATTTTGGGTACCTATCATCTGGACACTCTATATCTACGTAAGCGGGGATGTGAGACTCTGTTGTTATTTTCCGAAGGTTATTTTTCAGAGCCGAAAGGGCTCTGCGAGCAAAAAAGTTTGGGAAACACTGTTCTGAGCCATGCATACGATGTAAACAAATGTTGAGCAAGGATGGGATGGTCAGGGCAGTGGCTAGGCTATGGGCTGAACAATCCAGAGTTCAAATACTTTATCTCTTCTCCAAAATGTCCAGACCAGCTCTCAGGTCTGATCACCCTTCTATTTAATGGGTACCACAGGCTCTTTCACTGGGGGTGAAACTGTCAATGCCTGAGGCTGACCACTCACTACCATCTAGTGCCAAGGCTACGAATTAGTGGGCCTACACCTCCACTCACCTGTATGCATTCATGGCATGCATAGGGTCAGGTTTACCTTCATCTGTATGGAAACAAAAATTACAACAAGATTAACACGCTCCCATCAATGATGTGCACTACAGGCATTTCTAATAATTACAACCACAGCACTACTGAGAAATTCTCATAACAGATATTCAGAAGACAGCCTGTAATCTGGACTACAGATCAGAGCTGACTTAACATCTGGTCAGAAATTCACCCTGTAAACTTTTAACAAACGATGCTCATAAAGCTATTCTGTAAAATATGTTTGTTCTGACCAGATTATTGATACTATCTTCAACCCTTTATAAAGATGAGAAAGTTTTTCATATCCATTGATTCTCAATTTATGAAAGAACATTGCTCTTTGAAGCTTCCCAGGCTTCGACCATTTGTCCTGGTAAGTGCAACATGTTGATGAAGATGAGTATAGAGCACTGGTGGAACGACACTAGCAGGGGAAAAGGAAATACTAGGAGAAAAACTGTCCTATTGCCACTTGGTCCACCACAAGTCACACATGGACTGACTTGGGATCAAACCAGTGCCCCCCTAGTGAAAAGCTTGCAACTAACAGCCTAAGACCATTGCACAGTCTTTGAACAAAAGAGTGGAAGTGCTTTAATATCCAGTGCTTCCCAATTTCTGAAACAGCACTGCTTTCTTTACAGGTTCCCAGATTACGCCCACTTCATCTCACAAGGCCAGCCTGCACAGCATGTCGATGAAACACAACAGTTCAGACAAATGCAATATTAAGCAAGCTACCCACATGCACATTTAATTAACAACTCCGAGCTGGAACTCATACTTGGAATGAATCCATACTGACCCACCCGAATGGAGATGCTGTGACAACTTGTAATAACAAAAGAAGTTAGAATTTGTACAAAATATTTGTCATAATGTGATGGAACCTCTAGCTGCACATATCATTCCCCATTATGACCACAATAATTTTAACATTTTAACAGTTTTAATCGTACTTTATGGACTCACAGAAACTGCGAACCTGAGGATGACCTGAAATAGGTTGAAACATGTAGTTCTGCATAATAAATGGAATTTCGTTGTGTCTGGACAGATTTTGACTTGATTCCTGTTCTGAAATGAAACTTATCTGCAAAACATTGTCATCACTTATAAGCATTTGGGTTTTGACAGTGGAACAAACCTTTACAGTGTGACAATCCAAAAAACTACCACCACTGTAATCACTTACCATTTAGTAAAGCTAGCAAGTGAAACATTCACACTGTTGGAAGCAGGGCACAATTGAAATTGTTATAGTGAGACCACAGAATTAGGTCTCATACCCTCAAACTGATACAAAACTACCTCCCTATATCCCCTTCCAGCAATCTACCCATTCTGTTCACAGGAGCCATGACAACGATAAGCCTTTCGTGCTGTCTTCTTCACCATTTGTGAGCCTCTTTCCATGGAGTCAGTACAGCACAGGGAATAAAGTACTTTACAATTTCCTACAAATAGTATATATTTTATTACATTAAAAGTCAGTGTTTCAAACCCCCCTACAACATATTCACTTGGCAGTTATAAGTAAACAAAAGACAAAAAAGTGAAAAATGGAACATGATTCAACGTGATGCAGCCATTATTGCAGCAGCACTTTCAAAATCAATTTTTTCTGTAATATTCTTCGTTTTTATATTTTCATCTTGGTTTGCAATGAAAATCATGCCGTTATCCTCTTCCCTCCAGCCATACTTCTTCACCCAGTGTTTCAGTGTTTGATCTGTAAGAAAGACACAAAAAAGCTGATGGTCAACATTACAATCTTTAATCCCTAACTGTTTAACATAAAATAAGAGCTGACACAGCAACCCATACAAAAAAACACCACTGGAGCACAAAGTTAACTGCCATCCTGGAACAGTGCACTTTAAATATCCTGTTACCACACATGGCTGCCCGATTTTAATCCATACATGAGAACTTGCTGTTGGGAGAAGTGGGCCATTTGTATTTCCCTCTATTATGAAATCTGGAGCAAGATTTTAATTCAGGACAACACTATAAATAACAGAAAACAGAACCTTAATTTCAGGCTTCTGCCACGATATTGATTAGATATGTGCTCTTCTGGGATATTATGCGGTGTCATGGTAATTGTTTATTGATGTTTCAGGACAACATGTTGGTCCCATTTTCAAGGGTCAAGAGTCCGAACCAGAAAGAAAGCCAGCAACTGAACGCAGATTCTAGAAGGGTACGTGCATGGGGGAGGTACTTAGTGAGCATGGTACACCATAAGTGAGCATGGTACACCATGCTCACTGAGTGGCTTTCTTTCTGGCTCGGACTTGTGACCCTTGAAGATGGGACTGATACATTGTCCCAAAATGTCAGGAAACAATTATCACACAATGCCGCGTAATATCCCAGAAGCTCACAGACTTCAACAAAACAGAACACATCACACCACCCAATGGCATTCCAATTGAAATATCCATCAACCATTCATTGTAATATGAATCTTTACAATATAAATTATTACAAATGACTGCTAAACATGCACGTATTTAGAATGTTCCCCAATGGAGACAGGCAGTTTTGTAGCACTGATCATTGTGGTGTGCTGCGATTAAAAAAAAAAGCAGACATAAGCTAAAACAATTCTTATGAAAAGCATATATTGCCATGATAAAATTCTATGCATCCTGCCTTAGTGGAATAAATACTTTTGTTTGCCCTCTGTTTGTGTGAATAAAACTAAACCACAAAGCCTTACCTAACCCAAAATATAAAAATCAGTCTTGCTGAATAAGGTTTGTTTCCTAAATATATGTTGGGAACACTGAATTCAGTTTGTCATTAAAATAAAACCTAAGTCTAACCTTGGTGAAATAAATGTTTTTGTTTTTCCACGTATGTTGGGTAGACCTGTCCCTGTGTGCACCATGAAGGCATAAGGCAAATTGAAGGCACAGCTCTATTCATTCTTAAACATGTCACTAGGTAGAGGTATTTGGACTGCAACATGTCCTGGTCACTTCACCCCATAGAATGACCCCTGGCACCGATCAAATAGGAGACTAGGTGGGCCCCACAGCTGGTCTGAACACATAATTTTGTCAGACTTCAGTCCTTGTCATGAAAATAAAACCTGAAATCCTAACCTTGTTGGTGGGTACTCTAACTTTCATGACATAAATATTTCTGACTTGAGTGTGATGCGTTGGCAAACATGGTCTAAATGTACATATAACATATAAGCAGTACTGAAGACAGCCATAAAGGTACATATTACGCTTACATTCATATTCATTAAGATATACGGCTCTGGGTCAAGAAATAGCAGAAGTTTGAGATGTTAGTGAATGAAGATTTATAAAACATTACACCTCGGAAGATTAAGTACTCGTGCTCTTCTTCTGTATGCATGCAGAAGTAGTTTAGTTCCACCTTCAGCAGGATGAAGTATGAGAGTAGTGTCCCAAAAGAGTAGGAATTTCTTCATATTATGCCCAATTTCAGTCAAAAATAGAACATATTTCTCAAATGTTCTGATTTTTATGTACAGAAGTCTAATGGTGACCAAAATCCAAAGAAAGTCCTAAACTGCTGCCACACCATAATCAAATAATTTTGAACTTCATAAATATGTTCTCATTCTCTTACCATCCACACCTCCTAAAAGCTTGGCCAGTACAACCCTGTCAACTGTTTGGAATGTGATACCAACTACATGGCACACAAACTTGCGGATGGAGTCATGAAAACCAGTTATCTGGGAACACAGTTCAGGCACTGAATGAACCCGGTCCCAAAACTGCTGGAAGTCACAGCTCTCTAGAATGTCCGCCAAATACATTATATGACCAATCTGAGGTTCTGCAAGCTGAGAATAACAACACAAAATCATAACTCAGAAAGAGGACTGCTCATGTTTTAAGGCTAAAACAATGCAAAACACATGCAGGTTACTTACATGTTTTTCACTCAACAGACATTTACACAACACAAAGTCTGTATGTGGGAAATTTGTCAGCGCTTTTAACAAAATCTGACACGTGATATTGCTATTGTACCGATGCGGATTAAACTGATACAATTTCAATACTGCAAGATTAGCTTCAAGATCATACGTATTTTCCCTGGACTGATAATCGACATAGCTCTCCAGAGTCTGTAAGTTTTCTGGATTATATCTGAAATTAAATTAATTCTTTTTAACACACAAGAATGTATCCGTATGGCCGAATACAACAGAAAACCATGTTAATAATAAAAACGTCATCATCCATGTGCGTATTGCATAAACTGTAACTGATAATTAACAATTACACACAACATACCTTACATTCACAATACATCGTTAACCTTGTGAGTTACCTTTCTATTCCCGTTAGCATTTTAGCTACCGTCTGCCTCATTGCTTCCGCCATGTTGCCTACCACAGTCTGCTTATCGACAGCAGTTTCTATTCGACCTTGCAGATCGATGAACGTCACAGAACCCAAGTCCACGTGCCATTTATTGGATAATCTCTGGGCTACCTGTGCTCAAGTAAACACGAGCAGTTTGGATGCAAAAAGGTGGTTAGTTTAATTTATTCACTGACAGTTTCGTAATTGCATGACATATATCATCGAATGGGTAGTAGGAGGATGATTGTAAACAATGAACTGAGAAGAACATGAAAGGGAGAGATCGCAGCGCATCTAAGACACAGCTTTGTGAAAGTAGTCTGATGTGAGGAACCATGCTGGCTTTTTCTTAAGAAATAGCCTACCACGAAAAATACCAGTCAGGATAGTCTATCTCCACGTGAAAATTTGAACCAGAGACTTTACCATTACAAAGCAAGATTATGTAGTGCTTAGATGTGGTTACCTTTCATTCCAGAATCCCGTCTAACTCTACAGTGCAGTATCTTTCAGAAAGTGGTAGTTTCTTTGAAAGTTAATCTCGTAATTTATGAACCCCAAAGGGAAGTTAGTAGCGTATTCACAGGAACCTGCCCTTTGTCCATGCCTTGAGCCTGACTAAACCTGTCCACGCTCAATACTATTACTTTTAGAATCAGTATTATACATCCGTCTACGCTTGGGTCTTCCAACTTGTTCTTTTCTTCTCGTCTTCCTACCAAAATCCTGTATGAATTTTCCTTCTCTCCGATGCTTGCCACATATTCTACTACCTGATCCTCCTTGATTTGATCACCCGAGGAATACAAATCATGATGTTCTTCATCATGCAGTTTTCTCCGTTCTCCCGTTGCTTCCGCCCCCTTCCGTCACAATATTTCTCTGAGCACCCTGTTCTCAAGCACCCTCATCCTATGTTCTTCCGTCTGTATGTGTGAGATAAAAGTGCCTTACTTAACGATCCTGCCAGCTGGTAGGTTTAAATACCGTCGATGATAGATAAATTAAATATGAGTAAGGGACATCAGTGAAATGACAATGACACTGGAAAATTGGAGTAATCAGAAAAAAATTCTAAGTGCCACTTTTCCACCACAATTACCACACGGACTGACCTAAGATCGAACCCGGGTCCCTGTGTGGGAGACCAAGCTTCACACCCATACACAATATTAGGCAAATTATAACTTTGAAAGTTTTCGTTGTTGCGTCTTAGACAGCATGTGGAATTATTTTACCATCTCCTCTCTCAATACTTAAAAACAAAAATTAAAAATCGAGGCTTATAATTTTGTCAATTGTTTTGTATGGGCGTAAACCTTGACCTCTCATCCTTACGCAAGAGCGCGTATTGGAAATAGGCGGCCGGGATTGCGTAGTCGGGCTGGACGTCCGGGGTTCGCACCCCCGTGGGGGGCGAGATTTTCCTTAACTTTCCAGACAGGATCCGGGGCCTACCGGTCTATTTCCCGGGAGTAAAGCGTCCGGGGCATGGCGTTAAGCACCCACCCACATCTAGCGACGAGCTTAAAGAAATAGTAGAGCTATGGCCTACCTCTAAACCCCATCTGGGCCTTCACGGCTTACTATAGGGCGAAATTTACTTTTCGCATATTGCAGATCTCTAGGAAAAGCGTGTTGAGTGGAACATTGCGATATCGACAGGGGTCTGCGGAATGTTGCATCAGAAGAAGATTCGTGATTTGTAAGCCTCGTTAAATGTTATTAGGGTGGTCACTTCAAGGAGCATAAAGTGGACCGGGCATGTGGCATGCTTGTCAGATAAAAGTGCTTAGGAAATTTTAGCCTGAAATCCTGAATATATTTCGGAGACTTATACATAGATGGGAGAATAATACAACAAAAGAGACTTTGAAGCCAGATATTCCAGTTAAGCGCAGAATGTCTTAAGCATCTGAGTGACTGTCAGTTTCTTGAGCGATCTCTTTTCCACGGCCTGTTTAGACACGATAGGGAAAAGTCCCTGCCTGCCTCTGTCAGGCAAACACCACCGATCTTCTTACGCTCAGCAAATAACTACACCACGTGGGCTACACCGGCACATGCCTCACTAGCATATACAATAAAACCTACTGCTAAGCTTCTTTCTCCATAATAGAAATTGGAATCTGGGTAAAAGGAAAAGCCCAACTTCAATTAATAGATTAGACTCAAGCAAAGTTCTGTTGTAAGAGAGTTGAGATACTTCCTTAGTATCTTCTTTGATTTAATAATTTCCGTCCATCTGGCTTCCATTTTCGTGATAAAATGTCGGCTTCAGAAGAGGCTTCTTTCAGCTGAAAACAGACAGTCAAAGCAAAAGCAAGTTAATCCTAATCTTCTGAAGGGCACAAGTTCTGAAGACCGCAGATTCTAGTGCTTCTGGGATGGGTGAAAAATCTAACCTAATCCATGATAGCACTCGGCTCTTTCCCGTGTTTGGTTAGGGGATTGCCTGCACAAAGTGGCGCCAAGTCCTAGATGACATTTTCATGTCATGAGCTTAAAGACGCAGCGATTAGTGACATATACTTCCCACATACATACGAGGCGCTGCAGTCGCAGTCTCTTCTCCCTAGTAGACCCGTGTAAAGAATAACTCCGTAAGATTTTAAAGCATACTGGTGCGTATATGTAGATCTAAACAACGAACGAACGAACGAACGAACGAACCTACAAACAAACAAATTGAGAAACAGACAGACAGACTAACAAACAAACATATTGACTGATGATTGACTTACCGACTAACTGACTGACTAACCAACCAAAGTTCCACCCAACCGACCGACCGACCGACTGACTGACTGACTGACTGACTAACTGTCTACCTGACCAACTAACTGACTAACTGACTGACTGACTACTAACTAACTAACTAACTAACTAACTAACTAACTAACTAACTAACTAACTAACCAACCAACCAACTAACTAATGCAGTGGATCCAAGTTCTTTTAGAAAACGTAGTTGCGAGCAATTCAAGAAATTTTCCACACTTTATAAACCCCGAAGGTCTTTGACAGTTTCCCTGTTCAAAGCCAAATAAATCCGTTCGTCACTCTGCTATCCCGCTACCTGAAGATTCATTTTAATCTTTTCCTTCCCTCTCACCCTGGGTCTGACTAGTGTTCACTTTCATTTCACGACGCCACTGCTGTCCTATCGCAGGCACACTACTCAACTCCTCACTCTTCCACCGCGCTCAAAGCTGATGTCAGACTTGGGTATTCGATACACCCTTTGTCTTCAGACTTGTGTCTGGAAAGGGAAGACAAGCAACAGGAGCAGATGGAGGCGTTGTCTTTAGGTTCCCTGCCAACTGTGACTGCAGCCAATGGCACGGTGGTCATGCACCAGCACTGCCATAGATCCACAGCAGATTTTAACCCTTTAAGGACGAAGCGTGTCTTTCGATCTAATGGTAAAAATCGATGAATCGATTGAACTGGGCAGATGAAATATGGCGATGGATTAAATCACTCAAATATGTAGTTCTGCTAGGCGTAAGAATTTTTTTCTTACTCTTATATACAAATTTTATTCAAAATAATTTCAATTGGATTGTTAAGGACCTCTGCAAAAAAATAACGCAGAACTATACGTAGATTTTGATGTAAGATTTACAGTAACTGTTATTTTCATTAGATTTATTCAAATTTATAACACAACTATACAACAAGTTTTGTAAAATCATCTAATACCAAATTTCGTGAAATTTTACTCAGCGTTTCCCAAGCAGTTACTGTGGGAGAGCTAACAGTCTAATTTTTGTAACCGTTTGTTACGAACTTACTATAGACGCTAACATTATGTACTTTATATTAAAGTACGAAGTGCGCCTAATATGGCATAACCATCACGTGTCCTTTTAGCCGTCACTACCCCGTGCAGTGAAGTCCAGCAGCAGATCTTAAGTTAAGTGCACGTATAATATATGACAGTTCAGTCGCTACGAAAGTGTGGGAAAATCAATTGAATTGCCAGATGAGTGCATTATTATTATTACTGCTTAGATATATGGTTCGGCCCACCCCTAACCTAACAAGGATGAGTTTAAACCCTATCGAGAGATTGTCTGAAAAGGCAAATCATGATTTTAAGGGTTTTTTTATGTTGTGCGTCTTACAGTAACATTCCATGGCGCGGAAAAGTGTCAGCATATGGATGCAAGATACCTATGCTAGTAACGTTACTCACACTTTTGGCTGCAGGTCAGGAACCTGAAGAATTGTGGTTCGATTCCTGCCACGGTTCTACACCAAAATTTTAGACTGGTTCTACGGCCCACCCAGCCTTCTCTAAAAAGATTACCGCCACATCTTTCCTTGGGAGTTAGGTGGCCGGAGCTTGAAGCTGACCATTCCCATACGGCACTGACGCTAAGAATGAGTAGAGCTTTACCCCTACTCCCCAATATGCCTTCATGGCGTGAAAAGAGACAACTTTACTTTTACCTTCTAAAACTTTTCTACTCATATGTCGACACCCCCCCCCCCCACCCCCCGAAAGGTCTCTAATTCTTTACTTGCTCCTAGGATTATGCCAACACTTTCAAAGTCTCTATTTAGCGTCCAAGAGTAGGATCTTTTGTTTACAATGTGATGCAACCAATTTCAGTAATTCTTTGTGCAAAATTTAATGCCTTCTTTTTTTCAAATAAGCACACAGTTAAAACCCAATATAGCACACTGTTTATTCACCGGGATTTAGGGCGAAATACCAAACGTGACAGCAACACTGTTAACAGGGAATTTCTGTGTACAGACTTTCACAGGCGCTAAGACAGAGTGACCCTCTATCAAGGGGCCATAATCGGCGTTTGCCTGTATTTCACTAAAAAACTTCCGGAATTTCGTATAAATAAAACTAAAGGAGACGCCAATTTTGAAATGATTACTTTTACTCTAATATGTTGTTACATTTAATTTCCATTAAATAGAGGTTTCTTTTCAGAATGTTTACTCCATCGACGCAGAAAACACCTGCCAATTTTCAATATAACGTAGAAGTTTTCATAGCAAGCCCAGGAACGAACACTCAAATGCACAGTCGTAATTTTCAAAAGCACTATCTGCTCCTTCACGTACTTTGCCAATCGAAAGATTCATTCTTATCAGATAAATTTTAGTAGAAGTAAGTTACAATGATAGACCCAATGCAGGTACGACAAATTATTTCGGAGTCAAAATAATTTCTCATCTTTAATGTGTTCCATGTCCGTGCGCTATATTATACAAAGAAACACTAATCACCAACAAATGCCTGCAGGCCGGCCGGGACCGCAGAGAGTTCACGCCTCCAGTACACAGTCAACAGCACATTCTCACTCAACTATAAAGTGCAACCTTAGTGTAACGATAACAAAAAAGTTCTCCCTGAAGATGACCCAGGAGGGTCGAAACATGTAGGAGTGTGTTACGATTGATGATAAAACTCTCTTTGTGCATTTGTTGGTGATAAGTGTTTTTTTTTGTAATTTCTCATCTATTTAATTAAATATTTTGACAAATCAAAACCTCTTACATTCAGGCAATAACATAAATAAAACGAATATTTCAACTAAAGAGGAAGGAAGCAAAAACAGAAGGATGAAAATGACATACTGGGGAGTTACGTAATTATTACCCTACACCAAACATTATGAGGAAAATAAAAGAAGGAAGGATGTGGCGGGCGGCAGTGTATAACGTACGGTGGATATCGTAAATTTTTACAGATTGCTGGTTGGAAGCCTACAGCTTTGTTGAAAGAATTACACAGGTAATGGACTTTTAACATTTTGCCGCCTGACGCTTATCCAAATAATACTAAAAAATTCAGTCCCCACATAACAGAAAACACACTAATTTTCCGATACAAGGATCAAAGGTTAATTCTGTTTAGGGGAAAAACTATTATCTCTTGTGATCACATGAAACGTATAAATTTCTTCTCCAGCCAAAACGCAAGTATTTTGCTGTGAAAATAAGTGACGTATTTACTGGTTTTAAGCATCGCATTTTAAAGGGTTAATTAGCAAGACATTATTAAGTAGTTGGGCCTATACCACTTCACAACGTACGAAACTAAATGATGGATCTTAAAATTAATCAAAGATTTTAATTTCTTGAAAACTTAAAAGAGTTAGCACCAATACAAATGAGGGTTAATCACTTGTAAGATTTCAGCCGGTTTTTCCTTGAAATCAAACCGAACACCTTAATTTTTTTCGACTTCCGTTTAAACACGTTTTCATCAGATGCTAGCCATTATCAAATCAGGGTTAATTAAATTGTAAAATTGAAAGTCTAGATTATATAGGGGTGGGTGCTTTGACACAACAATTATGTAGGGGTGGGTTGGACGCAGCGATGAAGTGGTTTCCGCTTTCCCACCCTCTACACTCCAAAGAGCTGCTAAAAGCCGTATCGGCCTCCAGCTATTGTTGTGCGCCTGAGTGGGGGGGGGGGGGCAGGGTTGATAGCTCAGCAGGGTGAGATGAAAACAGGGGATTGCACTGTCGAAGCGAACCGAGCACATCATAAGGGCAGAAGGAAACCACCGGATATGTGCGTTTATGAGGCACTGAGGATCACCAAGCCACCTCTGACTAGTATGGTGCTTTGGTGTCAGGTGCGCACCCAGAATTTTTCCTTAGTGGAGGTGGGGGGGACCCTGAAGCTATATGTAACTTATGTTTCATTTTAAACATTATGTTATAAAAATCGTGCTGTAAGTACAACATAACACTGTCTGCAACTGCACTTATATACATACATATGTAACTACATGTTCCATGACTCAATCACGGTGTCGTATCTTCTTGTTTTGAATTTTGTTAATTTATTTTTCAAAATTCTAATGTACTAGTCATCAGCCGATTTCAGTGGCTGATTTTGGCTGAAGGGTAATTCACGTAAAACTTTTGACATCATAATAACTATAAAATCTGTTTTTTTTTTTTAACTTTCGGATTTGGGGGGTTTCGAGGGCTGCAGCCCGGCAGCCCCTCCCCTTGGGTGCGCTCCTGTTTGGTGATCCCAACTTCAAATACCGCCTTTTTAAAAGTCCACAATTTCTCTATAGTTAATAAGCCTACGCATATTTATGTGTGCTATTTAACGAACCTACGAGTAGCTCAGGTTCTATAGCGTCTGCCTCAGATAAACAAATGAATACGGAACACCGGTGGAATGATACTGACAGCGAAAATCTGAAGTACTCAGAGGATACCCTGTCGCAGTGCCAGTTTCTCCATCACAAAGTCCGTATGTGCTGGCCTTAGATTGAACCCGGGGCTCCGCGGTGAGATGCCGGCCACAAAGTACCTGCGGCACGGCACAGGCCTATAATTATTATTAAACTGTTTGTGTTTCCTGCTGTTACAGTCCACAATTACCATGCCAAGGAGCAACGCGGGACATACGTACATGAACCTTTATTTCATGCAGTTCATATTGCTGTCCCTATAATTTCTAGTAATGAGCTCACTGCATGTTAGTTCGCTCTCATGTTTGTTATCCATTTCTGGTATTTCTCTTCATATCTGACTTTATATACTTTCTGTACTCTGCTTTTGAAATTCATTCTCATATTTTGTTCTGTCCCTAATGTCAAGTTTTGTGTGAATATTCTTCAGGGTTATACCAGCGTTTCAGAGGCAAATACTGACTCTTTCTTCGGGGTTGAGTTTTTGACTACTGTGTCGTTACGCAGAAGAAGAAAACGTGGATATTATAGAACAGAAGACACCGAATCTAACAAATGTAATTTTACAAAAACACTAATCACCAACAAATGCACAAAGGGAGTTTTATCATCAATCGTAACACACTCCTACATGTTTCGACCCTGCTGGGTCATCTTCAGGGAGAACTTTTTGTTATCGTTACACTAAGGTTGCACTTTATAGTTGAGTGAGAAGGTGCTGTTGACTGTGTACTGCGGTCCCGGCTTGCACACCAGTGCAAGCCGGGACCGCAGTACACAGTCAACAGCACCTTCTCACTCAACTATAAAGTGCAACCTTAGTGTAACGATAACAAAAAGTTCTCCCTGAAGATGACCCAGCAGGGTCGAAACATGTAGGAGTGTGTTACGATTGA
>BLKM01012983.1:2226068-2330161 GCA_013340265.1 Coptotermes formosanus | reverse complement strand
AAGACGAAGCGTATCTGTTTTATATACGGACTCAGTTCGTACCGCGCTGTAAACACTCTCCACTTCGGTTATAAAAACCAGTCTCTTAATGTTTTATAAGGCAAAAGTTGCTGTTTGTTCTGAGATCCGTACAAAACACATAAACGCAATGTGGGCACCACGTAGAATTTTTGAATGTTAAACCTGGTGGTACGTAAAGTTACTGCTAGGCTTTAAAAGGTTAATATGACAGACATTTGCGACACGCTCCTGGAGGGAATCAGGAACAGCAGGAAACCCTTAGGCGAAACAGTCGGTATGTTTGCAGTACAGTGTTTCTGACAATTTTGGTGCTTGCGTCACATTTAGAGTATTTTCTTTTTTGTTACACAGCATAATTAGAATACAGAACTGAAATTTATAACAACACAAGACACATGTTTAAATAATAAAATCTATTTTATTAAACATAAAATTATCTTAAAGCATAAATATCACAAAACCTTTATGCTCTGTCAATCTGATAAATTCAGTGTTTTCGAAACTTTATATCATTCTCATTTTGGCGAATACTTCTTCGAAATTCCGACATATTATTAAGGACGTGTGTGTTTGTCTTTAAGGAACGCTTTCGTTTTTCGATTTAAAATTTCAATATGTGCCCTAATTTTATATCATCGTTCTTCTATTCAAAACACCGCAGCACAGTTGACAACGCCCCCATTACAAATTACTGTGCAGCAGCACATTGCTTCAGAACTACTGTGTCGTACATTCGAGTCAAAACGCGTACCGAATCCCAGCAAGGCTAACGTTGTGGGACACGTCACGCGGATGCAATACAGCCTAAATACCTATCGGTCTGTCTGTCCATTCTTGGGCCTATTAACCTTTTAAAGCCTAGCGGTAACTTTACGTACCACCAGGTTTAACATTAAAAAACTCTACGTGGTGCCCACATTGCGTTTATGTGTTTTGTACGGATCTCAGAACAAACAGCAACTTTTGCCTTATAAAACATTAAGAGACTGGTTTTTGTAACAGAAGTGGAGAGTGTTTACAGCGCGGTACGCACTGAGTCCTTATATAAAACAGATACGCTTCGTCTTTAAAGGGTTAATACGTACAATTAGAAATGTGACAGGCGGGGGGAATATCGCGTGAAGGTGCTGCTAATTATAGCAACGTAACAAAGTAACTAAATCATAAATGCATGCTGTGACCTCTGCCCTTTACAGTTACACACAGTAAGTATGCCTGCACTGAGGGCTGTAAAGTAAAGGTAAAGGTTCACCCTATAACAGGCCCTGAGGGCCCAAGAGGGGGCGTAGAGGTATAGGTCTACCCTTTCGTGAACCCCAGCACGAGGAGGGGATTGGCTGGCTAGCCCCACGCCCCGGCCGCTTTACCCCCGGGAAAGAGACCCGGTACCCATTATACAGGAGGCTAGTTGGGCCCCAGGGCCTGTCTGGACGCCTGCGGAAAATCTCGCCCCCACCGGGATTCGATCTGCGGGCCGTCGAGCCCGTAGCGAGTCGCTATACCGACTGAGCTATGAGGGCTGTGATGTAATTTGAATAATATATTACTTTGAACGATGAGTAGCCCTATACATTATTACCCAATACATCACATTAAGCCCTCGCAGTCCAAAATTAATTCAATTATTGTCTAAATATTCACTTCTTACCTCGCAAGAAATTTTGCACCTGCTTCACGAAGACGAACCTCTTAATTCTGTTCAAGCAAATAATTACTTTATGTCAGAAATTATGTAAAATATATAAAAACACCCAGCTTAAAAAAGCCTCCGCTTTAATGTTCAAGCAGATGATGCACACAGTCACCAGTGCAAATTACAGGCACGCAAGGGTGTATGATTAGGTTGGAAGGTTCATAACAAAAAGGGCTATCCTCAGTTGTGTGCTCTTCGCCAAGGAGGACACAGCAACTGCAGCCAGAATACGCTGCAATCGTATACATCTCATCATATCGGTTTCAGAAGCTCTATTGGCAGTTATTAATCTTCTTAGAGCTCACAGAGCCACGATTAATTAAACCGAGCGTCTCTCCTCGCTTGCAGTTTGAACAGGTGCTGATCGTGAAGCCAGAGAAATGCATTGCACGAGGAATGGAACAGTCGAGCGCGTACAAAGCGGGCTATAGAAGTACGGAGGTAGCTACAGACGGGGTAAATGTCTTGATTGTTATGAATAATAATAATAAAAATAATGTGACAAAGACAAGAGCGACATGGTTACAGTAACTAGTATTGTTTATTAAGATTAATAATACATACTGACGTCAGTATTACGGCTACTACACTGTTGCTGCTGCTACTACTACTACACTGCTGCTACTAATACTACTACACTGCTACTACTACTGCTGCTACTACTACTACAACACGCTACTACTACTACTACACTGCTGCTACTACTACTACTACACTGCTGCTGCTACTACACTGCTACTACTACTGCTACTACTACACTGCTACTACTACTACACTGCTGCTACTACACTGCTACTACTACTACTACACTGCTGCTGCTACTACTAAACTACTACTACTACTACTGCTGCTGCTACTACTACTACACTGCTACTACTACTACACTGCTGCTACTACTACACTGCTGCTACTACACTGCTACTACTACTGCTACTACTACTACACTGCTACTACTACTGCTGCTGCTACTACTACTACACTGCTGCTACTACTACTACACTGCTACTACTACTGCTGCTGCTGCTACTACTACTACACTGCTGCTACTACTACTGCTGCTACTACTACACTGCTACTACTACTACAACACTGCTGCTACTACTACTACTGCTACTACTACACTGCTGCTACTACTACACTGCTGTGACTACTACTACTGCTACTACTACTGCTACTACTACACTGCTACTACTACTACTGCTACTACTACTACACTGCTGCGACTACTACTACTGCTACTACTACACTGCTACTACTACAACTACTACACTGCTACTACTACTGCTGCTGCTGCTACTACTACTACACTGCTGCTACTACTACTGCTACTACTACTACACTGCTACTACTACTACACTGCTGCTACTACTACACTGCTGCTACTACACTGCTACTACTACTGCTACTACTACTACACTGCTACTACTACTGCTGCTGCTACTACTACTACACTGCTGCTACTACTACTACACTGCTACTACTACTGCTGCTGCTGCTACTACTACTACACTGCTGCTACTACTACTGCTGCTACTACTACACTGCTACTACTACTACAACACTGCTGCTACTACTACTACTGCTACTACTACACTGCTGCTACTACTACACTGCTGTGACTACTACTACTGCTACTACTACTGCTACTACTACACTGCTACTACTACTACTGCTACTACTACTACACTGCTGCGACTACTACTACTGCTACTACTACACTGCTACTACTACACTGCTACTACTACTACTGCTACTACTACTACACTGCTGCTACTACTACTGCTACTACTACTACAACTACTGCTGCTGCTAAAAGTAGGGCACTGTTGCTGGCTGTTGTGGAAAGGGAAATGGATATTTTTCTCATAATTGTGTGTTTCCAATGCTGCAACAGCCCCCAGTGGGCCATGGCACCCTCGGTATCAAGGCTTCGCGATCGCACTCAGACACACAGCACACTCGGTAGGATGTCTCTGGACGAGTGATCAGCCCGACACAGAGACCTCTACCTTACAGCACATATCACTCGCTAGAGACAGACATCTATGCCTCCGGCGGGATTCGAACCCGCAATCCCAGGAAGCGAACGGCCGCAGACGCACGCCTTAGACCGCGCGGCCACTGGCATCGGCTTTTACCATAATAGATTGGTAACAATTTCAACGGCTGAATGACTACTCACTTCCGCGGACAGGGGTACAGAGCTCTTATTCCTAGGGCTAATATTAGTATTGTTTACTTTTCATTCTTTGAAAAATGAACGACCAGGAGAAAAAGTCGCAATCGTTTAGCAAACTACGCTGAAAAGGTAAGACACTGTACGAACGCCCAGCAGTTCCGCAAAATTTGACTGTTTGTTCCTCAGTGTAGAGTGAAGTAGATGTGGTGAAAGGTTTCAATATTTTCCAGTCCGTGCTGGTATCTGATACGAGGATATGTAAACCAACTCCAACACTACACCTATTGTCTATTTATTACAATAGGTTCCGTACATAGTTCCAGCTGTTCCGATGAACGATCATGATTCGTTCATCGGAAGATGTTGGAACTATGTAAGTAACGTACTGTAATAAAAAGACAGTATATACAAAAACACTAATCATCAACAAGTGCACAAAGAGAGTTTTATCATCAATTGTAACACACTCCTACATGTTTCGACCCTGCTGGGTCATCTGCGGTCCGGGCCTCCAGGCCCTGACCGCAGAGAGTTCATGCCTCCAGTACACAGTACACAGTCAACAGCACATTCTCACTCAACTATAAAGTGCAACCTTAGTGTAACGATAACAAAAAGTTCTCCCTGAAGATGACCAAACAGGATCGAAACATGCAGGAGTGTGCTACGATTGATGATAAAACTTTCTTTGTGCATTTGTTGGTGATTAGTGTTTTTGTATAATATAGTGCACGGACATGGAACACATTAGACAGTATATAGTGCTGCAGTTGGTTCACATATCCTCATGATGAATGCTATTCAAGTTACTTTAAAGATGCTGTCAAAATTCCGCAGACCGTATGATTTACTTGTGCCTATTTTTTACTGGAGAAGGGCCCCACAGCAGACGCTATGGACGCACCGCAGCCTTGAGGCTTATTGTGCAACCCTGTGGTGAAGATGATTAATTTTTCGTTTTTTTTTTGTGTGTGTAATGGAGCACCGGTGGAATGAAAATGACATGGGAATAACCGAAGAGTACTCGGGGAGAAACTTCTCCCACTGCCACTTTGTCCACCACAAATCCCACACGGGCTGAGCCGGGATCAAACCCGGTCCTCCGCGGTGGGAGGCCGGCGACTAACCGCCTGAGCCATGGCACGGCCTACACAGGTCTGACAGGTAGAAAACTAACAACAAAAGATGAGAAAACAAGCAATGATTTATGTATCTGGCTTTACACTGTAGAGACTCGGCAACACTAAGTTTATCAAAACCTCATCCGAGGCGGTAATGCGGCTTACGTTAGGCTTCAGTCCAGCAAGGCCGCTGTGAGGACATCAGATACAGGCTAATATTACAAACTGCACGACAAAGCTCCATGCTCCATATGTCCACACGCGAACGCTGCCGTTCGTCTCAGCCTACTGCTTGACAGTTATATGTCAACAGCCAGTGCCATTTCTTTTCGAACATTAAAAGAGGTTCTGTGATTCAGGAAGGCGGTTACAGTCGATTGCTGTAGAGACTTCATCCACCTGAGTGGTCAGCTGACACGTGGGGATCGGGTTTCTCTACTCGATCACACTCCACGTCACACTGGGACAATGGGCTGAACTGCAAGCGACACGCACAGACAGCTCTTCGGGTTCATTCGAAGACGTTTCTTTCAACTTCACTGATAACACAGTGTCGAATAGGGGAATGAACACCGGAAGAAATTCTAGCATATAATTTGAAAGAAGATCCCAGTGGCCGCGCGGTCTAAGGCGTGGGTCAGCGGCCGCTCGCTTGCTGGGATCGTGGGTTCGAATCCCGCCGGAGGCATGGATGTCTGTCTTGTACAGTGTTTGTGTTGTCAGGTAGAGGTCTCTGCGTCGGGCTGATCACTCGTCCAGAGGAGTCCTACCGACTGTGGTTCATCTGAGTGTGATCGTGAAGCCTCGATAATGAGGAGGTCCTGGCCCACTAGGGGTTGTTGCGCCATGGGGGGGGGGGGGAAGGGGGGAATTTTGGAGCGTTGCAGGGATGCAGCAATACTACAGATCCTACTGGGATATGAAAGCATAAGCAATGTAGGAGTACTGTTCTGTGCAGTGCCCCTGCTGTATCCGAAAAAGAACTGCTTTTGTTGACAGTTTTCGTACTAAGCCCGTTTAACCTTCTGATAAGAAAAGCATTAAGATGATGACAAGTATGGAGCATTGGTGCAATTATACTGCAAGGAAAACACCGACGTACTTGGAGGAATGTCTCCCTGAAAATGGCTGAGAAGGCCGAAACATGTGGAAGAAGTTAAATAATAAATGTATTTGTGATATGCAAATTTATGTACTTTATTGGTTGTGTTAATAGAAAACACTGAAGTACAGAGTGAACATTTATTACAGGATAACCTAGTCCAGGATTGCACAAACTTTCCAGAAATCTAGGTGACACACAAAAATTCTAGGCGCCTGAAGGGTGGTCTGAAGACTCAAAAATATTTGGCGCCGCTGTACAAAATTTTGTTGCCTGCACGATCTGCCACCCGCGATTTGTTCACCCGTGACAGTGCCTGGGATGCTGGCTGGACAACGATATATCTTATTTCGATTCCTGGCGGTGGAGACAGGTTCGTCTTTTCTTCAAAACTTCCAGACCGAATTCAAGGCCCACTGAGTCTCATATTCAACGGGTAACCGCTCCCCATCCATCAGAATTAAAGTGGTCAGGAATTGCAGGCAACCACTCAGCTGTATTTAGTATCGAAGTTAAGAATGAGTGGATCTATACCTCCAGTCCCCCGCATAATTTTATCATGTGCAACGAAACAACTTTATCTTTACGTGATTTCATGCTTCCGCCGCGATGTTTATGACATCTGTGCTCTTCTTAGACTTTTTGACCCTTGAAGATGGGACCCATACGTTGTCCCGAAACGTCGGTAGAGGATTACCACTCGACGCTGTGTAACACCCCAGAAGAGCGCATGTCTCAACTTTAGCCTTACTTTTAACGTCATTATGCGAAACTGTAATAATGCCTAGGATTCACTGTGTTCCTGTACAGTACTTAGTCCATCCCATATCTGCTATTCTTACGGGAGGGTAAAAATGCATCACTAAAGGTTGAGTCTGCTCAAACAAGGGTCTAGGTGCCTCCACCCTGTAGCAAACAGATCACACTGCTACCCATAATGGAGGCACATGGCCCTCGAATCATATGCGATGTCAAGAAAAGCAGTAGTTGGTTCAGAGCGTCAAAAATTAAGCTTTTGTTACTTGCTAAAGTGATGTCTTAACAGTCTGTTGACCTCAGTTGGTGGCTGTCCTCAGTAAACAACCGTGGTCAAACACTGGCCGGCTGCTCGCACACAGCACACTGCCTAATCACAAGAAAGCGAATTGCAAGTCCATGTAGGTAAATTTGACTGAAGTAAAAAATTGCAAGATGAATAAATGGACCTAAACGTGTGGTCGCTCTAAGCACGTTTAAATTTAAGGGAATTTGATCACTTTGTTGTTCAGAGAGCTAGATCAGAGTACGCAAAAGTAAAAGAAGAGTTTGGTAAGAGAACCTTTTGTCAACGGCTATAAACTATATGATCCAAAAACTAGGAAACGTTTCCACCAGCTGAATAACTATCAGTTTCCTGAATAACATATGTGAAGCCGATATTCATATTTGGTTTGTTAGTCGAGCAGTTTTTATTACCAATCGATTTTTAAAAAGTGGCACATAATGTGGACAACTAAAAACATATACGTTGTGACGAAACGTCTTTTCCAAATTCAATAATCTAACATCGCGCTGAAACGGGATAATTTACTTTTGCCCCCTTGTTCGGCCGTCACTCCACACAGCAAGGGTAAAAAATTGGGGACTGTACTGTTATGGGAAGAAGCCGTGATTACTTCATCATTGATAAGGGACATAAAGTAGAAGAAAACAAAGAAAATATTACACAAAGAAACGAATGTTACTTCAGCGGCGATAAGGAGCTTAGAGAATAGAATGAGGAGCAAAAGCTTAGGAAGAAATTAATGTTATTTCGTCACTTGCAAGGAGCAGGCCTGCTGCTCGGAACAGCTCTGAGGTGGTGCGCTTATACAGAGCACGTGGAGGAGGGAGGGTTCTCGGAAAATGTGTTGAGCTGGTTGCGGCGAGGGAGACGGCGTGGGGGAGCTGCATCTAGGCCTGAGTGGAGTACTGTATTGAGTTTGGTGTAAACGATAGGTGCTTAGACAATAGAGACTGGAAGAGCAGGCTAGTGTTGAGAGTGAAGAGGATAAATAATGGAGGAATACACCGAGAAGTAAAGAACAAGAAGAAAGAGATGGTGATAATAACAGTAATATAATAATGACTATGATGATTGGGTACAGTAGGTAGATGTATGTAAGTGGAAGCATAGATTAGGTAGACAGACAGACAGACAGACAGACAGACAGACAGACAGACATACAGACAGACAGACAGACAGACAGACAGATAGATAGATAGATAGATAGATAGATAGATGGGTGGATGGACGGACAGACAGACAGACAGACAGATAGATAGATAGATAGATAGATAGATAGATAGATAGATAGACAGATAGATAGATAGGTAGATAGATGGATGGATGATGGATGGATGGATGGATGGATAGATAGATAGATAGATAGATAGATAGATAGACAAACAGACAGACAGATAGATAGATAGATAGATAGATAGATAGATAGATAGATAGATAGATAGATAGATAGATAGATAGATGGATGGATAGACAGACAGACAGACAGACGGACGGACGGACGGACGGACGGACGGACGGATGGCTAGGCCGATAGAAAGGCAGAGCGTCCTGAACTTCTGTGGAATTACGAAACACTCAGAGTGGACCTGCCCGAACGTAGTTACTTCACTGTAAATGGCCTGAAGAGCACTGCTTTTGTACCAACCAAACTGTGGCACGGACTGACAGTGGCCCTTGTGTCATAAGAAACAACAGGCCTACATTTCTACGATTCAACGCAATTGTGTGATTAGGCAGTGTGGAGAGTCTCTCGATAACAGACAGGGGAGAAGAGTGGAGCAATTGTTGCGCCATTGTGTGGAAGAGCACTAGGGGTCCCCTTCATGTGGGATACGAAACGTTTTCTAAGAAAACCGATATAATGTGCGCAAGGCGTGTCAGTATGGCAAACAGATGCACGGTGGCTGAACCTGTAATTGTATCTACCTGAGGCACAATCCAACCTCTCGGCAAACAGGCCCTGGATTACAGATATTATGCATCGGGTAATTCCCTCACGTTATGCTGATCAGACAGAGGTTAGCGACAAGAACAGAGAAACCGAAGTATGTTAAATGCTTGATGCCATGAAGCATAGGTAAATTTGCATACATTTTAGGAGCAGTTTATAACACAAGACTCTAAGTCTTTCGTAGCCCTTCCCTCTTCTACCTACTTGTTCACAGCAGGTGTCGGGGGATTTTGTGATTTCACGTGATCACACTTAAGCACACACCACAGTCGGTAGGATTCCTCTGGACGAGGGATCGGCCCGTCGCAGATACCTCTACCTGACAACACAAACATCCATGCCGCCGGTGGGATTCGAACCCAAAATCCCAGCAAGCGCTCGGCCGCAGACCTACACCTTAGACCGCGCGGCTACTGGGATCGGCAAGACTCTAAGTAGCGTAAATGCCTACGACAAAGCGTTCAGTCTTCTTTTCAGGCAATTATGTGTCCCGAAACGTCGATAATCAACTAGCGGCCTAAGCCGGGTAACATCACAGAAGAGCGAAGACACCAACTACACCGAGGGGGAAGCTTCTAATGTCTTCAAAATTTCAAAACTTTTCCATAAACTGCTGTATTATGTCACCATACATTTGGCATTGGTGCCTAATTGGCCCAAGGGTGCACAAATTCCAGTCGCCAGGTCGCCCGGGTGACTAAATTTTGTACGGCGGCGTCTAATATTTTCCAATTCTCGAAACTGAATTTACTTCACATCACCCGACTGGCGCCTAGAATTACGTGGTGGATCCTGGATTTTTGGAACATTTGTACACTCCCGAATTACCCTGCCAAACCCGCGATCATCAGATTCAGAACCGTTCAGGGTCTGAATTTTTTTCTAACTTCCGGTATTTAAAAATACAAAGTTTTAAAAAGTGGAAGAGGGCTAAAGCCCAAAATCTGACAGGTCCTAAACGTGCTAAAGATCTACCAGCTTGAGAACCTTAGGGAACCGCAAAATTTTCAGTTCCATAAAAATGAACGGCAAATAGACCCGCTAGCACAGTGTCAAGTACCACGTGGTCAGTAACCATACAAAGTGTTAATAACATCGAACACGACTTTCGACTTAGAGATAAACAAGAAAGAGATATTTGCATAATAATGAAGGAAAAGGCAATAAGAAGAACACGTCTACACACAATATACAGTCGAACTCGGTTATAACGTCATGAAATGGTCTGAATATTTTGTGTCGTTATAGCCGGGGATTATAAATGTTATGGTTAACAGTGACGAATTAATTGGCACTACAGAATATCTGACTGTACAGGCATAAGCGTAACTTGGCTAATAACACTGGGGGGAGGGGCAAAACTGACCATGGGTATTAGGAACTTTATTTTACAAATGAGTCAAATTTGAAAGAGGGGAAAATTGATTCCATAAAACGCAAGTTTTTCATTTTCTTTTCTCTGTCTATTTTTTATTTGCCATTATAAAATTCAGTAACCAAATAAAATATTCCTAGATTGGAAAATATTGGGGGGGGGGGGGGCTGGGCCCCCCTTGCCCCCCCCCCCCCCAGTGACGCCTGTATGTATAGGCGAGGGATCGTATAAACCGAAATCGTTATAACCGGGTTCTTTTGCACACGTAAAATCATAAATGTGAAAAAAGCAAAACAACACCGTCGATATTTTAGGCAGTCGGCATCACAGCAACCGTTCTTTGATTAACACAAGTTACTAACACCAGTATGGGCACCGGAGACTTTCTCTCCTGGGATAAAGAGACGGCAGCGTAAGGCTGACAACTCGCCTACACCTAATGCCGCCGTTAAGAATGATTGGAGCTCTATCTCCACCCCCTCCCCACAGGTTTACACCCAGAATTTTTCCCCGGCGGGGGGCGCGGGCTGACCCTGAGGTTATATATAATTTATGTTTGATTTTAAAGATTATGTCCTGAAAAACATGCTGAAAGTACAACTTAACACTGTCTGCAATTGCGTTTATTCACATACGAGTATAACTACACGTTCCACGACTCAATCACAGTGTCCTGTCTTCTTGTTTCTTTTTTTAAATTTTATTCATTTATTTGTCAAAATTCTAATGTACTACTCATCAGCCGATTTCAGTGGCTGATTTCAGCTGAAGGGTAAATCAAGTAAAACTTTTGATATCATAATATCTACAAAATCAGTGTTTTTTAAATTTCGGTTTTGGGGGAGTTTGAGGGGGCAGAAATGCAAGCAGAGAATTCATAAGAAATGTCTGTACCTGTCCACCAAATCACAGTGCCTCACATCCGATAAGAATTTTAACGAGATGCAGCTGAATTGTTGGGCCTAATGTGATGATACCATGAGATGAACTGCACGCTGCGTGTGGCTACCTGACATGTGGTCCGTGTGTAGGTTGTGGTTGCTGCATCCAGACTCCAAAATATCCAGCCTATGAAACGCCACGCCTCTAAGCCAATAGAGACTATGGAATACGATTCAAATCTCGTTTATTGGCGGATCTTCCGTGGTCCCAGAGGGAGGATCAGTGGAGGGGTAGCCAGCACAGGGACGTCCTTTTCTAATACACTGTCCGTCTCTTTCCAGCACCCATACAAGTAAAGTCCCTACCATTCATATGGAAATTGTCTTTA
Organism: Coptotermes formosanus; assembly: GCA_013340265.1. Classification (NCBI taxonomy): domain Eukaryota; kingdom Metazoa; phylum Arthropoda; class Insecta; order Blattodea; family Rhinotermitidae; genus Coptotermes; species Coptotermes formosanus. The sequence goes on along the minus strand of BLKM01012983.1, from coordinate 2,318,404 downwards.
TAGAAGAAGTCTCTGAGTGCAGCGGCGCTAGCCATAACCCCTGAAACCTGAAATTTATTTAAATAATATCTGAAAATTCAGTTCATACCTCACAAAAGACACACTCCCTGTCGATTATAAATAAAAGAGGTTAATGTTTCGGGAAATACAGTCGAACCCGGTTATAACGACATTGGTTTATGCGACACCTCGTCTATAGCGTCAAATATACTGCGGTACCAATTAATTACTCACTGTTAACCGTAACATTATACTCCTCTGTTATAAGAACACTCGTTTACAGGACACAAAATATTCAGTCCCTTTCTTGACGTTACGACCGAGTTGGGCTCTAACTGCTGTCTAGTCTTAGAATATACAGAACAGAAAACGCACTGAATAGTTATTTACCAATAGTTAATTACCAATCGATAGGACGTGACGTAACAGAAGAAAGCGATTTTCAGCAGCACAGCTGTGACAATTTCAAATGGCGCACGAAAGGCTTTATTTTGCTGTGGTGAGTACAGTCACAGTCACAGTCACAATCACAATCACAGTCACAGTCACAATCACAGTCACGGTCACGGTCACAGTCACAGTCAGTCACAGTCACAATCACAATCACAGTCACAACGTAAATATAGATAATAAATCCTTTGAAGGGGTGGAAGAATTCAAATATTTGGGAGCAACCCTAACGAATAGAAACTCCATTCATGAAGAAATTAAGAGCAGACTGAAGTCGGAGAATGCTTGCTATCATTCGGTGCAGAATCTTTTGTCTTCCAGGTTGCTATCCAAAAACACAAAGATTAGGGTATACAGAACTATAATTTTACCTGTTGTTTTGTATGGGTGTGAAACTTGATCTGTCCCACTGAGGGAGGAACAAAGACTGAGGGTGTTCGAGAATAGGGTGCTGAGGGGGATATTTGGGCCTAAGAGGGACGAGGCGACAGGGGAGTGGAGAAGACTACATAACGAGGAACTTAATGAGCTGTACTCATCACCAAATATTATTTAATCAAATCGAGAAGAATGAGATGGGCAGGGCATGTAGCACGTATGGGGGAAAATAGAGGTGCATATAGGGTTTTGGTGGGGAGACCTGAGGGAAGGCGACCACTTGGGAGGCCCAGGCGTAGGTGGGAGGATAATATTAAAATGGATCCTGAAGACGTGGGATGGGGCCATGGACTGGATTGAGCTGGCTCAGGATAGGGACAGGTGGCGGCTCTTCTGAATGCGGTAATGAATCTCGAGGTTCCATAAAATGCGGGGAGTTTCTTGACTAGCTGAGAAACTGTTAGCTTCTCAAGAAGGCCTATGCTCCATGGAGTTAGTTAGTTAGTGGTGTGTACAGTGTCTTACGAAAAAATGACAGGTGGGGGGCAAGATGCGAAAGCTTGGGAGTTACTTGTTTAAAACCCAGTAGTCTTTACATGTACCAAGAAGACTTAAATCGTACAAAGCTTGCGTTTTTCGGAAAAAGGTATTTTTAAAATTACAGCAGTCCACGGGGTTACAAGCTCAACGTTATCTCGAAAATTGCTCGCAAAGCGAAAACTCATAAAAATAACATTAATTTTCTAATTACTTCCCACGATACAAATATTAATTTGTTTCGGAGGTCAAAAATTTATCTCCAGATATATAAGTTACCTTCATAAAAGGGACACCAGCATAAAAAATAACAGTAGTAATATATTATGTACTGCATTTAAATAATTTTCTCATCCATTAACCCACGCATAACAATAGTTACATCATTAAACTTGTGTGGAAAATGTAATTATAGAAATTGGGCACAACCCCTCTTATAAATTGTACATAAAACTTCCTCAAATTCGATAATTACAAAATGATTAACGCCGAGAACAGCGAGCTTGGAGACAAAGCTACAAGAATAACGAGAAACCTTGGGATGCTGCTGCTGCTGCGCAGACCGCTCAGGAATGCAGTAACCTTCTGCGCATTTGAAAATCTTCCGTCGCCGGCGGAAGCTCTCAGTAGTTCATCTCAAAAAATTTGTATACAACGTCAGATTTGCTGAGTCTTCTGATTAAATTCTAAAGTACATGGACGTTAGAATCTAAGGCTGAGATTGAGGCAGGCCAACTACCATGAAATTAACTTCGAAAGCAGAGGAAAACCACGAAAATATCAGTATAGTCTCTCTCAGAACAGTGTTTCTAACACTTTACTTCCCTACTGGACCACAAAATTCGGTGTTCGACCAGCGGCAATTAAGTAACGAGACACTCAATATTTAACATGTTGCCTCCAGCGTCAAGCGGCGTTTGCGCCACTCTGTAAAAGGAGCCGATCCTAAAGAGAGGGCACATAATTACTTGCAGGTAGCGAGAAAAGACGTTGCCACGAAGCGTTCTCTTGTCCCCGTGAGTATAATGCCCTGCTTCTTAAGCAACGTAACTTTGGTACTTTACGTAAATACAGCTGAAGCGCCGGACGCAATTGCCCCTGTGCTTAAAGAAATGTGAAACAGATGTATGGCGGAGAGATGGGAAGTCTCGAAGCCTGGCTGAGACGCTGACTGCTCTGGCTGAAGCTTGTTGCCGATTCTCTCAGTCACTCCAGAAAAAAAACCAGAGAAAGTGCCTAAGATGAAGCCAAGATACCTTCATTTTAAATTATAATTAATTAATCATGACCGACCGAAGACCTGTCGATGTGTTTCAGAAATTATTAATATAGTATAGAATACATTCTAATAGAACTATTTATTCATATTTTGTTCAATATAATACCAAGATTTATTCCATTATTTAGCCTATCTAAGTTTCAACTTATTTGGTACAATTTTTACTTAAATGTCATATAAAAATTTTAACTCATCCTTCATACACATTACTTTGGCTTTATTGTTTCGTGAATTTTGCTTTTGGAGACGTATTAGAGATTTTTAATTTAACGTATCGTGATGTAAGCTGTCTTAAAACGCCCTGCCTTTTATACAGTCTGACGCGGTTACAACGATATCGGTTTATACGACACCTCGCCTGTACAGTCAGATATTCTGTGGTACCAATTAATTCGTCACTGTTAAACTGTAACATTATACTCCTCATTTACAATGACACTCGTTTATAACGACACAAAATATTCAGGCCCTTTCATGACGTTATAACCGAGTTCGACTGTATTTTCATTGCAGTTTAATACCTTCCTTTCAGTATTCATATCCTGATTGCCTTTTAATTTTGACCGCCTGTCACAGTCTTTACAGAAGGCATTCCACCGTGTTTCACAAATTTTGTATTACTTTAACCTTTTAAAGCCTAGCGGTAACTTTACGTACCACCAGGTTTAACATTAAAAAATTCTACGTGGTGCCCACATTGCGTTTATGTGTTTTGTACGGATCTCAGAACAAACAGCAACTTTTGCCTTACAAAACATTAAGAGACTGGTTTTTATAACCGAAGTGGAGAGTGTTTACAGCACGGTACGCACTGAGTCATATAAAACAGATACCCTTCGTCTTTAAAGGGTTAATAAATAATCACCGACCTGTTTTCTGAACCAGTGCCAGTATCGCCATAAGCAAGGCACAGCATATATTTCAGTCGTTTAAATAACTGCTTTAGAGGGACTGAGTGTTCATTTTCAGGAACCAATTGTTTTGCCCTCCGGGGAAGGGGTTCCTGTGTGGGGTCTTACAGATAGTATAGACACGATTTCAAAGAGGAAATTCCTTGGGCCTGTCGGAAATCAAATCCCCGACACCAATTTCATAGCCAGCCACGTTACTGACTGAATTGTCTGTAGTTTTAAAACAAGACATCCCTGCTGGCGTGCAGGTCACAGACGTATATTTACTGTTATTAATTACACAGTTAGAACCAACACTTCGTTTTAAGTGCGTATTTAGGCTATTAGATTCAGCCCATAAGAGCTCTCATTGGGCCATAACAGAAACTATAAATTGGAAAACTCAATACGTTATTTTAAACAGCAGATCTCCCCGTTTTACAACAGTAAATACAAAAAAGTACACACACACACACACACACACACACACACACACATATATATATAGTACATATATATATAGTACATATATATAAAATACATAGGATATATACACACACACATAAGCAAATTTGACATATGTAGCCCTATTTGTATATAACGACTGTTGTAAAACGGGGACAGCCCTACTTAAAAAACATATGAAGTTTTCCAAATTATATTTTCTGTTGTGCCCCGCTGAGGGCTCTTATGGGCAGAACCTAATAGCCTAAATACGCCTTTAAAAACGAAGTGTTGGTGCTAACTGTGTAATTAATAAGAATAAGTTTACTTTTTAACTCTACGTAATAATTTGAGAATGTGTTCTGATTACCTTTAATTAGCCTTTAAATCATCTGTGTCAGGCCTCTCTGACTTGTCCCGCCCCCCACACACGTGTGTATGGGCGCAAGCTAAAAGATACAAGGTCCTGAGATGCGATTTAACATTTATTAGTAACAACCCTTGGAATTCTTAGTAGATTTTTTGTTACAACAGTCTCGGATGAAAGAGATGTCAGTCCTGTAAATGCAAAGGGCATGATGCCCCTGCCGTATTTGACGAGAGCCTTAAGACTTAATCTATTTGCTTGCTCGATTGTGGTGTTCCTTTCCTTCTTATTTTGGTTTAAAAGCAAACTCTTAGTGAGTAACTGGATAAGAGAGAAGTTGCAGCCCACACGTTTGTCTTTGGAATAATGAAGTCACTGGAACATACACAGTCCACCCTCTGCAATCCAAACACTGAGTTCGCCCCGTTGGCACAATAAATTACTTTCTATCCCCCCCACATTCTGTTTTATTTTCCCTGTTCGCCCTCATACAAGGGAATTCGCCAACAGTTTCTACTGAATCCGGGTGTGTCTGTGTTCACGGGGATGATTATTTTACTCAGCCACTCCAGCGGACGAGACTGAAACTTCCCCCCTTGTCCTAGTGACTTTGTTAATCTCGGCCCTTCCATATTCAACGCACATTGGTTGATATATATTTCATATGCTTTCACATTTATGTCTCTGAATTTTTTTCATAGATTAGAGTCTATTTGTGAACACTGCAAGATGCTCAGAATGAACCAGGTGCGCACCCAGAACTTTTCCTAGGGGAGGCTGACCCTGAGGCTGTACGACATATAATTTATGCTTGATTTTAAAAATTATGTTATAAAATCACATTGTAAGTACAACATAACTTATTTGTATATGCCTGCACACGAATATATGTTCCATGACTCAATCCCGGTGTCCTATCTTCTTGTTTTTCTAATTTTATTAATTTATTTTTCAAAATTCTAATGTACTACTCATCAGCCAATTTCAGTGGCTGATTTCGGCTGAAGGGTAAATCACGTAAAACTTTTGATATCATAATATCTAGAAAACCTGTATTTTTTAAATTTCGGTTTTGGGGGTTTGGGGCGGGGGGGGGGGGGCTGCAGCGCGGCAGTCCACCCTTGGGTGCGCCGTTGGAATGAACGCCACTTATTTCCCTGTTCCAGATGAGGCCTAACTAATTCGTTTTTGTAATTGCGATGAATTGCATTTTCTGCAACACGGTAAATGCATGTAGATATCCACACATATTATTCCTGTTTGTGATGGTAACAATTTCGACAATTTTAATAATTTTAATTGTATTTTACGGGCTTACATAATGCACATTTCTTCCTTAATAGGTTTTACAGGCCAATTGTGAAATGAGGATGACCCGAGATCAGCGGAAACATGAAGTGCTACAAAATAAATAGAATTTAGCTGTGTTTGGGCAGCCACTGATACAGCTCCTTGTATCTACTATATCTTAAGAACACAAGGGATGACAGTCTTTAAAATTCATTTTGATTGGTAACTGGAACATTGAGAGGTCCACTGACCTGATAACTTTCTTGAAGACCGACAGTTAGCTAAACAATATTCAAAAATTATTTCTTACTTCACGGAAAACACATAACCTCTACTTTTTTCAAGTTTCATGTTACTCAGACCGTGCGTTTTCTTATAATTAATATTACATCAACCAGCTCATGCACTGGATGAAATGCATTCGTGGCCTATTATAAGAAACCCGAAGAATTATAGCTTCTAATATTTTAATCAGTCCTGTAAAGGCGACATAGTAATTAGATCGGTGCGTTGGCTCTACACTCCTTTGTACCGAACGGCCCCCTGACGATGGCACCTCGGTGCCGAAACATGTAGGGGTTTTATAACAGCTCACGAATGTAATGCACTCGGTGCACGGGTTGGTTGGCGTAATAATAATAATAATAATAATAATAATAACCTCTGCGTTACAAGAACTCACTGGTTAATTTGTTTAGGAAAATAATGTGTAATAAAATAAAAATCATACAAAATCCATAAATACCCTCTGTTGGCAAGATGTAGAATAATTTAGTTTTCAGTCAGCTGGTACATTCATTTACCAACATGCTTTAAAAGTTAAGGAACAGCACCGATGTGCCCTTCGTGTACAGCACGGCAGCCCATTTAAAACTGCGGAATTCTCAGCCTCCGAATCTTCAGGATTACAGTAATGCAAACAGATGTAGTGGCACATCGGTATTTGATTGCGTTTGATAGCTTTAGAAGGGGGCAAGCTGCTCTAAAAGGATGAGAGGAGTGTTGAAAATGATCTAAGGGGGGCATGTGTCCCGCCTCCAACACAACTGGCATGTCACTTACAATAAACGCTCCACGGTAAACGCGCTCGCTATGTACGAAGTGGGGGCGCTACCGGCACATAGAGGGGACCCAATAGGAGCCGGCAGATACCACGCCTCACCGCGTCTCAGCTGTGTGGCCCACTGTGTGGGGCACAATACCAAGTATCTCGCAGTGTAACAGCATGGGCACCTCGTAAATGTACAGAGAATATATTATTTTACGTGAAATTACAACAGATAGACTTGAGTTATGGTGACAGCGCGGGATTTTGAAGTTGGCATGCTAATGAAGGCGCAGAATTTACGTAAAGTGTATTTCCTGGTTTTAAGGCGCTAAGAAAATAACAGTGGGTTCGGTAATAAGATCTGTACCATGTGAAATGGCAGACTTTGTGTGACTTTACTTGGACAAGTGACTTCAGAAACTTTCTGTGCAGCGGGACAAATTGTGAATTTACACAATTATCGTGTCTGCTCTGAATCTGCAGCCAAATGAACCAAATTTATATAATTCCATACAAGCGATTTTATGACGTTTGTTAGGAAGTATGTGGTGCTACTTTACCACAAGTGACGAAATACCGCATTATAATACCAAGTGACAGCAACTAATCTGGTACAGACTTCACGTTTTAGCTACCTTCAAAATATTATAATTAATAGTGCCGATACTGGGAAATGACACTACACAATTTTGTATAAATCGGTTGTAACTGGAGACAGGACAAGATGTTGCTAGGCACCTGTTACAGTCCGGAACACGCGGACGCCATCAAGCACCACCACCAGTTGCCTACCACGTCCTCCACTTCTAGGACATCCGCTACGTCTTCAACGTCTTCTAGTCCCGCGTCCTCCACGTCGCTATTCACGATAGACAGCATCCTGGCGCCTCGGCCGTCTCCCCAGTCCGCGTCCCAGCAGCCACACGTGCTCTCGCCACAACACCGACTACCCCCTGCCGTTCTTCACCACCCTCTACATCTCGGCCACCTTGCCGCTGCAGCAGCTTCTGGCTTCGGTGCGACCTCTGCCGATTTCCTCGGTAAGAGTTTATCTTTTACAAACTGCAGGATGCGAAATCGATAACCACTCAGTTGCTCGATAAATTCCCGGTTTTTCACGCCATAAAAGTGTATTATCACCCCGCCGCTGAAAGCAAATCGGAGAGAATTCTATCCAGCAATTTTCTAAGGTAAGAGCAAAGAAATCGCTGTACAGGCCTGGGCAGGCCCTGAGGGTTCCAGGAGGTTGAGGTTCACAGAATTTCAAGACAATCAGCACATGAAGGTAGTAAGGTTGTCAGCCCTACGCACCGGCCGTCTTTGTACTCACGAAATATCCCTGGTAATCATTTCTGTTAGAGGCTGGGTCGACCCCAGGGCCACAGTGCGGCCGGAAGGATTATGTCAATGAAAAATGCCAATGAAAACATCGGGAATCGAACCCGCGACCTTCCGGCTCGTAGCGCAGTGCACCGTTCTAAGGAATTACGCTAAATAGGTAGATCTGTTTAATCTTTTTGTGGAATGAGGCATGTCATGACGTAAATACGTACATGAAAACGAAAGTCACGCCTAAGGGACTAGCGATGCTGGTTTATGTTTTCTAGGTTCTGGGTTCGAACCTCGATCCGAAGACCAAGCGCCATGCTTCAAGTTTTCACGACTGTTTTTTAGTCTCAACGCCAATACAGGGACCTCCTCAAATGAACACACGGCTGTTCTCAACTACACTCTTTAGAATTAATTACTAATTAACCCTTTAAAGACGAAGCATATCTGTTCTATATAAGGACTCAGTGCGTACCGCGCTGTAAACACTCTCCACTTCGGTTATAAAAACCAATCTCTTAATGTTTTATAAGGCAAAAGTTGCTGTTTGTTCTGAGATCCGTACAAAACACATAAACGCAATGTGGGCACCACGTAGAATTTTTTAATGTTAAACCTGGTGGTACGTAAAGTTACCGCTAGGCTTTAGAAGGTTAATCACCTTACTGTTGGCAGCTGGAGCGGACTAGACGTGTGTTTTGGCTCTGCTTAATTTGAATCTCGTCACAGACACCGACTGTCGTCTCTGAGTTCTTTCGTGGTTTTAATCAGTCCCTTCAGGCAAATGTGGGGACAATAGCCTGCTTCAAATTTGACCACGATTCTTAAAAAGTGTGTTTCTAGGTACGTGCAGCGAGATATCATCGGCAGACAAAGTCAATTATAATTCGAACGCAGTTCGCGATGTTTCAGTGACGAGATGCTTCACTGTAATTGTGCCAAACGCATATGGACCTGGCCCGTCCTAGACACTTCACACAAACGACCGCCCTCGTTATGGAATCCGTATTACTTATTTTCAGTCACGGGCTGTAGGTTTTAGGAACGTTGTATGCCTAAATGTGCTAAAGACCATACGTGCAGCCAGACTTTCCTTTTTTGGGGGGGGGGTGGGGGGTGGCTGACCCTGAGGCTACACATAATATAGGCCTGATTTTAAAACTATGTTATCCTATGAAAATCATGTCAAAATCTCCGAGCCCACACACAGTTATGTTACAGGTAAAATTAAACCTGACTGAAAAAGAAAACAATCTACACATTTGTGAGTTTTTATTATTATATTTTTCAAAATTCTAACGTACTAGTCATCAGCCGATTTCAGTGGCTGATTTCGGCTGAAGGGGAAATCACATAGAACTTTTGATAACATCGTGTCTACAAAATCTGTGTTTCTTAAATTTCACTTTGGGGGACGGGGGGCGGCTGCAGCCCGAAAGACCACCATCTTGGGTGCGCCAATGGTAAAGACACGTTACTTTTGTTAAGCTTACTTTCTCCAAAAGTATATCCTAAACCTAAGGTTAATAAATAGACCTATAGCAGGTCTATATGTCAATATTAAAAATTTGGTTAACGTAGGGGGAAAAAATTGAACTCAATCTCAAAAAGGCAATTTAACATCACTGGCAATGGATCTGCTTGTATCATTAGGCGAGAAATTCTGTTGCCTTTTTAAGACGGCAGTGTCTTAGGGCTAGAAAGTTTATGCTCGTCACATTATTTGTAATAAACGGATATAAAAATAGCATGTTACGGACGTTACTTTGTCTTTGCTCTTAAAAACACATCCAAATTTCGTGTAAGTTCTATTCCAATTCCTCAGAGTGTCGTCGCAGTGTCGTGTCGTACCTATTGGAGAGATGTATACTCCTAAACAACGCGCAGTCCTGTCAAAAACACGTATGTTGACCTCAGTTCAGTCTTACTGAAGCACAGTGGTGTGTAGGCTACGTACTGTACAGACGAACCGCCGGCTTTAGTCTTAAAAAGCGTCCGCATTTTGTTGATAGGGTACTTTTGTGTTCTTTACAATTTTCAGAAAAAAAATCATATGTTACTTCCCCGAGTAGCCCTAAGAGATTGTTCTACACGGTAACGACGCGGCATTTTTTTTTCGAAGAGGAGTTTGATTTTTAAATAGGTGTATTAGTTAGAGAAATCGCAGACTTCGAAATTTTAGAATTCCATTTGCACAGGATTCACATTCATAACCATGATTATCACACGAAAAGATTGCTGCATAGACGCTCGGTTGTTATTTAAATACTAGAATATAGACTACCAATATTTGAACATTCACAATTCCTAAATCGCTTTTTGTCGTCGTGAACGCTTGCAATTCTGAACAAGTCTACGCTTACGTAAGTCGTTTGTCACGTCATATGAGGTCTGACATTTAACTGCTTTGAGTGTCAAGGTTAGGAGCTCCTGGGATGATGTGACGCTGTATATTTTGCTATTTAACCCTTTCAAGACGAAGCGTATCTGTTTTATATAAGGACTCCGTGCGTACCGCGCTGTAAACACTCTCCACTTCGGTTATAAAAACCAGTCTCTTAATGTTTTATAAGGCAAACGTTGCTGTTTGTTCTGAGATCCGTACAAAACACATAAACGCAACGTGGGCACCACGTAGAAATTTTTAACCCTTTAAAGACGAAGCGTATCTGTTTTATATAAGGACTCAGTGCCTACCGCGCTGTAAACACTCTCCACTTCGGTTATAAAATCCAGTCTCTTAATGTTTTATACGGCAAAAGTTGCTGTTTGTTCTGAAATCCGTACAAAACACATAAACGCAATGTGGGCACCCCGTAGAATTTTTTAATGTTAAACCTGGCGGTACGTAAAGTTACCGCTAGGCTTTAAAAGGTTAAGTACTGCCGTTTCACGGAAATGTTCTGTATTCTTTCACAGAACATAAGACGGAGTGTGCAGTTTCTTGCGAAATGATTTTTGTCTACCTATCTGTCTGTAACGTGTTGGAAATAGCATTAAATTTGTTTGTGGAGGTAAGACGGTGGAATGGAAGCAGAATGTTCGAGAATAAGTTTTACACTTCGCCGAAGAGTCTACAGGTATCACCAGCATGTATAAATAAATAAATGGTCTGCACAAAACACAAGGAAGTAAAACGCGCAGAAATATATAGTATACGCAGATATGGAAAGCAACTATTTTTTTCTTAGCGAAAGACAAATAGAAATAAATGGAAATTCACAATTTAGCCTACTGTTCCGGACCTGTAGATATGTGTCTGATAAACGGGTTGGGTTTATATTCCGGGCTGATTTAAATGGACAGAAGTTATCTAGTAGGAACATATGTTATAAACCGAATTTATTAAAGTTTTAGGTGAAACATACTATATGGCAGGATTAATTCCACAAAGCCTCCAGGTTCAGGCGCAAGTAATTTAGCGAGCCTAGACTGAGGTCACAAGCAGGGGGAATGAGTGGAGTCGTGCGCGCGTATATCCGTGTGTTTCTGCAGTCAGAGCGGTGGAGGTGCCAGTATTGGTCTGCTGACGTAGCAGCTGCAATCATGCGACTGATGTAGGAGGGCCGTAAGGTTTGTGATACTCGCGCTGAAGGTTGTCACGCCATATGATGGGGACTTTATGGATGTAACTCTGCTACGTCTGATACATCACGTAACTTTCACTTTCAGAAAATGTATGCCTGTACAAATTATGCCTTTATAATATTGTATAGGTTAATTCACACCTACTGACACGGCAACAAAACTTGATGGCAACAACACAAGAGCCACCGTTTGTACTGAGGCCATGAAAAGAAGTCCCATGGACAGCGAGACTTACGGAGCTCACTGCTGCCCAGGCTGACAGCTGATGTATTACTCTCAGCTCTCCCTGGCCTGTTTCAACCACCCCAAAGCGCTTGTCGCTACAGAAGTTATTCGTGTGGTTATCACTAACAGTCCTGTGAGTAGAAGGGCTACACAACTGACGGGCAATATAAACAAGCACTTGAGACGATGGGTGGGGAGGGGAGCGTAACAGTTGGAGGGGGCTGTTGAGGGGGTCTGGGGGCTGTTTCACATGCTGTCAGTATATTAAACTGCATTACTCGATAACAAGTTGACACGGAGTATTTTCATTATATAACGCCGCGTAAGCCCGGCCTAAGCGTTGAAATAGTCCAGACCGACTCGCTTTCGCAAACCCTTTCGCAGCGTCATAATGTTGCATGCACCGTCCTTCCACACCAGTATATACAAAACACTGTATAAAATCAAATATCGGTTAAGATGGCAGGCCGACAGCTTCACAGATCACTTATAAGCAAGGAATTTATCCGCAACCGGAGTGACGCGTACCGTATTTGTGCTGAAGACAAAGCGGACCTCGCGGAGAACGTTGTAATAATACTGCAAGTACAATGGCTGATGTTTGTGTTGGCGTTTTCTGTAAATGCATCTGAAATTTCACTTCAATTGTTTCATGGTAAAGGAGAAGGGATTGGAAGGGGCAGAAGAATGACTGTAGCTGAGACAGGTCAGAGGAATAAGTAAGGAGCTAAAGTTATGAGAGTCTATTCTGTTTGACACTCAAACGGGAAACGTACTAATTTCTTAATAAAATTCCCACTCTAAGCACTAATTGAAAGACCACTACTTTCCACAGTATCTCGCCTACAGATTTCAAAACTGAAACCATCAAAATTGGTTATAAATTACGGCGAAAAAGTTTGTGTATGAACGATTACGAGCAGTGCAACAGATGTTGTATCGATGCACTCAAAATAACATCGTGTATATTTCTCATTCAATGCACAGTCTTATAATTAATACGGCAAAAAATGTACGTACTTAATAAAATAGTCCATAACATATTTTAAAATATTTTATTAAGTGCGTATGTTGCTTGGCGTATTAATCAAAACAAAACAATTAAGAATGTGCTTCCTTCGCTGCTCAATCTTTTCCACTTCGCTGGAATATTTTAAGTAATCAACTTATTCATGGCTTACGGTGAATTATCGGGTCAGGGTTCATCATCAGTTTTAAGGTCACTTACCCCTTCAAGTCTGAAGCAAGTCGAAATAATATTTCAAATGTACAGCGTCAAACACAACATTTATTAAAAATTACTTAATTAACCGTCTACGCAATTTTATTGATAGTTATAATTAATTTCTCAGACTATAAATTAAAGGTGTGTAGACGGTAAATTGATTTGTATTGTCAATAACACAACGGGATTCAGAGCATTAAATTCGAAGAGCAACTTTTATTAATAAACAAATATTGTTCATATTAAATCTAGCGAATTTTGTTTCGATTTAACCACTCATAATTAATATGTTCCATGTCCGTGCACTATATCAAACAAAAACACTAATCACCAACAAATGCACAAAGAGAGTTTTATCATCAATTGTAACACACTTCTACATGTTTCGACCCTGCTGGGTCATCTTCAGGGAGAACTTTTCCTTACCGTTACATTAGGGTTGCACTTCACAGTTGAGTGAGAATGTGCCGTCCGGGGGACCGCGGAGAGTTCACGCCTCCAAAAACAACGCAGTACACAGCCAACAGCACATTCTCACTCAACTGTAAAGTGCAACCTTAGTGTAACGGTAAAGAAAAGGTCTCCCTGAAGATGACCCAGCAGGGTCGAAACATGTAGGAGTGTGTTACGATTGATGATAAAACTCTCTTTGTGCATTTGTTGGTGATTAGTGTTTTTTGTACTCATAATTAGGCCAATCTATTCAAATATTGAAATGTAAAATTGTATAAATTCAGAATATCCTGCGTCAATTCCTGCGAATAAGATCTCAGCACCTTACAGTAATGTTTACAGTATTGTGATACACTTTATTGGTAAAATTCTACATTTTTATATTTAATGCCTCAATAAGTCTAAACCTATGTCGCTGGACTTAATACGAAAAAGGTTTCCTTAGTAATAAAGGTTGCTTTCGACGGCGTACAATTACTATTTCCAACAAAAGTCACACAGTAGATGCCAATCCTACAAAAAGACACAAACGCACTTTCTGGGCAAAATGCGCAAGTGTTTAAATCCCAAAGCAAGTGGTGCATGTGGGCACACAAGGAGTGGGCATGTTATTTAGCCACTAAGACAAATATAAAATGTCATGTGTTTAGAGTAATTAAAAACCTGATAGATTTTTTAAGTTCCCACTGCCGTGAAAACCACATTTACGTTGTTCTGGGATGTGACGCCGTGTACTTTAGTGGATACGTATCGAGGTTGCAGAGAAACACACTGCCTTCACGTGCCCAACTGAACACACTGCCTTCACGTGCCCAACTGAACACACTGCCTTCACGTGCCCACTTGAACATGCACTCACTTCAAATAAAAGACTTACTTAATGGACACATACGATAGATAACCTAGACATATACAATTAAAGACGACGGGGCTGCAAGTGCCGGCAGCAACAGTAAGAGTGCCTGTAGGCAACTAAACCACGTATTTAGTACGAATTAAAGACCGATACTGCGTTCAGAACGAACAGCTCTCCAAAACTGACCATCTGAATATGAAACTGACTACCCATATTAACCAAACTTACTTTCAAATTTGCATACAACCCGCTACGTCTCATTACAACAATATACATTAACACCAACTCTTATACAATGTTAAAACACAATACGCAACCACTTTACATAACCCCTGACACGTTTCGGTGCAGTAGTACACCACTTTCAGGAGGAGAAACACATTTAACACTTAAAACGCATAAGCCAGTTCTTAAAATGCATAAATAATAATGTTTTAAATGAACATTTCATAAACTGGCTTATGTGTTTTAAGTATTAAATGTGTTTCCCTCTGCAGATGATGTACCAGTGCACCAAAACATGTGTCGGTTTATGTAAAGTGACTGCATATATTGTTTTAACAATGTGTACGGGTTAGTGTTAATACAGACTGTTGCAAGATACGCATGTACACGGCATAGAGCGTGTTAAACGCTACGTCTCAGTTACAACGGCCAGTAGGTTTATGCAATACTGGGAAATAATCATTGTTTTATTTTGAGTATCATACAGATCAAAATAAGTACACTGCGTGAGCAATACTCAAAGATTTGCAATATTAAAACAGGCGGTAGAAATATTTAGCACTCCGATTCATATACAAGGTTAATATTGAAGTATAAAGAGGGTAGGAAAATACACTAAGGACATGCTTAGAATAAATTCTTGTATTGGACAGGCAAAGAGGGTTGTGTGTAGGACAAAATCCATTAATGTTCTCAAGGAGATGGTAATTTTGGTGGTGGAGGAGATGATGATGATGATGATGGTAATGACGATTTTTATTTAGCAGTGCCATAATATTTTGTCTGGAATATTCTGTGCGTGGCATTAAGTAAGCCGGGGCATTTAAGTCACTATACTGAGCAGGCCGCAGTGTGAAGGAGAGAGGAACGCGGTTTTGATTCCTGCCAGAAACGGCAGAGACCTGTTTGCTCTCTGCGACGTCCACACCGACCCTGGGGCTCATCCATCTTCCTAGCAAACACGACACGGAATGTATGCACAATGTAATATTGAGGCGCGGTCGCGTAACCATTGTTGCCGTGGAAAACCAATAAGTATTACATATTCTGAGTGTGTGTCTGTAGCCTTACTTATTCAGTACGCAAGGCGCATGCGCCGTACTATGTTGTCATGTGGCGTGTCCGGCTGTACCATATTTTTCCACATTATCTCTTAAACGGCACGATTTTCGGTAAAAAAAAGTCACTGAACATAAAATGTGTGTTTTGATTTTCTCTATAACTTTGTCCGAAACATTTCTCATTCTAAGGAGAATTTAGCGAGACATTATCATATATGTACACACGTCTTCATGTAAAGTACCCGTTATTTTTGTAATATTTTAATAAATCTCTTATTTTTTCGACAGATTTTCGAAAAATATTCCAACATAAAATTCATGAAAATCTATCCAGTGACGGTCGAGTTGTTCCATGCGGACGGACAGACAGACATCACGAAGCTAATAGTTGCTTTTGGTAATTTTGCGAAAGCACCCAAAAAGTTCAGAGGGTAATTCAGTCGAAAGCATGAAGCTGGCCACCAATTGCCATCAAGCAGAAATTAAGAAGCGTGGAAATATACCGCCAGCTCCGGGTAGCCTTGCCTTTACTATTTACAACACGGCAGCAAATTTAAGTATCAGCCATTATTTCATTAAAATAACCGTAGTTTACCCACACAGCGTATTTATGTGTTTTGTAAGATTGTCACAACTGGCAGTGATTATTTCCCTAGAAACCCTTAAGCGGTTAGTGTTTGTAACGGAGGAGAAATATTTTCTGTGCGGTAGAAATTCAGTTTTGCGGTGCTTGTTCACCAAAGTCCATGCTTCAAAGTGTCAAGTACAGCCGCGGTAACGCATTCAATACAGTGACCAAACTAGGTGCAGGGCAATCGTGTGATGGGTTTCCACTTCCGAAAATGTGCAGACATTTCGTATCTTTGGCAGTATTCAGAAGGACGGGGGCCCCCCCCCCGCAGAAGCAGCCTTCTGTGTTAAAGAAAGAGAGGGCCCTTTCCTTCTGGGTAAAGCCACAGGGGACATGAAGCTAATCACTTACCCGCAACTGGTATTGAACTTAAAAATACGTGGAGTTGTACCTCCACTCTTCAGTTGATGTTCATGGCGTGGTACTTAGTGACAGAGAGACCTTTATGTAGCCTAAGGTCTTAAATAGTTCCATTTTAAACGATTTTGACTGTACAATAAAAACAGCTTTTTGAAAACATCTGACAGGAGGCATTAAAAATCTGGAAACAGCTTACATGGATTCTGAGGGGGTGAAAACATGAAAATCCCTCCATCCCAAAGGAGTACGACTTATAAATGTGAGTTTTTTTTTTTAAAACCTTGTAGTCAGTTTCTCTCCTGCACAAGTAAGGA
Organism: Coptotermes formosanus; assembly: GCA_013340265.1. Lineage (NCBI taxonomy): Eukaryota > Metazoa > Arthropoda > Insecta > Blattodea > Rhinotermitidae > Coptotermes > Coptotermes formosanus. The sequence goes on along the minus strand of BLKM01012983.1, from coordinate 2,301,454 downwards.
GCTGCAACATGCAGTGCATGGAAGCGGAAACAATCTATTCATATTTCCGGCCATTGCTTTCGGCCTCCGCATTTCCGCTGCGTTATGCGATTTTTTTCTCCCGCAGCTTCGAGTAATATCCCCGAATTTTACAGGAAGGAGTGTAATACACGACAGCGAACCAGCACAGCTTCCATGCACGCGATATTCTTACATCGCTTGCTTTCTTCACATTCGCCTTCAGGCATTACAAAACTTTTTTTACTTTTCGTCTAAAAATTCATCACCATAAAACCCCTCTTATGCCTCATGAGTTGTGAATACTTCCTTAACAAATTTTCGTCTTTGAAGAATATATTTTACCCTTCAGTAAGTAATTTCTGCTCTAGATGACTTCGGAAATTTAAAAGTTAAATTAGCAGATTGTGATCGAGAGCTTCGTAAGTTAAGAAGCCCAATCGCTATACCGTTTTGTCAGAAACTGCAGTCTGCCTTTCCCTGTTGGTTACTGGGAATGCGATAGGTCACTCTGTTGCTAAATGCTACTGCTCAAGAGAAATTGGTGAGGTTTAGAGTTCTCAGGGCTGTGAGTGTGGGGCGAGATAGCGTAGTCGCTACAGCGACACACTACGGGATGGAAGGTTCAAGGATCAAATCCCGGTGGGGGCGAGAATTTCCGGACGCGTCTAGACCGACACTGGGGTCCACGCAGCCTCCTGTACAGTGGGTAGAGAATCTGTCTCCCGGGGCTAAAGCAGCCGGAGCGTGGTGTTGATCATCCACACCCATCTATTGCCAAGGTTAAAGAAAGAGTAGAGCTATACTTCTATTCCTCCTCTGTTCTTGGGTGGACAGGGCTGAGTGTCAAATTATTGGTCTTCTGGAATAGGAACAATTATAATTATAATTATAGTTACAATTATAATATAATTATAATTACAATATAATGACAGTTATAATTATAATATAATTATAATATAATTATAATTATATTTATAATTATAGTTACAATTATAATATAATTATAATTATAGTTATAATTATAATATAATAGAATATATTATAATATAATTATAATTATAGTTATAATTATAATTATAGTTATAATTATAATATAATTATAATTATAGTTATAATTATAATATCATTATAGTTATAATTATAATATAATTATAGTTATAATATAAGTATAGTTATAATATATTTATAATTATAGTTACAATTATAATATAATTATAATTATAATATAATTATAGTTATAATTATAATATAATTATAATTATAGTTATAATTATAATATAATATAATATAATATCATATAATATAATATAATATAATATAATTATAATATAATATAATTATAATTATAATATAATTATAGTTATAATTATAATATAATTATAATTATAGTTATAATTATAATATAATTATAGTTACAATTATAATATAATTATAGTTATAATTATAATTATAATTATAGTTATAATTATAATTGACCGCCTCTAACAGAACTTATGAACTTCTAAAGAAGCCAGCTATTGAAATGAGATCTGCTCTCTTCTGCGATATGACGCAGCGTAGGGTGGTAATTGTGCACCGACGTTTCGTGACAACCTATCAGCCCCAGTCTTTAAGGGTTAAGGAGTGAATGAAGAATTCTTCTTGGAATGCTTGACCCTTTAACCTTGACCCCTTGTACCTAATGTTGAGGTTAAGAGTGCGTGGAGCTATACCTCTGCTGTCCCATACTTTCTTATGGTTTTGTAATTCTACGCGTTTTTCTCTTCATATTTGATTAATAACAAGCTGAGCACACCGGCAGTCTACAGTTTATAGACCATGTATTTATTTCCTTCCGGCCGCACTGTGGCCCTGGGGTCGACTCAGCTTCTGATATAAGTGAGTACCAGGAATATTTCCTGGGGGTAAAGCCGGCCGATATGTAGGGCTGACAAACTGACCACCTTCATATGCTTATTGTCTTCATATCTGGGAGCCTCAACCCCCTGGAAACCTCAGGGCCTGTCCAGGCCTGTAATGGGATTGCTTTACCTTATGAATTTATTCGTGCATGAAAAATCACATGACTTTTGCTTTTACATATGTTTTTTACGAGTTTTGGCGCCGTTTCCGAAACTGACCAGCCTCTAACCTTGATAAGTCGGAAAACTCCATGAGTCGTCCTTACCCTTTGACTTTAACAACGACACAAAGAACTGCTTTAACTGTTTGTGTTTTTACAAGGAAAAGGGAAGACGCAGGTAAGTCCTCTAATCCCTGGTCAACGGGCGAGGTGAGGACGGCAAATTACTAACGAGAAGGAAGGTCCTTGTTCTTGGTCTCGTGGTTAACTCGCATAGACATTCACTTCCGTTTCGTTTCGTAGACCTTCCCTCTTCTACTTGTTCACAGCAGGTGTCGAAGTTGTTTATTTTCACTTGATCACACTCAGACACACACCACAGTCGGTAGGACTCCTCTGGACAAGGGATCGGCCCCTCGCAGAGACCTCTACCTGACAACACAAACACTGTATCCATGCCCCCGGTGGGATTCGATCCGACGATCCCAGCAAGCGCTCGGCCGCAGACCTACGCCTTAGACCGCGCGGCCGCTGGAATCGGCCTCTGTCCTTGATACGAAACAGAAATAAGATATCAAACGCTTTATTTATCGCCTCACTTGCTAGGAAAAGACATACGGTACGAGATGGCGACCAGACACTGGCAGCGGCTGGACAGTAACTGGTGCAGAATGCCTGCGTGAGGTTCTATCGGAACAAAAATGAAGAGAAAAAGCAGAATTGATTAGACTATCCGTAGCAAGAATTGAAAGAGTGCAAATGTTCTTCTCTGTATTATTTTAATCTATATATTCGAAGAGTAAAACTGCGTAAAATACGAAAGATGAAGTTCACTCTAGAACGGGCCATGAAGGCTTAGAGGGGAATACACGTATAGCTGCAATTTTTCTTTAACCTCGGCGCTAGATAGGAGTACGTGGTCAACGCGACATCCCGGCCGCCTTAACTCCAGGAAAGAGAACCGGTACTAAATTTACAGGAGGCTGGGTGGGCCCCAGGGCCGGTATCGACGAGTGCGAAAAATTTCGTCCCCACCGGGTTTCGATCCCCGAACCGTTGCTATGTAAATCAGTTTAATGTGACAGTTAAAGCAGCGTGTTATTCTATTTTTTTTTTGGAATAGACTTAAGAAAGAATCAAAGAAAAATAACATAAACAATAATAGAAAGAAAAAAACACGGTGTTATTGAAAATGACGCCACGTAGACGGGTATAAATTTGGAATTATCAAAACTGGGCAAAAGAGTTTTATTAAAATCGTGTGAAGAAACAGAGGGGAGGATTTATAATATTCGAGTGTGCACCCATAGCCTTACTGCAGAATCTGCTCAAAAATTTTATTTTCAAATCTGCCAGAGCCTGTTTGCAAATCAGCCACGATTTCTTTGTTAGTTTCTCAAAATTTCTCGGCGCTCTGTCTCGGCTTTGCCAGGTAGAGTGTTACAAGGCATTTTTCTCATTTAACCCTTTAAAGACGAAGCGTATCTCTTTTATATAAGGACTATGTGCGTACCGCGCTGTAAACACTCTCCACTTCGGTTATAAAAACCAGTCTCTTAATGTTTTATCAGGCAAAAGTTGCTGTTTGTTCTGAGATCCGTACAAAACACATAAACGCAATGTGGGCACCACGTAGAATTTTTTGATGTTAAACCTGGTGGTACGTAAAGTTACCGCTAGGCTTTAAAAGGTTAAAATATCTGCGTGAGCAAAATACCACTGTGTCGCCCACAACAGGTTGACCGCCAGGTGCGGGTTTACGGTGTCTGCTGCACAGAAAGAAAAGTTTCTGATTCTGCTGGTAACTGAACCCCGATCCTGCGGCCGTGCAGTGACTAGGTACTATTTCTTCCCTCTGGGTATTTATTTTGATTGAAGGAGACTGTCCTCATTCCTCATACACTCTCATGTAAATCCGCCTGCATTACAGGTCGGGTATTTACGACGCCTGCAACCCAAGAACTGCCGTCCAAAGCCCCGGGCCCTGTAAGAGCATTACATTCAGACGCATGACGTCGCTGCGTTCACTCGGGTGCAAGTGACACGCTCCTTGTTCTGTGCTGAGAAGCTGACGTAGTTGATGCTTAGCCTGCCATATGTGCGCCTTTATTCTGGTTCGAGACAGTTAACACTTTACCTAGGCTCACTTGTACATAGAGTAGAACCCGGTTATTACATCAGTTTATACGATACATTGTCTATAGCGTCGGATATTCTGTGGTAACAATTAATTCGTCACAGTTAACGATAACATCACACTCCTCGGTTATAAGAACACTCGTTTATAACGACACAAAATATTCTTTCCTTTTCGTGGCGTTATAACCGAGTTTGACTGTACAAGTGTTATTTCCAGCCACTGCACAAAGCAATTTTTACGCTTCTACATGTTTCGGCTGCGTACTGTAGCTATCAACAGGGAGCCAATATTATAAAGTTACAAGGGTATTGTACGTCGGCAAATGGTAATATACACACATTAGCTTTTACCCAACAATCAGTAGCTGTAGAGTGTTACTAAAATTACTCACATTAAAATGTTTGTATAGTACTGGAACATAAAATGTTAAAATGTAAAAAGCTGTCTCCGAACATCTTGTAATATTAAACATCCCTGTTCTAGATGGGGTGCAGACATGTAAATATTTTACAATTCTAATACCTTTTTTTTCTAAATTACGGTCTTTTAGAATTTTGCTTGTCTTTATAGGTTTGGCACACTGATGATGGTTACAATATGCAACCGAAATATCTGGAGCGTAAAAAATTCCTTTTGTGCAGTGGTTGGATATAAAAAATGTATGTGTAAGGCAACTGAACGGATTACGTGTAACATTAAGTAATACAAACTCATTTTGTTTGGAATTATCAAGTGCATAAACTGGCACTGACTTTTCCATTCGTCTGTTAACATAGTTCGTCTCTTGCCACGACAAAATTTGGCATTACAAATGTAACTTTGATTCACATCTGTTTCGTTTTTCAAGATATATTTAGGGAGGTTTCTAGTAATTCAGATTATACATGTTCGTCATTTTATCTGACAAATATCTTTTGTCACTCTCCGCCTCTCTTCCGCCGCGCGTGTGGGCAGTCATTTGAGTGTGCTACATTAATACCACACTCGAGCCGCCAGGAAACGAAAAACGATATTTTCCACATAAAATAATGATCCTATGTTACTTCACGCGGTGTGATAGTAAAAACTGGGAATTTTAGGTTCTCACAGTGGCGTTGATGTTTATTAATGTCCTCTGACATAAGAAGCCGTCTAAATTGATAGTTACAACGTTTCAGAGGAGATTTCTCAGTATCCAGAGTCTAAACAGTCAACGAAGAAACTTGGATTGCTTAGATCTGAGGATGGATGGCGTCAGTGTTTATGAATCGTCTGTATTTACCAATCAATACGGCTTCACACATTATTTCAAAACACAGAAAGGATATGAATTGAAGTAACAAAAAATTTGTACTACTACCACTACTACTACTACTCCTAATAATAATAATAATAATAATGAATGTATTCCTGTCTACCCCGTGACGGCGTATTGAGGACTGACAGCATAGCTCCACTCATTTTAATCTGCCCTGGGTAGAAGGGGTCTGATTCACGGCCCCCACTTTTTTCCTCTGGGGAAAGGGCTCCAGTTATATATTTATTAGAAGGCTCCGGCGGGGGGCAACGGGGAGCAGAATATTTGGACACGTAAGAAAAGAAAACGCCTTTACCCCTGCTGGGGATCTAACGACGATTCTTGGTTTGTCCAGTTCGTTGCACAGTTACTGTACCGACCGCGCCATGCCGGTGGAAAGGTAAAGGTCAAGGTAAGGCTCACCCTACAACAGACCACAGAGGCCCAGGGGGGGGGGGAGCATGTATATATAGCTCTACCCTCTCTTGTACCTCGGTGCTACATGCGGATGGGTGGTCAACGCCACTCTCCGCCCGCTTTACCCCTGGGAAACAGAAACGGTACGCATTTTACAGGAGGCTGTGTAGGTCCCAGGGCCGGTCTGGTCGGGTGCAGAAAATCTCGCCCTCGCTGGGACTCGATCCCCGGACCGTCCCATCTCGCCAAACCGGTAATAATAATAATAATAATAATAATAATAATAATAATAATAATAATCGGTGTTTATTAACGTGCAGGCTTAACAGCAGAAGTGTCTATTATAAAGCCAGCACTAAAACACAAATACAACACAAAAACAGAACAGATACACAAAACAAACACGAAACAAACGAACAAACAAAAGAAAACAATATTACAGGAAAAGATATATAAAAGTACTGGGGCAAAACCCCCACGCTTTGAAGAAATACAGATAAGTTTATTTAAAAATGTCCCAGTCCAGAGCAAAATCTGTTTTAAATAAATAACGGGCATCCTAAAGATATCGGCGGCTTTCCACACGCGGTTAGCGGCCGCAACACACCGCGCTGTCGGACAGTTTGTACACGTAGCGGTGCACACAGAGGAGTTTCCGACATTGCGAGAAGGAACACGTATACCGGTGGTATCCAACAGATACGGGCAACATTTGAAACCCGAACAAACAGAAATAACAAATAATGCGTCCAAATGAAGTCTTCTGCCGTGCAGGGTGTGAAGCTTCAGAAATTCAAGAAAATCCTCGTAAGTAAACACGGTCGTGAGTAGAGACACGATTTTGACACAGCGCTACGAACTTCCGCTGAATGCGTTCAGGTTTTTTAGCGTCAGTGGCCGTTACAGAGTTTCGTACAGTTGAGGCATACTCAAATCTGGGTCTAACTAGTGTTAAATACAATATCAGTAGACTATCAAGGGTAGAAAAAAATAGGTTATAGTATAATAATAATAATAATAATAATAATAATAATAATAATAATAATAATGCCCAACACAGCTAAGGATAATAGATGGAAGTCTTATCAGATTCCGTTCCTGATGGATCGGACGGCAAGTGTATCTAGGTTGTATCCCGCTGGGCCATGTAACTGTAACTGGGTGTCCCGTGGGTTTAACGGCGCACGTCTGGCACCTGGAGACTGACAGATGTAGTTACAGTAGCTCCATGTCAAAATATGGCTACCTTAACTGGAACATTATGAGCTCAACGGCAGTAAGTTCAAACATAACGCAACATGCCTCAATATGCACAGTGTTCACGAAGTCCCTCTGAAATTAAAGTGAAATGAATACACTACTGTGTGCATTGCAGGGCACACGCGGTAACGAATAAACAGAGTGGCGCAAAGTCACTTAACAATCGGATGTTTAACAATTTAAAGACGAAGCGTATCTGTTTCATATAAGGACTCAGTGCGTACCGCGCTGTAAACACTCTCCACTTCGGTTATAAAAACCAGTCTGTTAATGTTTTATAAGGCAAAAGTTGCTGTTTGTTCTGAGATCCGTACAAAACACATAAACGCAATATGGGCACCACGTAGAATGTTTTAATGTTAAAGCTGGTGGTACGTAAAGTTACCGCTAGGCTTTAAAAGGTTAACAATTTAAAAAGACGCCTTCACTGATATTGGTCATAGTACGCAACCTTGCGATACAGTATGCTGAAGCTGGACTGAAAGACTTGGACAATGTGAGACGCTTTGAACACTTCAAATATTCAATAAGCATAAGCTATTTTTAAGTAAAGTTCAATTAAAATACTGTCTCTTCAAGTGACTTTTTCGCCAGTTGGTATAAGGGAGAATTAGAAGATTTTAGAAGAAAATTTCGGTGTACTCGCTACAAGACGGAAGATCGCGGGTTCGATTCTCGATGTTGTCATTGGAATTTTTCATTAACATAATCCTTCCAGCCGCACTATGGCCGTGGGGTCGACTCAGCCTCGAAGAGAAATGAGTACCCGGAATATTTCCTGGGGGGTAAAGGCGGCCGGTGCGTAGGGCTGACAACCTTACCACCTTCATGTGCCGATTGTCTGCAAATCCAGCAGCCTCAACCTCCTGGAACCCTCAGGGCCTGTCCAGGCCTTTAACCCTTTAAAGACGAAGCGTATCTGTTTTATATAAGGACTCAGTGCGTACCGCGCTGTAAACGCTCTCCACTTCGGTTATAAAAACCAGTCTCTTAATGTTTTATAAGGCAAAAGTTGCTGTTTGTTCTGAGATCCGTACAAAACACATAAACGCGATGTTGGCACCACGAAGAATTTTTTAATGTTAAACCTGGTGGTACGTAAAGTTACCGCTAGGCTTTAAAAGGTTAATGGGACTGCTTATAAGGAAATGTTATAAGCCTGAACCTACGGACAAATCCCTTCGTGTTCTGCCCACTCACAAAATAGACACGGTCTTCAGTTGCGTTCTGTAATTTATTTTCAAGGAAGGAAATATTTAGGTATAAAAGCGGTTGCATTTGATCACAGCGGTAGAGACGCCCACTCGTAGAACTGAATGCTGGCTTGCACCCACAGTGATGCCGGGGTTAAAAATGCCCGAAACTTGACGCGAGCAGTCGTTAAATGAACCAACACGTGCACTGAATAACATACACTCATTAGCTGCTATTAACACACCTACATATTTCAGCACACCGCAACACTCGACACGATACACCGCACACGCTCCACCAGGACTGGGTCTCTGTACAGGGTACGATAGACGCAGACCTTTATATGCATGATCCATACAATTATAAACAACTGAAATACTTGGAATGGCGTATTTTTAACACTTTTAATGATATTAATATTGCAAAACTGTGGATTTATGGTTATTAACCTTTTAAAGCCTAGCGGTAAATTTACATACCACCAGGTTTAACATTAAAAAATTCTACGTGGTGCCCACATTGCGTTTATGTGTTTTGTACGGATCTCAGAACAAACAGCAACTTTTGCCTTATAAAACATTAAGAGATTGGTTTTTATAACCGAAGCGGAGAGTGTTTACAAAGCGGTACGCACTGAGTGCTTATATAAAACAGATAGCGTTCGTCTTAAAAGGGTTAATTTGATGTATTTTAGAATTTGTAAGTTTAATATTTTAATCACTCCTGTAAAGGCGACATAATAACTAGATTACGTATTGGCTCTACAATCCTTTGTACTGAATGGCCCTCTGATTATGGCACCTCGGTGCCGAAACATGTAGATTTTTTATAATAGCCTACTAATGTATTTTATTCAGTGTATGAGTTGGTTAATGTAATGACTGTGAGAAGATGAACAGTATAAATCATACAAAATCTACGAAAGTAAAAAAGAAAAAGAAAGAAAAAGAAAAAATACACGCATGTGTTAATGGCGTGCAGACTGAGAGGACCTTTACCTTTACCTTTACCCCTCCCTTAATACTACGCGTTCTGTACTTTATATACACTGTCTGATTCACAGCCGTGGCCTATCCAAACTTCTACCCGGCGGCCGGCTACATGACGCACGCGGCTGCGGCCGTAAGTGCCGCAGCTGCAGCGGCGGCCTCCATGAGTGTAGCGGTGTCAAGCACCCCGGGCCATCACCACCACGGCCTGCATCACCACCACCACCACTCGGCGCCACCGCCTAAGAGGAAACGGCGACACCGCACCATTTTCACGGAAGAACAGCTGGAGCAACTGGAGGCCACCTTCGATAAGACGCATTACCCTGATGTCGTGTTACGGGAGCAGCTTGCCCTCAAAGTGGACCTGAAGGAGGAGCGTGTAGAGGTACGTACACACGACACGTTCTGCTCAGTGCGACGTCTGACAACGCACGGCACTTTGCGATGAAGTTGTTGCAGTTGAGCGCGGTGCCGTACGTATTGCCACCTTCGACAGAGCAGGGCAGCCTGCCTTGGTGTTAGGGGGCTGCTGACCCCTGAGCGGGTAGTTTCATGCCTTTTCAGATCAGAAATTTGAAATAAGTTCTAATCGAATTATTCGTACTATCCGGTTACGGTGATTCATATTTTACCCGACGGTAAACATAACTACATACTTTGGCTTTTTTTCTGTTCTTATGAACAGTATTTTACTTGATTTTCGAGATCGGGCCGAGTAGACAAACGAAGGTTTTTAGACGTTTCGGCAGACTTTAAAGATGACTTTTTATAGCGTAATATGGAGGTTTTCGGGGGCCTTTATATTGATACGGCCATGAAAGCGGCAACCTGGTTGTGTGACAGTGCACTGTGCAGATAAAGAACATGAATGGTGTTGAACAGAAACTTGCGTTAACACACATATATCTGTTGGAGGACAGATTTTCCTTCCTGAGAATATGGCGACATAATACATGATCAACATATGACGGTCAAATGTTGCCATTTGGCATTTCGTCAGTTTAGTGCTTTAGAAACAGCAGAGAAGTCGGTCTCATTACAACACTTCTAGTGATGTAATATCTCGTAATATACGAGATTCTCGTGGCGAATACAAAGGTTTATCTATTGTCGGATGTACCAACATATAATTTTTAAGTTGGTAAATATAAAGGTAAAGCAATCCCTCTACGGGCCGTTAGGAGATCGAGGTTCTCAGATTTTTAGACAATTGGCACATCAAGGTGGTCAGCCCTACGCACCGGCCGCCTTTAACTCCTTGGTACTCATTTCTGTTAGAAACTGTGTCGACACCAGGACCATAGCGTGACCGAAATATTACGTAAATGAAAAATTCAAATGACATCATCGGGAACCGAACCCGCGACCTTCCGGTTTGTACCGCAGTGCCTCAACCAACTGCGCCACCGCGTGCCCCAATTCTTATATGTGGGTATGAACGTTAACCCTGAAGACGGAAACAGCGTGACCTCGCAAATATTCTTGTCTGCATACAAAGCCACACGGCGTCACATCACACACCACTGTAAACCTTATACGTTACGAATCACTGGCTACAATTTTACCTGTTGTTTTTCCACGAATGTAAAAGTTTTTCCTCACCATTCAGGAAGAAATTACAATGCAAATAGGAGATTGGCGCGGACACTTGCATCTACAATGGGAACAGGGCCACGAGAAAAAGAATTTTGTGTGCCTGCACACAGAGACAGAAGGCTGAAAGTAAAGTTGGTATCTGAGTGCAAGAAAGCGCAGTGAGATCATTATTTGCACCGTTATAGACAGCATAGCGCTGAGGGTAAGATTTGCAACAAAGTTGACAAGAGGGCACAAAGAGGAATGTGTGCACCTATATCGATAATAGGGCGCTGATGTTAATATTTGCATCCATATTGAGAACGGAGTGCTGAGGGGCATATTTACACCAGACTTGGAAGAGTACGAAGAGATATTTTGCACCTGTGCTGAATTACCTACTGGAAGACCAGAAAAATATTTTTACGTGAGACAGAGGAAAAGAGAAAATTTGAAGACGAAAAGAATAATTTGCACTCTTTAATAAATACTATTAGAATGATAAAATGAGTGACGTTGGGATACGAATTTGAGAGATGATAAGTGTGTAAGTGCTGGTGGATGAACTCAGGGGCCCGGAAGACTTGAGACATTTTAAAGTAGATGGGAGGGCAGGGGCGCACCAAAGAGGGGGCTGCCGGACTGCAACCCTCCAACCCCGCAAAACCGAAATTTAAAAAACACAGATTTTGTACATATTATGATATCAGAATGTTTACGTGATTTACCCTCCAGCCGAAATCAGCCACTGAAATAAGCTGATAACTAGTACATTAGAATTTTGAAAAATAAATGAACAAAATTAAAAAAAAACAAGAAAATAGGACACTGTCATTGAATCATGGAACATGCAGTTATATTTGTGTGACTGAGTCATGGAACATGCAGTTATATTTGTGTGATTGAGTCATGGAACATGCAGTTATATTTGTGTGATTGAGTCATGGAGCATGCAGTTATATTTGTGTGATTGAGTCACGGAACATGTAATTATATTCGTATGTATATAAATGCAGTTGCAGACAGTGTTATGTTGTACTTACAACATGTTTTATAAAGATTTTTAAAATCAAATATAAATAATCCGTCCCCCCAACGAAAAATTCTGGGTGCGCACCTGTGGAAGGGTGACATTAAGTGGAACACAAAGACAGGAAAATATGGCGCTCATGCAAAAAGGCTACAACAAAGGGCGGGGAGTATTTTGCAGCTGAGCAGCTACAATATTCGATGGCGTAGTCTAATTATTTTTTTTAAATTAGATTGAACCAGAAGCGGGTGTCTTACCGAGCTGAGAACTAAAACACCGGTACTAAATTTTTGACTGTAGAAAATGAATCGCTGACTTAAATTTGGCTAAGCGGAAATTGTTAGAAATTCTTGTCACAGTCCCAGTAATCAGCTTCTTGGGCGGTCGCCCTTGAAGGCCCTGTTTGTTTTGCAGAACGGCAGCCGACAGGAGGGATGACACTGTTGTGGGTAAGAGTGGCTTAAACCGGCTTCTTGTTGAAGATTCAAGTCTTCCGTGATGTGACGCCGTGTTTGCTAGTAAACAATTATCGACGAATCGAAGGATTTTTGTGCCCTTATCTTCAGTCCAAGACAGCACATGTTCTTTCGAAACGTCGATAAGTATTTACCAGCTGACATGGTGTAAAATACCACAAGATTTGAATTTTCAGCAACACAACTCTGAGAAACTCAAATCCCACACCGTACAAATTCTTCTTACTACCTGTCATAGGGTCACGAACACATAAAGGTCAGTTTGCTATAAATAGCCCTGCCTTACCATTAAAAAATCCTTATTTTGTTCAGAGACTATATATTTTTACATAATTATACGAAAAACAAAACATTTCTCTGAACAGCTTTGATTGATTGGTTTTAGTAACGGAAATGTAGTGTTTTTCTGTGAGACGGAAATTACGTTTACACACACACACACACACACACACACACAAACAGAGTCGAACCCGGTTATAACGACATCGGTTTATACGATATCTCGCCTATAGCGTCAGATTTTCTGAGGTACGAATTAGAGTCGAACTCGGTTATAACGTCATGAAAGGGACTGAATATTTCGTGTCTTTATAAACGAGTGAAGTTATAACCAAGGAGTGTAATGTTATGGTTAACAGTGAGGACTTAATTGGTACCGCAGAATATCTGACGTTATAGGCGAGGTGTCGCATAAACCTACGTCGTTATAACCGGGTTCACCTGTAATTCGTCACTGTTAAGCACAACGTTATACACTTCAATTGCAGCAACACTCGTTTGTGACGACACAAAATATTCAGTCCCTTTCATGACGTTATAACCGAGTTCGACTCTATGCACATGACTTTACATTGAACAGTAACAAAACACACTACGGTATTCAGCGGACTTGCGCTGTGCTGTGTTCAGTCGAGACCAGAATATTTAACATTTATTAGAAACAGCCAGTCAAATTCGTTGCAGACTTCTATTCTTTATGATCTGTCAAAATTTAGTTGTCACACTTTTGTCCTTAGATGATGGCATACTAGAATTTTGTTTTTGTTTTCTTAGGCTTTACTGAACCTGCGGACTTCTGCTTAATAATTACTGGCGGAATTCCACGGCTCTCCCGCTACCCTGCTCCACCCTCCCCCCCTCCCCCTCGTACAAACACAGTGCCAGGTCTGTTAATGCTTACCACTTATTACAGGATGACAGTGGAGTAGCTAACACAAGTCGTGTTTGGCAGAACACTCGGCCTCCAGATTACGATGTTCACATCTAAAACTTTTGTCAGGAAGACAAAAAAATGCCCAACTATTTCTCCCATTCGATTGGCATCGGGGGTTCTTTCACTACGAGAAAATTGGCTTGGAAGTGACGCTAACCAACCACCCACTCCCATATAGCGCGGAGGTTAAGCCTTTAAAGACGAAGCGTGTCTGTTTTATATAAGGACTCAGTGCGTACCGCGCTATAAACATCCTCCACCTCGGTTATAAAAACCAGTCTCTTAATGTTTTATAAGGCAAAAGTTGCTGTTTGTTCTGAGATCCGTACAAAACACATAAATGGAACGTATCATGTAGAATTGTTGAATGTTAAAGCTGGCGGTATGTAAAGTTACCGCTAGACTTTAAAAGGTTAAGAAAGAGCGGAGCTAAAACTCTACTTCCCCTACGCCTTCTCAATTTGAAGAGGGGCAGTTTCCCTTTATGTTAATCTTAGTATTATGGTAAATTACAATATCACTGCAGTTGATTCTTCTATAACGCGATAACTGCTTTATTGTGTGATATCGCTTAGATAAATGAGAAAAACTGGCCCGTCATCCAAACTTACATCTTGGCACCGATAGCTGAAGTAGCATACCAGTCAACAGGCGTACGCGAAAGTCCGCGTTATACAAACAGCCGTCACCTATTCATCCACCGCGTTATAGCCAATTCGCTTTAACCAAACAGGCGTATTAAAAGAACCGTATTTGTAAAGTGTACAGTCTAAGATGTTTGGGGAGTAAAGAATTCACTTTGCTTATGTATAAAACTGTTACGTTAGCAAACAGAGTACACAACAAGGCTACCAAATTTCATGGTATGACATTCTTAAATTCCCCCACGTATTCTACAGTTGATACCAACATTTCTTCTTATATAGCTGAATCATTGAAATGTACATCAAATTTAATACGGATATAAGAGTTGTGTGGACGATGTAAAGACAGCTACGGTGTATTGCACTTAATGAGCACCACAACACCACAGAATGCCACGACACAAAAATTCAGTAGAAAATCTGGTGCCATCTGACGACACTACTACAAATGAAGCAGCTATTTGAAATAAATAAAGACAAGCGTGAGCTGTATTATGTACTTTATTTTATGTAAGGACAAAATCAGTACCTTAGGACATACAACATGAAATTTTAGGATATTCAGTGACCGTCCAGATTCGAAGTCTGTACTATCAAACTATGTCGAAACCAATAGCGCCTGCCTTACCTTGTTAGGTAAAAAACACTTTTGCAATATGCCTTTTCCCAATGGCGCGACAGCCCCCCAGTGGGGCAGGGCTTCCTCATTATCGAGGCTTCGCGATCACACTCAGACACACACCACAGTAGGTAGGACTCCTCTGGACGAGTGATCAGTCCGACGCAGAGACCTCTATCTGAGAACACACACAACACTCACAAGAGACAGACATCCATGCCCCCGGAGGGATTCGAACCCACAATCCCAGCAAGCGAACGGCCGCAGACCCACGCCTTAGATCGCGCGGCCACTGGAATCGGCTTTTAAATATGGCTACTTGACTTCCTGCAGGCCTGTAACGAAATTACACGTAGACACACTGCATTCAATATGACTCGGTCACGAATTTCTTTTCTAAGGTTTTGAAGTGGAAATTGCTGGAAACATCCGTCATCATTCGGAATTTGTACCTTCTAGATGTTCACATTCTTCAGAGAAAGCAGACAGAATGACAAACCCTTGTTTGTGCACAGAACAGTCCGTTCCGCCATCTTACACACGTGGTATGTGTAAGGGACACGGCACACCACGTTCTGTCAACATCAAATAGGGCCAAGTTACCCAAACACCAGCACCAGCGGGAATGTTCTAGATGGAATTACTTGTTTTGTAAAAGTGTTATTTAGAGACTCTGTCAATTGGTAAGATATTTCAGCGTCGGTAATTGATGAATAAATGGGTACGGAGTATGGGTGGAATGTTACCGACAGGGGAAATCGGAAGCACTGTGAGAAAAACATGTCTCAGTGCCACTTTGTCCACCAAAAATCACAAATGGACTGGCAAGGAACTGAACCAGGGCCTCCGTCGTCAGTAGTCGATAACTAATCGCCTGAACCAGGAAACACTTCAGTAAACTCCCTCTAAAACGGGACTTCCTTTAACCCTTTACAGACGAAGCCTGTTTTATATAAGGACTCAGTGCGTACCGCGCTGTAAACACTCTCCACTTCGGTTATAAAAACCAATCTCTTAATGTTTTATAAGACAAAAGTTGCTGTTTGTTCTGAGTTCCGTACAAAACACATAAACGCAATGTGGGCACCACGTAGAATTTTTTAATGTTAAACCGGGCGGTACGTAAAGTTACCGCTAGGCTTTAAAAGGTTAAGCGACGAACGGTTTTTGTCGGAAAATAAATCTGTTCCGAAAATTACATCTGCGACAACCATACGAAAACACAAGATTACGCTATTTTGTAGTACGACATTAAATTCGACACGAAGTCATACACGCTTCCGTCAAAATTAATCGACAGACAGTTTCATTGTGGAACCATGTTAGAACTAAACGGCAAACTCATATCTAATTTGTAGCGCCATCAGTTTTGTACCAGAAGAATTGAGTAGGTTTACCCTCTGTAAAAATAACCATAATAACACGTCATGTTTAGGACGTGGGCTACACCAAGCAGGGATCTGTAATCTATTGTGGTGAGCAGAGAGAGATTTGTCTGTTCTTCACAGAGGCTGTGGGTCTCATCCAGCCTCTAGTGCGATGGACTCAGGGAGTACTGGGACAAAGATGTGAAGCTGACACATAACATCTATTTGAGTCACGTTCAAAAATGCTCTGATTCTAAATCTGCTCCCAGACAAGTCTTCACAGTGTGGAGCTTAATAAAGTGTGAGGCACCTGTACATTTACTTTACTGCAGTGTTTACATTCTGGCACGTGAAGATGCACGTGAAGATGTACGTGAAGACGCACGTGAAGATGCACGTGAAGATGTACGTGAAGATGCACGTGAAGATGTACATGAAGATGCACGTGAAGATGTACATGAAGATGCACGCGAATATGCACGTGAAGATGTACGTGAAGAAGCACGTGAAGATGTACGTGAAGAAACACGTGAAGATGCACGTGAATATGCACGTGAAGATGTACGTGAAGATGCACGTGAATATGCACGTGAAGATGTACGTGAAGAAGCACGTGAAGATGTACGTGAAGAAACATGTGAAGATGCACGTGAATATGCACGTGAAGATGTACGTGAAGATGCACGTGAAGATGTACGTGTAGACGCACGTGAAGATGCACGTAAAGATGTACAAGAAGACGCACGTGAATATGCATGTGAATATGCACGTGAAGATGCACGTGAAGATGCACATCAAATTACGGCTTTTTTCACCCAAAAATCTCGCGAAAGTCAATGACAGAACCAATCCAAAATTTTCCTCAGATTCAAGTTCCTTCTTTGTATTTCTTCATAGATCCCTGCACCCGACCGTTATCGCCATAAGGACAACGCCACCTTGTGGCCATTTGGAACACTGATGCATGGATTATACAAGCATAAACTCCACTGCTTCATCACGAGTCAGCAACTTATGAATTTTAACGGTGAACAGCATCAAGCCTGAAAACTGCATTGTACATATTAAGTTTTACCTTCATCTTTTGGCCAAATCTGTGTTTGTGATTTTTATCAAGATTTTATGAAGCTTCTAAGACTCTAAGTGTTTTTTTTTACAAACGTGGATGAAGTTTTCAATTGAAACTACTTACACAAGGCATGCGTCGGACCGCTAATGTTTAATGCTCAGCGTTTTATTTTCAGTACCACCCGTAATGACGGTACCATGTTTTACTGAAACATGTACGGTTTGTGAGTAAACATCTTTTACGAATATTTTATAAAAAGTGTGCACGTGTCGGTCTCCTCTTCTACAATTCAAGTTCCTTTACCTGCCACGCGTCTGGCATTTACCTTTATTTAGTCCTTTAGTCCTTAAGCAGTCGAATGAGAGGCCATTAATAACTCTGAGGACTGATACTTAAGTCCCATACGCTGAAATAAGCACACTCTTGCTACAGCCGTGTTTGCATTCGTACTTGTTTAGTACTGCGGTAGGACAGCGCATCAGTTTGTCATTGCCGGCGAAAAAGTATTGGAAAATGGAGACAAAGAAAAAAATGTGCCCTTGAAATACTATTTATGTGCCAGCATATAAACTGTATTCTGGAATACCTGAACGACAATTTATGTTACTGCATGCAATATTAGGACGACATAACAGGTGTGCTGAGACAAATACTTAGAATCAAGGGAGAGAAAGTAACAGAACTTAAATCCTGAAGAAATTCATGCTTCGTACATTTCACTAAATATTACTAAGATGGTGAAATAAGGGAATGTAATATGCCTAGGGCATGTGACATGCAGGGAGAAGATCAGAAACTAGTAAAGAGATTTCAACGTGTTCCATGTCCGTGCATTATATTATACTCGTACAAAAACACTAATCACCAACAAATGCACAAAGAGTTTTACCATCAATTGTAACACACTCCTACATGTTTCGACCCTGCTGGGTCATCTTCAGGGAGAACTTTTTGTTGTCGTCACACCAAGGTTGCATTTTATAGTTGAGTGAGAATGTGCTGTTGACTGTGTACTGCGTTGTTTTCGGAGGCGCGAACTCTCTGCGGTCCCGGCCTGCAGGCCTCCAGTACACAATACACGGTCAACAGCACATTCTCACTCAACTATAAAGTGCAACCTTAGTGTAAAGATAACAAAAGAAGTTCTCCCTGAAAGTGACCCAGCAGGGTCGAAACATGTAGGAGTGTGTTACAATTGATGATAAAACTCTTTGTGCATTTGTTGGTGATTAGTGTTTTTGTAAAAAGATTTTTGTTGAAAGCCCTGAAAGGAAGAAATATTGTAGAAAATCAATGCATAAAACGAAGGAGAATATTAAAACAGAGAATGAATGTAGAAGGTAGGAGAATCTGGAATAATTTCATCTGCCTCAGGGAAAGGTTCAGTGGTGGGTTCACGTGAAGCCAACAGTGAGCCTTCAGCTTTCAGAAATAACAGTGAATCCTTGACTAGCTATATGTCGAATTTTTATTAGGCTTTTTATCCATAGACTTGGTTATTCACTCACTACTGTGCCCTGCAAAGCTAACGAGAATCCCTGAAATGTATTGTCATTTAAACACAGATTTTATCCGTACCAACAATCTCAAAGCGTGCACTTACTATTACAGATTTACAACAACCGTGCAGGGCAATTGACGTTGCTCTTTGTACTTTATTACCTTAACCCACGAGACATTCTAATTGAACTACGTAGATTTATTTATTTTAGCAATCCGAGTAAGAATTTTAATCAGAAGGTAATTTAAAAATGTAAAACCTTCCAGAAAATGGCGACAGTTTAAGTCATTACGCACTCATGAAAAGTAAACACAGAGTGTTCCAGCAAGGTAAATTCTTAAACTTTAACTCTTACCTGAATCGCCTGTGATATCTACACAATAATTATTCCCTATGCAAGGAGTTTTTTCCTGAAAGACGGAAGCTAAAATCTTCTAAAGCTTAAAAATTCCTTCTGCCTTCAATAAGACTCCAGCATCCCCTGCATGATGATTACGATGATGATGATGATGATGATGATAATAATGTTTGTTTGCTTAATTCCTTTTTCTATTCCGAACTTCCCCCTCTAACAATATTCGTAAAGTATTCTCGGGATAAGATACATTTTTCTTTAAAAAAGAATGGAAAGGGTTTCTTTGATAAGGTAGCCTACAATTGTTTAAATTACCGAAAAAATGCAGTCGAACCCGGTTATAACGACATCCGTTTATAGGACACCTCGCCTATAGCGTCAGATATTCTGTGGTACCAATTAATTCCTCACTGTTAACCATAACATTATATTCCTCGGTTATAATAACACCCGTTTATAACGACATAAAATATTAAGACCCTTTTATTACGTTATAACCGAGTTCGACTGTATAAAATTCACACGTTATGCGCTAGTTTTGAATTCCGTCAGATTTTTATGTCCGTCTAGCTGTCGCAGAAACATAGACAACTACAACATAACAAAAACTGCAAGTGTTGAATAGAACTAACGGATTATACACAGACTGCGTTAAAAGAATTCTTAGAACTCTACAGAAGTGAAAATTAATATAGTCTGCAGTAAATACGATTTCATTTGAGTCTCCTAGCCAATTTTCAAGTCCTATATTCATGGAACGGATCAATTAACATAGGCTGTCTTATGCTAGGGGAATTAACATGACAATGTACAGTTTACATCAAACTAATTCCACGTTATTTTGTCAACTGTGAAACAAGAGACGGCGACACATCTCACTGCGCAATATTCATCTGTCTTTACGCATCAGAGACATGAAACAAGCCGTAACCATGGCAACGCATCATCATCTCTACAGCTCAGTTATTTAGCGTTATAATGACGTTGTTTGCAGCTTACAAAAGATTGAATGAAATGGCTCCCCTGTCTGCAGCCCTGTTGACAGATATATGAGTTATACACAGCTGTTTGATTGAGTTAACAAGAAGTTCTTGGAAGAACTTGCGACGAACACCCTCCACGAAAAGCTTCAGTTCACATTCTGAGGCTAAAAAGAAGTATAAATTAATAAATGTACAATTCGTTTTTTTTTTCATTTCTATGCTTACGTCTGTTTAACGCGGATTCCAGTTTCGTGTGCCTACATTAAATTTGCTAGATGTAATATAAAATTTTCACACAATGGCCATGTATATAAGTATCAAGAATAAGTAATGTTTTGTATAAAATTCTTAGGTAATTTTATGAAACATTTCTACATAAAATTCAACATCCATAGCTACTACATTCGGTGCTTATCTATAATGAACAAAAATATTAAAACCCAAAAAGGTATTGCATAAATTTTGATCAGCATTCCCACAGGTGCTAACCGTGCAGTGTTAAGTTATCATTAAATATGAAGCATTGAGTAAGTAATGATGGGGGAATCACGTATGGGATAGCAGTTGTCTGTAATCTGCTTCAATAGGAAAACAGACTGGTGGCAGCGCTACTAATGTGTAGAGTAAAGACAGACCCAGCAGAAGCCTTGCAACGCTACGTTACCGGCAGTGCCTTTGGAGGGCGAGGCACTACCTAAGCTAGTCGCAGTGACCGGATCATCGCCGGCCACGCCACTACAATATAAATATACAACTCGCATGGGGGCCACGTTCCTACGTGTAATACATGTCATAAAAATTACGTCCTGAAGAAACGTATAACATTTATCGAAGATCTAAAGTTCACCAAATAACCCGCCATGAAGGCACAGAAGAGGAATAGAGGTATAGGGTGTATGTTTCCTTAGGCTCGGCGTTAGATAACGGTGGGTAGTTAACTCCACGCCCCGGCAGCTTTACCCCTGGGAATGACCCGATACCCATTGTACTGGAAGCTGGGTGAAACCCAGGGCCAGTCTGGACAGGTGCGGTAAAACTCGCCTCCACTGGGGTTCGATCCCCGGCCCATCCAGCCGGTAGCGAGTCGCTATACCGACTGAGCTATCCCGGCCCACATCGAAGGTCTACCTTTAAAGGCGAAGCGTATCTGTTTTATATAAGGACTCAGTGCGTACCGCGCTGTAAACACTCTCCACTTCGGTTATAAAAACCAGTCTCTTAATGTTTTATAAGGCAAAAGTTGCTGTTTGTTCTGAGATCCGTACAAAACACATAAACGCAATGTGGGCACCACGTAGAATTTTTTAATGTTAAACCTGGTCGTACGTAAAGTTACCGCTAGGCTTTAAAAGGTTAAGGAACGAAAATAAGGATCCTACAGAAATTGTCATTATTGCTGCCGTCTCGTCATTTATTAACGACCACATCATACAATAAGATGGGGGTACTACCTCTGTCGAAAGTTAGACAGGGCTACCCGCCTACGAAACTAAAAGGCGTAATATTTAATGCGGTTGATTTTGAGGTACTTCCAAATTCCACGCAAAGTAATGGAATAATTTTTGTACCGGACGCAAAGCTGTAAATTCAGCAGTTGCGTCTGTACCGCTCAATGTGATGCTGGTCTTCGGATAATCCACAGCTATTTCACTGCTCTGTGAATCAGACAACATTTACAAATGTGGTGTCAAAGAAATCCTTGTCACCTGGACATTGAAACAGTTACATTAGCTTCATCGTTTGTCGCCAAACCTGCAGCAAATATGTACCTGCAATGTGAATGGAAATTTGTGTACGGCGAAGTCCATGACTAATTACTATACAGAAATGGAAACTTTTGTGTTTTCTGTCTCTTACAGCGGACCTACCAGGGGGAAAAAAAAAAGATTTTATAAACTGACTTCATACTATGCGTGAGGTCAGGCGTCCGCAGCGATACTGACGAGATGTACGATCTTCTGGCTTATTACACAGCGTCGAGTGGTAATCCTTTACCGACGTTTCGGAACAACGTATGGGTTCCATGTTTAAGGGTCAAGCAGCGTCCTTGGACTTCCTGACCACTGAAGATCGGAAAAATACGCTGTCCCGGAACGACGGTAAAAGACTACCACTCGACGCTGCGTAACGACTCCATACTCTTTTCAGTATAAACGTTGCCGCTTATTTTAAAGCGATAACCAAGCCACGTGCTGCGGCCTGTGTCTGAACTTCAATCCTCACTCCAATATTAGCGTCTTATCCCTCATGCTTTTTTCTACATCACGTTATAACATTGATAACGAACATAAACATGTCATGGGGGCGAGACAATCTACTTACGTAAGGGTAAATGTTAAAAGGCCACTGTGTACGTCAAGATGGCGTATGGGAGAGTGGAGTTGCAGCTCCACTCAATCTTAATCTTCGTACTAGACTTAGTTGAGTAATCAGCCTCGTGTCTCAGCCGCCTCCCCCCCCCCCCCCAAGCAAAAGCTCTCGGAACACCTTGCACAAGAGGCTGTGTGGGCCCTATAACCTGTCCAGATACTCTTGAGAAGAGAAAATTATTTTTGCAGGTAGGTAGTGCAGCCACGTTACGTCTGTCTTGCTTAGTCGCTAAACCGTATATACTACCAAGGCTTTTATAGTCTAAGTAGCATTTCAGAAACTGCCATTCTCGAGGTGGTGTGTTGTGGCGAGAAGCAGCCCTTTCTCGGCCCTGTTTAATTCCCGTTATTCTTATAGGCCTACGTAAAATACCAATCCGTGGTGTCCTGTCATTATTTGTGTTCAATGCCTGTATAAGAATTCAAGTTAGTAGTCGTTACATATTGCAGCAGAAAATGACAAAAATGAACGACAGCGGAAGCTAGATCTCAGTCGGTATTGTAGTGTCTATCTTCGACAAAAGATCACAATATCCATGCAAATAGCAGTATTTCATTATGTACAATTTTTATCAAGTTTTTTTTTGCTAGTGCAAAAAATTTCTTTCTGAGTAGAAATTACTCTCCAAATTTTTCCTTTCAAATTTCAACAAACTTTGCTCTAGTGTCAAAATAGAACACCTTCAATTTCTGCTCTTTCCCTAGGACAAGAAATCATAATTGGCATCCACACAAAACACATATAAATTCAAACATGACCCTCCCTAATAGGGAAATTACGTCATTACATTAAAGTTGTTTAGCCCTGTCGATGTTCTGTTAGGAACAGAAATAATAACGCGTATTTCTGCTCCAGTGCGTGGGCCCAATTTTGCGTGTCACCCTTTTCGCCAAGCTAGCTTTCAGAATAACAATTCCGTTTATATCATTTCGTATCTATCCATTCTCCTTCTTGTATGTTATCCCCCTATCGAGTTTCGACTATATTATTCCTACTCGGATAGCTTCACTGCATGGATTCTGTTCCCTAGCAACGAAATCTCCGCCTCTATCTCTTTTATTCGAAAGCTCATGGCTTACAAACAGCCAATAGGCCTATCGTAATATCGCATACAGCATACGTAGATGAGGTGGACTGGGGTGGGGGAGCAGGAGGATAAGGTGGCATGTGTTCCTTACTTTCTTTGAACAAGGTATAATATAAAACGCCAAGACAAGCTATGGCAGTCTCTGTATCATCAGTGTCTCGTCTGTTTCTCTAGTACTCGAGGCTGAGTGTATATGTAAAAATGACACATGTCTCTTCCTTTTATGAGTAGTTACTTGTGTGACGTCCAGGAATGTTAACGTTTGTATACTTCTCTGTTTCTCGCTGGGATGGGATGTTTGTCAAGATGTATTTATCGCTTTAAAACATTGTAAATACTGTGTTTTACTGTACTGGTACTGTGTCTACCCTTCATACAAAAACATTCGACACCTAAAGGACAGGTGTGTAATACAATTATTACTGCAAATATCGCTATACAATGAAATATTCTAAACATGTTCATTAATTTTATGTAAATTTCACTGCGTCTGTCCACATTTGTATTTTAACTAATATAATGTTTTTAAAAACAAAAATCTACAACAAGTGAATTCCATGTCAACCAACTGTTTTCATACACATTTTATACCTTGTAATGTAGGCAAAATATTGTCGCTCTGCTTGTGTAATTTTCACTTTAGAACGTATCCCTGAGGATGATCCAAATACGGATCGAAACTTTTAAATATTGTAACGTAGAAATATACTGAATAATATCACTTAATTAGTTGGAATGAATTTGTGCTTAATAACTATGCACGGTATGAATAATGTAAACTGCATTTTACATTTTATTTGCTGAAATGATCAAAATTAGTACATTTCACCTATAGAATATATTTATGTGTTTCAAAGATATCCTAAACAAAAAGTGTTTATATCTCTATCTTCATTTACCCACTTGTCTTCGTAGTGGAGATGTTTTCTGTGTTGTAGGGTCTAAAAATGTATATATTATTTAGCCGGGCTTATAGTCTCTAATGTTAATCTTCATTGCCTTATGCGAATGTATGATTGTTACTCTGTATTCTTGAAACTTTGTAAAAATGTAGTTAGACTCGCTTATAACGTCATGAAAGGAACTGAATATTTTGTGTCGTTATAAACTGACGTCGTTTTAACCAGGCTCCATTGTACTAATCCGAACTGACTCTGCCTTCAAAGAGTTATAACAGTGGCTGATTCATTAAACGACAGTACTGTGCAGTTATATACAGCAGGCTACTCGCTGACAGGTAGCAAGTTCTTCTGAAACGCCCGCAACCCCAAAGAAAACGTCAGATGTTGTGCAAAATTTGTAACTGGTCGTATTTTCCTTTAATAATAATAATAATAATACAAGGAAATATAATTAATTAAATTTAATTTATTAAAATAAGTCCAAACTACATGCTTAATGAGCTCGAACAAAGTAGTGGAAGTAAGACTGGTGACTATAAATGAAATATTTGAATTAAGCTGGCTTGCTTAAGGAAGAAACAACACAGACTTATTGGCCAAAATTGCAGCTATGTTTGCCGGGTTTTGAAGTTGATACGTTTGGTGTCAATCCAATTGCCGGATCAAAGAGCGGCGAGGAGTGTGTTAATACATCAGAACATGTGGGGTGTTCTGAGAGTGGCAGGTGACTGGAAGATTTTCGCGCTTACTAAAAATTTATGTAAGACGCAATGCACAGCCCCCCCCTTCTATTAACTGAATCCAGGGAAAAGAGTACTTTATAACCTGGCAGCGCCTCACCTGGTATAAAATCCCCCCCCCCCCCCGCCCAACATTTATAAAATTCGAATCTTCTTTTCCGTCTTCCCAAGGGTCCGATGTTTGACCCCAACCCCATATAAATCAGTATAGTGCATTTCGCCACACGCTGCTTCTTTACAACACATTTCACACTCACAAATTTGCGCCCAGATCTACCGATTTATCCCTCTGCTTCAGGTTCGTCCACTAACGTGTGTCATGCCTTCATATTATTTTCAGTCGTGGTACATGTCCCGTCCATCTTACGCTCGTTTATTTGACAGTATAATATTTGGACAAATGGGACCGCGTTGGCACAGTTGGTTGAGGCACTGCGCTACAAACCGGCAGGTCGCGGGTTCGATTCCCGATGTTGTCAGTGGATTTTTTCATTGGCATAATCCTGTCGGTCGCACTATGGCACTGGGGTCGACTCAGCCTCTAACAGAAATGAGTACCAGGAATATTTCCTGGGGGTAAAGGCGGCCGGTGCGTAGGGCTGACAACCTTACCACCTTCATGTGCTGATTGTCTAAAAATCTGGGAGCCTCAACCTCCTGGAACCCTCAGGGTCTGTCCAGGCCTGCAACGGGATTGCTCTACCTTTTTTTAATATTTGGACAAATAAATGTCAATTCCTTCGTCACAATGATTTGCTGACAGCCTCCATCTTAGGCATAAGGTTAACAAAAAGGGAGGTTTATCTCTTACCTCCCACTCACAGCAGTACTTGAGGCGGTCAGCAATGAATTTTAGGGACAACTGCACCTTAAATTATGTCACGAAGAAGAGATCTGTGTAATAAATTTTGCCAAAATTTTAAGATAATGTAAAAATCTACTTATGCCACTTTTGCCTTCACAAATGCCACTTTTTCATTTTATTCAACACTTCTATCTTTACTGTCTCAGGGCTGATACCGTGAGATATCTAGAATTACTGACGTGATGCTCACCGCCGTTCTACTTAATAATTAACCGTGTTTATTTCACTCCATTTTTATTTCATTACGGGCTCATTGCTTGTCGGTTCGTCTCACGGCAGAATATTAAATGAAACATCGCAACGTGACGGAATGGCACTTAGTTTTCCTTGAACAATCTATAATTCTTTTGTTTAATACACCAGAATAATGCCTGTTGAAGATTCAAAGAAAACACCATTTATTACATAAAGTACCGCGTTATTGATTACAGATTATGCACAATTTAATTATAATATTAAATGTGAAAGACATAAGAGAATTTGAACGCCAAATTATGCGTCATTTTCCAGGACAGGGTGTGCTTACGCTGGAAAAATGTCTGTTTTTTAGAACATGTTTTTTAGTCATTCGGGTAAAATAATTCCTTTCATATCTTCACCCCTTTCTCCTTTATCCCTTCTTTATCCCTTTCTTTACATTCTGTCTAGTTTCCATACTGTTTGCCTTCCCATTTATATTTCCGTTCCGTTAATTTAACGTGTTCCATGTCCGTGCACTATACGATACAGAAACACTAATCACCAACAAATGCACAAAGAGAGTTTTATCATCAATTGTAACACACTCCTACATGTTTCGACCCTGTTGGGTCATCTTCAGGGAGAACTTTTGGTTATCGTTACTCGTAACACACTCTTACATGTTTTGACACTGCTGGGTCATCTTCAGGGAGAACTTTTTTGTTATCGTTACTCGTGAACCCTCTGCGGTCCGGCCTGCAGGCCGGGACCGCAGAGAGTTCACGCCTCCAGTACACAGTACACAGTCAACAGCACATTCTCACTTAACTATAAAGTGCAACCTTAGTGTAACGATAACAAAATGTTCTCCCTGAAGATGACCCAGCAGGGTCGAAACATGTAGGAGTGTGCTACGATTAATGATAAAACTCTCTCTGTGCGTTTGTTGGTGATTACTGTTTTTGTTCCGTTCCGTTCCCTTCTTTTTCCATCTCCTTTACTCAAACATCTGACGTTCGCAGACAAGTTCTTCCTCCGCAAGATATCATTCCCGCTTCTTCTTTGTGACGTCCCGGGTTCACACATCGGCCTGAAGACAGGCTATCCTGAGAAATAATTCGTAGTTTACTTTAAGGAGTAGAATAAACGCTCAAATGGTGTCCAGCCTTCTCTTTGCAACGCATCCTTCTCACACAAATTTCCAAGTCCTAATTTCAGAGTTCCAAATTCCTGCTCAAGCAACCTTGACAGTTTTCTCCTGCCTAATCAAAACAGTCCATTTCCCCTCACTTTATCCTCATTTACCAAAGATTTACTTTCTCCCACGCCCACCTTTACCAGAAGCAGGAGCAGGCGCTGCCTGGAACCCTTCACACTTGCAATCTTTGTGCCGCATGCCCCCTTCAAAGTACGTGTCTCTCATTACCTTCGGCTACTCCATTCTCTTTCTGTGACATTCTTTCTTCATCCTTGCCCTGTAAGGAATTACATTTCTTGGCCTAACTTTTCTTAAACTGTCTCTGTTTTCAAACAAATATTGGGACCGGCCCCAAGCCCCAAGTTGCGACCGCACCCTTCTCATGCTGCCCTCCTGAATAAAATTCGTCAAAATTAAATCCACGTTTAAAAGTTCATAAAACTATCAAAATTAAATATTTTACTATTCGCCCGAAGAAGGATTATCCATTAAGCCATTAATTTTCATTACTTTCATGTTTATGTTATCAGAAG
The DNA here is from genome assembly GCA_013340265.1 of Coptotermes formosanus. Taxonomy (NCBI): domain Eukaryota; kingdom Metazoa; phylum Arthropoda; class Insecta; order Blattodea; family Rhinotermitidae; genus Coptotermes; species Coptotermes formosanus. The sequence continues at coordinate 2,273,406 of BLKM01012983.1, read as the reverse complement.
GACGAGCGGCCAAAGCCTGGAAATTTGCAACAACGTTATTCTCTTTCTCTCACCCTCAAAGTAGAGTGTCATTTCTCCCACCCCTTTCTCTTGTTCTTATTTTATTGCTCTGTTCTTCCTTATGTCTGTTCATTTGTGTGTTCTACACACGCTGACATCAATATCAGGCTGAAAGCTGCAAAACAAACCTGTAGATAAATAAATGTACATGTATTTATCTTTTGAATCTGAAGTAAATTTCGAAAGGCTACAAATGTGAAGCCCTTACAGGAAGTCCTGTGTTCTGTATCATTTACAAGACACCAGGTAACCTACTGGCTCACATTCTAGGTATCTGCAAAATAACTCTGCAACGCACGGTTCATCTCGTACACAAACAGCATCTGTCACAACAACACGCAAAATTGCAGTTTAAGAACTTACTTTCAGGTTCCCCCTGAACAGGACAATTAAAACCACCTCAACAATTTATAATGATTTGTAAACAAAATCACTAATTAAATTTGGATTTGAACTTACGTTGTTGAAATTCATATGGAGTGCATATCATATAATTACGTATAAACAAAATAAATAATTAAATTTACATCAACATCGCATCACGAAATCGCAATTTTATTACGATGCAGCAAACATATCACTAGAAACCAATTTTACGAGCAAATTAAAATGGAGACAATGTGAGTGCACCCGAAACGGTGTTCGTACTGTATGTACGTGCGTGACCGGCAGAGATATCTGCCCAAGGCATGTACGGTTGGCGGCAGTAGACATTCGCATAGAGCCGCAATAATTGCAGATGGGTCAAAATTAAATGACGTAACTTATTTCTGAACTTGCAGCAGGGTAAACAAATGCAACACGGAATGCAAACCGTGTTTTTTCATGTGTAATCAACTACAGACCGACCTCACGTCACAGGCCATAAGACCTTTGAAAATTCAACGGGAAAAATTTCTTCCTTTGTCAAGTAAATCTTCGCCCTTTAATTGTTTCCCTATTTTTTCCACATTTTTCCTGTCCTTTTATTAGTCACACCTGTTCTCACTCACCTCCCTACTCCTTCCTATATCCCCACTACTTTAACCCTTTAAAGACGAAGCTTATCTGTTTTATATAAGGACTCAGTACGTACCGCGCTGTAAACACTCTCCACTTCGGTTATAAAAACCAATCTCTTAATGTTTTATAAGGCAAAAGTTGCTGTTTGTTCTGAGATCCGTACAAAACACATAAACGCAATGTGGGCCCGTAGAATTTTTTAATGTTAAACCTGGTGGTACGTAAAGTTACCGCTAGGCTTTAAAATGTTAAAATACTGATTTGGCATCCTGTATTTTGTAGTTAATATTAGTCTATATTTGTGACAATATCATGGCTTCCTAAGTACTGCAGCAAACACCGGTACGTATTACACTCCATTTGTACTGTTACTCTGACTGCCTGAGCCCCTCAGCTGATGTAACACTGAACTGCTACCAACTCCCCTAATGTAAAAGCAAACCTACAAAGACGCTTTAACGCTCGATTACAACTGACGTTTTTACAGAGCAAGAAGAAACTTCGACAGCGCCGCATTTGAATTTCAACCGTTATTATGTCTGTCTACCCATCAGGGGCTGAAAGCGGTTTTAGGATATTATGAATTCATTCAACATTCTTGGAAATAGACTCTTGCTTGTAGAACGATTTTCCCCGAGGTCTAATATAAATAAAAAGCAAAAGCAGCTAAGTTGGTTTAGCAAATCGAGCGGCCTGTGTTTTGATAGTGCTGTGGGAGTAGAGAAACAGTCACGCAGACAGACAGACAGACAGACAGACAGACAGACAGATAGACAGACAGACAGACAGACAGACAGACAGACAGACAGACAGACAGGCAGACAGGCTTCCACCCATCACATATGTCTGGCTGTGCACGTGGCGAGAGATAAAATGCGGACACGGTACTCTCGTCGTATTTAGCCCGGTTTACAGAAGTATATATGTATTTACAGAGTGCTGAAATATTAAGATGCCATAGATTAACCGTTAAAACCTAGCGGTAACTTTACGTACCACCAGGTTTAACATTAAGAAATTCTACGTGGTGCCCACATTGCGTTTATGTGTTTTGTACGGATCTCAGAACAAACAGCAACTTTTGCCTTATAAAACATTAAGAGACTGGTTTTTATAACCGAAGTGGAGAGTGTTTACAGCGCGGTACGCACTGAGTCCTTATATAAAACAGATACGCTTCTTCTTTTAAGGGTTAATCAAAAGAAACCTCAAGGTACAGAAAGAGAGGGGCACAAATCTGGCAAAATTTTTGTGTTTGATGAATTAACCATTATGCCACGAAGACGTGTTTAAGACTGGACGTGTAGTTCCACTCTTCCATAAGCTTTGCTATTAGATATAAGCCAAAAGTCAGTTTCCCTCCCGTGCAGTTTTTGCCCGCTGAGAGGGAACTGCTTTTTCCGTTGCACAGGGGGCCTCGTGGATTGCACAGTCAATCTAAACTCAGAGATGAAGGGAAAAATATCTGTTCCCACAGGGAGATTTCAGCTCGTCCAGGAAGAAAAAAATAATTTTTACAGGGTTATCAGGATTCGCCCGCTCGTCCTTCTGATAAGAGTAGTATAAAATTGAGGACGTTACAATTGTGAAAATTTTTGAGTTTCTTGAGAGAGGTACAGAGGCATTTTGAATTTTTTTGTGAACGGCAAAATGTAATTTTTTAAAAAATTGATTGCATCTAGAGGGAGGGGTTTTAATTTTGATAAATTTAAATCACGAGGTTGCATGAGAAGTATGCAATACAGACTTGGAAGAAGGGAACCATCTCAGCACTTTCGTGTATGTAAGAAGGAACCAACAGAACCTGTATCGAGACGGCACGTAGCAGGAGTTAACCGGATATACACTGACCCACATCGAACAGTTTGTCAGATATAATAACGTACAAATAACATAACTGTAGACAGAATTGCATCCAAATCGTACTGAAATTTTCTTTCCTACCTCACAGGAATCAGTATACCGTATCTTCATGAAGACTGACCAAGTTCTTTTCGAAAATAATCTGTTTCCATTGCAACAAATAGAAGCAAAATTTAGAACATATTTTTAAATGCAGAATTTGTTAACTTACAGTGTATGGTACGTATAGTTACCACTGTGCTTACCACTGTAAAGCCGAGCGGCTACTTTACGTACCACCAGCTTTAACATTCAACAATTCTACTTGGTACTCACGTTGATTTTACGTGTTATGTATGGACAAAAGAACAAAACTGCAATTTTTACCCTACGTATCACCATTTGATCAGTTTTTTATCACTGAGGTGGTGAGTGTTTACTGCGCGGTACGCACTGAATCCTTCTATAAACGAGATTGCCTTTCGTCTTCAAAGGGTCAAAGGAAGCAGAATATTGTTTTCCCCTATAAACTAGTCATTGGTTTTTAACCTAAGTACAGTAAGCGGAATATTAAGTTCCATGACACTTCCGTTTGTTGGTTGGGAAGAAGAGTGTTTTGTTATTATGCAGCAGTGATAAAGAAAGGGTTTTTTAATGCATTGAGATTTAATTTTGATAATAACTTTAATATGATATCCAAAATACTCTCCAAATTATGTATACCCGTAAAACTTTGTGATATAGCAAGGCAAGTATTTTAATAATAAAACGGAAACTTAATTTCTCATGCTACTTAGAAAATCTACAATCGATTCGGTTTATTATCGACTCCTGTGAAGATATGGGTCTTTTATGGAAAATACGTATGCTTGTGTGTGTGTGTGTGTGTGTGTGTGTGTGTGTGTGTGTGTGTGTGTGTGTGTGTGTGTGTGTGACAGAGGGAGCGAGACGGGGAGGATTGTGTGCGAATAGCGTGTGGAGGATAGAAGCTGTGATAATACAACGAAAGGGCTGCATAGACGAGAATAATTCTTGGTTACTGAGAATTTTCTTTTTTAAAAGAGGCTATATACTTAAAACAATGCATATTTTACATTATATTTAAATACGCCTTTGTTTTATTTTTAATATACATCGTATATCTATAAATTTAATTATATCACTGTCTTAAGTGTCAAACATAGGCGTCTTTGAGTTTAGATAAAGACGTTACAAAAAGGGAAGAAGGTGTGGAGGCTATTTCTCCATATACTCTTAATCTTGACGCTGTATGGAAGTAAGCAGTCACTTCACGACCCGGCCGCTTCGCCCCCCTTGTAAAAACGATAAACACTGGGAAAGATAGGCTACAACATGTTCACCCCCCCCCCCCCCAGCTATTCTGCATGATGGGGAGACCTGGAGAGGCCCTGAGGGTTCCAGGAGGTTGAGGCTCCCAGATTTCGAGATTGTGGTCACATGAAGTTGGTAAAGTTGTCAGGCCACCTTTGCCCCCAGGAAATATTAGAGGCTGAGTCGAACCCAGGGCCATAGTGCCGCCAGAAGGATTAAGACAACGAAAAATTCTAATTAACCATCGGGAATCAAACCCGCGACCTTCCGGTTTGTAGCTCAGTGCCTCAACCAATTGCACCACCGCGTGCCCCCTTTTAAGTTTAGTCCATATTTTCGTTTTACATAAATAGTAAAATAAACAGGCCCCTGAAATAAACATATAACAAAAACCGGACACGTACAAAGGAACACGAAACACTATCCTTAACAGGTGGCATACACTTTACATACATGACATACGGAGATGGCTCAGTCAGTACAGCGACTACGCTACGGGCTGGACGGTCCGGGGATCGAAACCCTGTGGGGGTGACACTTTTCTAACCATACAAAATGTTCCTGTGGTCCACACAGCCTCTTCAACAATGGTTACGAGCACTCTTTCCCCGGTTAAAGCGGTCTGAGCCTGGCGATCACCACCCACCCCTTTTCCAGAGCCGATGTTTAAGAAAGGGTTGACCTATAATTCTAACCCTCCATCTGTGTAATATGTTATAGGGGGAAATTTGCATTTTTTAAAATATGTAAATTAATTTTATCTGCAATGCAAACTAGGCACTACAGTGTACGTAATTACGCAGCGTATGTTGATAAGGGTTCCCTCCTGAAGATGGCCACTTCGTGTACGAAACATGTCGAGGACGAATTAATGATTGTATTCAACACACACACGTACTGATGTTGTGTTAGACGGTTTCTTTGTTTTGTTAGCAGTCCTTAACACTCTAGTAAGACTTCTGACTATTTCTATGTAGATTCCAAGGTCCAAAGTTCATGCAAGAAAATTCAAACCATATCATAAAATAAATAAAAACATCTAAAGGGCAAACCTTGTATAAAACGAAGCGAGTTGCTTTTTCATTCCGGTGCCGTTTGGTTTTTTCAGCGTGTTTATTTACTTTAAACTGGAGTCGAATTTACTCCAGGGTCATGTCCCCGAAAAAGCTCGTAGGCAAGCGTATGCGGTGTATGCAGATGTGGAAGAAGAGGACAATGATAAAACGGAGGGGGGAAGGCGACCCGAGAGTTGAGAGCGGGAACGAGCCCACCCCCTCGGGGGCCACGATCAATGCCAGTGTAATTAACCCTCCGTTGAATTTTTGATCCACTTGCTGAAACAATGAAATGTTTTCAGACTAAACAATATTAGCCCTCCCTAATGTTGATACGATGTAATAGAATAATCTGCCCTGAGAGGGCGCACAGGCTGGCTGCTGAAGGGGACCCGGCCTCGCATAAAGCAAACATTCAAATTATTTCAGAACAGTGATTGTATTTATTAATGGAGACCGCAACTTGGCATAGTCCGATTACACTACGGTGACCGCGACGGTAAGCTTTTTAGAACCGGTTTCAAGAAACTGCACAGCCTGCTGTAGTGCACGTACTGTACAGGGGGGTCAACAGGCAGAGTGGGCCGGTGTGGGGTGCATACATACATACATACATACGGTTGTAATGTGTGTGCGTGTGTGTGTGTGTATGTATGTATGTATGTATGTATGTATGTATGTATGTATGTATGTATGTATGTATGTGTGTGTGTATGTATGTATATATGTGTGTGTGTGAATGTATGTATGTATGTATGTGTATGTATGTACGTACATACGTACGTACGTATGTATGTACGCGTGTATATGTATGTATTTTTTATGTATGTATACATGTACGTATGTACTTATATATGTTTGTATTTATATACTATGTACGTATGTATGTATGTACGCAGGCATGTATGTATGTATGTATTACGTACGTATGTGTGTATGTATGTTTTTTCTATGTACGTATATATATGTTTGTATTTATGTATGTTGGTTATGTATGTTCGTTTCTACGTAAGTATGCACACGACTCAATGAGTCCACTGCTCTGCACTCGGGAGGCAATAATAGATTAAAGTTTCTCAGTATTATCGAAAGACTGCAAGCAATACAAGAAACATGAAATTGTCACGAACCGACAGGAGTTTGCATCCTGCTGAGCGCCCCTCAAAACTCGTTTGTTCTCCCTAAGTTCTGTAAGCACACAGCACGTAAGCACAAGTACAGTTCTGGCACCAGACAGAGGTCAGTTCTGCGCCCTGGCTGCTGTGCCACCAAACAAAGGAGCTGCAGGGAAGTGAGTGGACATCTGGAGCCAGTCTGGACGCTGGGAACAGAAACATGCCCACCTCTGTCGTTAATCGAATCCCAATACTTGGGGGTCGCTTAGCCCGTAGCTTGGGAACTGCACCTGCTGAGGGTGCAGGAATTAAATGTGATAACATTACATGAAGTGAACGGCCTGCTTCTGCACGCATTGCTCAGTAACAGCCACATAAATTCCTTATGCCAGAAAATTAGCAGATGTAGGGTAAAGTTAATATATCAACCAACGTACGCACTCAATAAAATACATTCAAAAGTGAGTATAAAACTCCTACGTGTTTCGGTACCGATGTGCCATCTGAACAAGGAAATACAAGGCCAGCACGCTTACATATGCGTGTTTGTTTGCTTGTTTGTTTGTTTGTTTGTTTGTTTCCAGTTTACATCGGGCGCTAGAACTGCCTTATAGTCACAATCTGCTGAATACATACAGTGGATACGCATGACATAAGGAAATGCATCACATTGTTGCAATAAGCGACAGGCTCTCAATTCTAGAAACACATCCCAGTAGCACTAGGTTTAAATGTTATTCGATTGCGAATGGGAGTTCTGGAACTTGCCCCCTTCTTATATCGAGGTGTTATTTTTTACGCACCATCCTCTCCTCAGAGAGGTGTGAGAAGGAGCGAGATATTTTACTTAGCGACTACTCAAATTGCTAATGTCATGTAGTGTCGGTGTAGATAAATGACACATGGGTAAGGAAAACTGTTGGAATGTTACTAATAAGACACCGAAGCACTTGGAGAAAAACTTGTCCCAATGCCACTTCGTCTGCCACAAATCCCACATGCAAAGTGCTGGAATTGAAGACGGGCCCCTGCCCTGAGGTAACAGCGACTAGCCACCTGGGGCATATCACAGCCTTCCTTAGAAGGAGTAACGAAGGTCAAGCAATCTCTGCACACGCGTGGACAGGCCCTGAGGGTTCCAGAAGGTTGAGGCTCCCAGATTTCTAGACAGTCGGCACATGAAGTTGGTAAGGTTGTCAGCTCTACGCACCGGCCGCCTTTACCCCCCAGGAAATATTCCTGGTACTCATTTCTGTTAGAGGCTGAGTCGATTCCAGGGCCATAGTGGGCCCGAAGGATTATATCCATGAAAAATTCAAATGACACCATCGAGAATCGAACCCGCGACCTTCTGGCTTGTAGCGCATTGCTTTTTAGGAAGAATAGTGGGCAAAAATGTCCCCAAATATTTACCGTGCCAAATATTGTATCTTGTTAAATTTGACTGAGAGATCGATACGTTTTGAGAGGAGAACGCAGCTCTGCGAGGGTTTTTCCCTTTCTAAAAACACGCTACAATAGCTAGACTATATCCGTGCAGTCCTTGGTTGATGGAAAAATCTGTGTGTAATCCGCCTGAGGGGATCTCACTGTATGTTTGATTTATACTCCGCTGCGGCAGAAGTTTCAGTTTAGATGGAGACTAGGCCCACTATATTATAATAATATAAAGCTTGCTCGCGGGAAATTGAGTTGGCCACTTCAAGTCGTAATCACTTATGTCTATATATCATGGCAGTCTTTAGAGGTTGCTTGGTTTCTTACCGAGCATAGAGGGAAGGCAGGCGAACTGGGATTGCGGGAGTTTGGAACAGATTTCTGAGCATAAAACAATAGAGCAGACTTTGTTTGGCAGAAAGTTTTCCGTTTTATATAAAGCCATGAATTTGTGAGCACTGGAAAGGGATTTTGTTAAGATTCGCGTTTCTTTTTAACGAACAACCCAAAACCATCAAATCTGAGACAATGAGAAAAGATTTTCAAATGTCCCATCCCGTTGTGTTGCATAATATTAGTCACTTCTTCCAGCCAAACAAAACTTGCTTTTTATATTATTATTATTATTATTATTATACGGCTATGACACGTTTCGGCCCATTAGTGGCCATCATCAGGTGGACAGTACAAAAGCTAAAAGAAGGTGTAGTTTTTGTACTGTGTACCTGATGATGGCCACTAGTGGGCCGAAACATGTCGCAGCCATATAATAATAATAATAATAATAATAATAATAATAATAACCTTTTAAAGCCTAGCGGTAACTTTACGTACCACAAGGTTTAACATCAAAAAATTCTACGTGGTGCCCACATTGCGTTTATGTGTTTTGTACGGATCTCAGAACAAACAGCAACTTTTGCCTTATAAAACATTAAGAGACTGGTTTTTATAACCGAAGTGTAGAGTGTTTACAGCGCGGTACGCACTGAGTCCTTATATAAAACAGATACGCTTCGTCTTTAAAGGGTTAATATTAACATTAAAAAGCAAGTTGTGTTTGACTGGCAAAACTGATTAATAATGAGAAAACATAATGATGTATTGGAACGAGACGCAGCTCACATCAGCCTTCACATTTAACAGTTAAAACTTTTTTTCCAAATACTTAATTACTGGGAACCGGGATGGCTCAGTCGGTATAGTGACTAAGCTACGTAATGATTTGTCGAGGAAGCGGGGGTTCGATTGCCAGCAAAGTTTCCGTTTTGCACAGCATCCAAACTGACTCTGGGACACACCAGACGAGGGTTATGAAGAGTTTTCAGTTCCACCTTCTGTCAAGGTGAATAACAGTGCGTGCAGCTAGACTGTGACACCACTATAAGGGAACACAGTTGTGCTCAGTTAAACACAGGGGACACGTTACTTTACCAGAAGGTAACCTGGCGTTTCAGTCACAGAATATTCGTTAAGACGCCGGAGTTCCTCCTGAAGAGCAATGAAATGACGGGTCGTTTTAAATGGCATTTCGTCTGTCTTATTTGTGGGATGGGAAAAGGGTTTTAGCCCTTTAAAGACGAAGCGTATCTGTTTTATATAAGGACTCAGTGCGTACCGCGCTGTAAACACTCTCCACTTCGGTTATAAAAACCAGTCTCTTAATGTTTTATAAGGCAAAAGTTTCTGTTTGTTCTGAGATCCGTACAAAACACATAAACGCAATGTGGGCACCTCGTAGAATTTTTTAATGTTAAACCTGGTGGTATGTAAAGTTACCGCTAGGCTTTAAAAGGTTAAAGACGAAGCGTATCTGTTTTATGTAAGGACTCAGTGCCTACCGCGCTGTAAACACTCTCCACTTCGGTTATAAAACCAATCTCTTAATGTTTTATAAGGCAAAAGTTGCTGTTTGTTCTGAGATCCGTACAAAACACATAAACGCAATGTGGGCACCACGTAGAATTTTTTAATGTTAAACCTGGTCGTACGTAAAGTTACCGCTAGGCTTTAAAAGGTTAAACCAGTCTTGAGTAACTGCATGCATATAGGGTTACGGCAAATATATTTCACGCGTAAAGTATATATCACGCCAACTGTTTTTCTACATACGCGCGTGTAAGCTTATGCGACTATATATGTGCATATGTGTGTGTGTGTGTGTGTGTGTGTGTGTGTGTGTGTTTGTGTCTCTAAAAAAATAAGTGAACTTCACATAAAAGGAACATGTAGGAAAGAAACTACAGTCGAACCCGGTTATAATGACATCCGATGATACGACACCTCGCTTTTACAGTCAGATATTCTGTGGTACCAATCAATTTGTGACAGTTAACCACAACATTGTACTCTCGGTGATAACTACACTCATTTATAACGACAAAAATATTCAGTCGCTTTTTGACGTTATAACCGAGTTCGACCCTACTTATCAACAAGGTCGTTTCACGTTTCGAAAACAGGCCCTCAGAAGAGCTCACAAAAAATTCACGTCTAGCGTTTTACTAAAAAAATCTTGAACAGAAGTATAATTAAATAAGACTAAATTTTAACGGGTTATATCTTCACTTTCCAATTCAAGAATAGGGTGCTAGAGGCCCTGAGGGTGTTTAGAATATTGAAAAATTGCCTTCCAATTTTCTTTTAGTCTACGTTACTTTGTCTTCTGGAACTATAAGTGCAGTCGCCAGCTCACTGCACGTGCAGTCGCCAGCTCACTGGACAGCATTTGAGATACTCGTAATATTGCTAGTGAAAGCCGGAACGGAAACAAGAATTCCAAATAAACTACGCTAGTTTTGACAGTCCACTATATTTCATGTTATTTACATGTCTTTTCAATGCAATCGGAATTTATCTACTTCTTATACCGTTCTGAATATTATCATGTAAACGCCAGAAAGCCAGAACCTCGACAACCATAATGACTACGTTGAAACCAACTAACTAACTAACTAACTAACTAACTAGCTAACTAACTAGCTAACTAACTAGCCAGCTAACTAACTAACTAACTAGCTACCTAACTAACGAACGAACGAACGAATTAACTAACTAACTAGTCAGCTAACTAAGTAACTAACTAACAAACTAACTAGCTAGCTAGCTAGCTAGCTAGCTAGCTAACTAACTAACTAACTAACTAACTAACTCCATGGAGCACAGTCCTTCTTGAAAAGCTGACAGGTCCTCAGTTACGCTGGAACACACTCCCAATAATATTATTGCTTTCAGAAGAAAGTCCGGTGTGTTTTATGAAGCAAACTGGTAATGAAAAACGCAGTCTATAATTCTCTGGCTCCCTGAAGCATAACACTTCTCGAGGAACCGCTGTTCGTACAGCTGGGAATTTACTCCTAGCATTCTTATGAAACTCGAATGTTCCTCACTTACGGAGATCCTGGCACTGAATTCAGTCCTGAGGCATCTAATTCAATTCACACTCTAGTAATATATTACTTTATGTTCTTTCTATCTATGCCTATGTCTTTCAAGTGTATTCTTTCCTTCATATTTTACGACTAACATTTTTATACATTTCTCTTACCCATATGAACCAGAAGCACCATCTACCTTGTTTTCCCCCATTTAATCACCATAAAGTTATTTATTAAAGACTACACACTCAGAAAGTACGTTTGTAATTTTCACATCGTCTCTGTTAAATAAAAGTGACCTATTGTGCAGATGTGTTAAGAAATTAAACTGAAATTCCACAAATTTATCGCAGTCACTGAGGTGGACAAGTGGTTCAACACGTGTCACGGTATGGCAAAGCGCAAAGTCAGAATCTATACTGAGTGCATAATAAAGAGTTACAGTTGATTCCAATTGTTTAAATTTTATATTATTATAAAGCCTCGTTGAGATGCCCAACATTGCTGTCCAGGTGTCTGCATTCCTGGTTAGTCCAAGAGACGTCCCAGTTTCAAAAATCAGTCATATTACCGGCTAACCTGAAAGACATTTGTGGCACTTTTCCGACAGCCCCCCAGGTAAACGCAGGGATAATATCTCAAACGGGGCTATGATAGTTTTGTTAAACATAAATGAATTTGATAGAACGGGAACCATAAATATAAAATTTCACAAAAAGTTTTCCAGCGGGAGATGAGTTCTTCCATGCGAACAGACGGACAGACAAAAGGGACAGATGGCACAGCTGACGACTGTTTTTGCCAACTTTTTAGAGGAAGCTCAAAGAATGATTTTAAATTTATTCTTATATTACTGACATTTTTTTTCAGGACGTTGGGAAAGGGGTGCACACGCTTTTTCAAAAATATGGGAGACACATCAAAATTGTAGGTGCCAGAAGAGTAACACAAACTAAGTTCCATACTGAGAACCCACAAATACTAGTCGTCACCGTACCAAATTTATTCTCCCGGGCGACCTGAAAGCTGCGATTTGTTCACCTCTCCGATAGAATTCGAATTAATCGAAGAGGTATTCAAGTTGTACAATTGCTTAAACGCATTTGAAGGGATAATACGAACAAAGAGAATTTGTACTCACATTTGCACGTTTTTGTACTAATATTTTTACAACACATTTCACTGTGATATATCGAGTGTCACATAAACCACGTATTTTTAAAATATGTTGAGTGTACTTCACTGTGATATATCGAGTGTCTCAAGATACACATACTTTTAAATTCTGTTCAGTGTAATTCAATGTGATATAGAGTGTCTCAAGAACCACGTACTTTTATATTCTGTTCAATGTACTTCACTGTGATACATCCAGTGTCACACAAACCACGTATTTTTAAAATCCTTTCAGTGTACTTCACTGTGATATATCGAGTGTCTCAAGAAAAACGTATTTTTAAATTCTGTTCAGTGTAATTCAATGTGATATAGAGTGTCTCATGAACCACATACTTTTATATTCTATTCAATGTACTTCACTGTGATACATCCAGTGTCACACAAACCACGTATTTTTAAAATCCTTTCAGTGTATTTCACTGTGACATATCGAGTGTCTCAAGAAAAACGTATTTTTAAATTCTGTTCAGCGTACTTCACTGTGATATACAGAGTGTTACATAAAACACGTATCTTTTAATCTGTTCAGTGTATTTCACTGTGACGTACCGAGTGTCTCAAAAAACACGTATTTTTAAAATCTGTTCAGTGTTATGTGATATAACGACAGTATCATGAAACACATATTTTTAAAAAATTTATTTGATATATATTGTGTAATACAGTCAAGCTATCATGCATTCCAAAAATATTTTAAAATTCGAATCATTTGACGGTTGTTGGAATGGGGTGACAGACATTATCCTATACATATTTATACTGACGAACACTTCACAATACTCTTCCTCCCCATGCATTTAGATGAATTGTATGGTATTCCATTCTGCAAAATTTTTATCTATGTAAATTCATTCAGCCATATAATGTGCGCCATACAGCGGCAATTATCATGCAGATTGACTGCACATATCATGTCTCCTGTGGCACGTCGGAGGAAACTCATAACAAGACAAGATTCCCTGAGTGTAAGATCGATCTAACTGACACTAATAATGAAATTTTGACTGATGTAAAGAGAAGAATTAACGTCAGTGTTTCAGACGAAGCGACCAAAGACTTCACTTCCTTAAATGAACAAGGAGTTATTAGTAAATCAGTCGCCACACGCCCTAGGAGAAGTACAGTGTGAGGGCTTGAAGAATTCTGCCATATAATACGAATTAGTTTCGTAATCTCTTATATTTTAGTAAGTTTCATTTTTTTAGTGTACAGCTACCTGAAGATTGTTTGAACGACGGCGAAACATTTAGGAGCGATATTACATCGTATTTGTATAACCCAAAGGTGCATTTTTTGATGTGATGATTGAAAAGCTTACGTATACGTAAAATGCTTCATGACTAACTCTTCAGAGAAAGAAGAAATTTTGAAATAAATTAAAAAATCGTCAAGGTTATGCCTTTTTGGGTTATGTCACGTAGTTTGATAGAGGGTTAACTGTTTCGGAGGGATTTCACCATCCATCTTCAGGAGGAGAAATATATTATGAAGTGGAGGCGGCATCTCTCCCCTAAATTTTCCTAACTTTCTAACAAATTGCATGGCGTAACACAAGAGATGCTAGAAATCTTCAAAATTCCCACCGCATGAAACAAATATCCAACACATTTATAAATTTCTTTTCAAAATTTCCACAAGTAACGACAAACTGGCAACACTCTGTAAGATTGCCTATAGGCCTCATGTCTGTGAGAGTCTATACATACCCGAATATTGACATACGTCTTTTAAATTTTTAAAATTTGTCTTCATGTTTCTAAGCACAAAATTTCACATGGCTAATTAAGTTTATTTATCATCACGAAAACACATTTCGTGTAGGCGCCATGTTTTGAAATGTATACAAATTAATTTAGACAAATGTTGAATGTTTTTCCAGCCACCGTTACACAACAAAATGTAAATATGTTTCGTTAGCTAACTCCAGTACCTCTTCCATCTGAAATTCCCACAGCATTCACATTCTTGTTACTGTAAGAAATTTAAGCGTAACAAGGTTGCCTCTAATGGCGTTAAAAAAATCTATAAAATGGAATTAAGATGTTCGAACAGGCGGTAAAGTGACACAAAATTTCTGTATCTTAACAGACATTGAGAATTACTGTAAAGGAAATATCTGTACGTAAAATCTAGGTGCAATTATTGCGTACAGCCCTCTTGATATTTTGTACTAACACAATTAAACAAGAGAAACGGAGCACGCAGCATGCATGGCGAAAAATGAGAAATGCGTAAAGACCTTTCGTTTTGAAAATCTCAAGTGCAGGGGCCGTTGGAATGTAACGAAATTTCTTTCTGAACATAATGTTTAACCTTTTAGAGCCTAGTGGTAACTTTACATACCACCAGGTTTAACATTAAAAAATTCTACGTGGTACCCACATTGCGTTTATGTGTTTTGTACGGATCTCAGAACAAACAGCAAATTTTTCCTTATAAAACATTAAGAGACTGGTTTTTATAACCGAAGTGGAGAGTGTTTACAGCGCGGTACGTTCTGAGTCCTTATATAAAACAGATACGCTTCGTCTTTATACGGTTAATTTCAAATTCAATTCGTGAATAGTGAATAGCCTAGCTGATTTATTTCGCCTGTATAACGCTTAATGACGCAATTTTGTGAATATGCCGATGAAGTTTTGGGTTAGTCAAAACACGTGGAGTTGCTTGATCAAATCAGTAACTATCAATTTTAAAAAAACTGCAGGTCGTGGAGTCAGCAATTGCGTTATTACATAATATGGGTTAACATCCACAGTAAATAACAAAAAACCAACCGTACAACATTTTAACCACTTAAAACACAGATGTAAAATTTGCTTTAACATTTGAAATTTTTTAATTTTGCCCAAAAGGCACATTTATGTTTCTCTCAGTGGGTACGCGGGGTAGCTCAGTCAGCATAGTGACCAGACTACGGGTTGGACGATCCGGGGCTCAAATTTGGCAAGGGAAAGGGATTCTCTCCTTTCTCAATAATGTCCGCCTCTCTTGTGCAGTCCACCCCTCCTCCTATTCAGTGTGTACCGGGGACTCTTCCTCCTGTTGTAAAGCGGCAGGGGCGTGAATTTGACCATTCATCTCTACGTAGCGCCAAAGTAAAGAATGAGTGGAGCTTTACGTACATAGCTTCATGGCGTGTACACAAAACGCCATTCTTTTACCTTTCATTATTTTCAGCAACAATTTTTTCCTAAATATTACTTAACTATTACTAAATATTACCTAAATATTACTATTACTATTAATATTACTATTACCTAAATATTACTTAAATATTACTTAACTTACTTATTTGTTGTGTGGTAGGAATTCAATTTTTTTTTAAGTCAGAAAAGCTTGAGGTTTCATAGTTCAAAGCATTTTGTTATGCATATCAGCCCTCACGTATACGCAGTATTCATGTAACATGCACCGGTTTTGCAGGCAGAAAGCGACCGAGGAGAGCTATTTAGCCTGTCTTAGCCAGAAATCAGAAATGGAAGGCGCACAAAAGGACAGGACAAATTGGCTTTTCCAGTCCTGACACAGAGCTCAGCTTGTTTAGAAACGGAGGCTGAAGATTGCTTTGCTCTGATTATCGCAGCGCGTCGCTGATTTACTTTCTGTATAAATAGAAAAGGTGTCATAAACAGAAGCACTCACTGGGCGATGTCGTCACGATACTGTGCTCAGATGATGTTTTATACGGCACCACAAGAAATCTGATGAAGCCAGACAAGTGGCGTAGGATGTAATGGAATGGGGAACACAAAGCACAGTCACTTGCTGTTATAGTGGGCTCTATGCAGCCTCTGAATTGGCACATTACCTACATAACCAATCACACGCTGCAGAGTGCTACTTGAGAAGTTAATAGTTACTGAAATATCCCTGTACAACTGTTATCCACTTTTGGCCACAGTGCTCCATTAGCCCAGTGGCACGGGCTGTATATATGTCAGGGAACATCGCGTCCATTCACGTTTATTAACCTTTAAAAGCCTAGCGGTAACTTTACGTACCACCAGGTTTAACATACAAAAATTCTACGTGGTGCCCACATTGCGTTTATGTGTTTTGTACGGATCTCAGAACAAACAGCAACTTTTGTCTTATAAAACATTAAGAGATTGGTTTTTATAACCGAAGTGGAGAGTGTTTACTGCGCGGTACGCACTGAGTCCTTATATAAGACAGATACGTTCCGTCTTTAAAGGGTGAAACCACAATATTCAGTCCAACAAATTGCACTATACTTTTTTCTAGATCTTTTTATTACAATATCTCATTAATCAATCCAACGTGTTTCGATCCCTCGTGGGATCACCATCAGGGATTCATATCAAAGTAACACTTCACAAAACTGACTTAACACATACATATACACATCAAACAGATATGAATCGCTGATAGTGATCCCATGAGGAATTGAAATATGTAGAAGTGGTCAACAAGATATTTTAATAAAAAGATCTGGAAACAATGCAGTGCGTTTTGTTGAACTGAATATTGTGATTTGATTATGGACAGTGCGCCTTACGAACAGTGTACAGTTCATGTTTAGTAGCCTCGTTTAACAGAAAGACAAATAGATGTTTATTAGACAACCGTTTACTGAATCTTCTTTTTCACAAGAATGTAGAAATTTAAAACATGAAAATTCATGTAATAAGCTCACACCCTTCAAACTGCCACTACAACAGTCGATATGTGGGAAGATGAGAAATATGGCGTCGGGTTCGATCCCGGGTCAGTCCATGTGGGATTTGTGGAGGACAAAGTGGCACTGGGACAGGTTTTTCCCCGAGTTCTTCGGTTTTCCCCTGTCAATTTCATTCCACCGGTGCTCCGTTACTAGGAAAAGGACAAAAAATGATCATCTTCATCTTCATCACAGGGTTGCACAATAAGCCTCATGGCTGCAGTGCGTCCGTAGCGTCTGCTGCGGGGCCCTTCACCACTAAAAAAAACGAACACGGTCTACGTTGTGTTATGTCTGTGTAGTGAACGGAAATACGAAAATTCACAGGCAGCTAAATTGAACTCACATAATACGTGTTCATTCTTTCACTGACATGAGTCAAGACCCCCACCAACTGCAGACAATTCAACTCCGCCGCATTGTTCTTTTGAATTATCCAACCCCGAACTAGTGTCTATCAGGCTGTTGTCCAGGAACCCAAAGTTCTCAGTTGATAAAATTTATTGTTTTTATATACTCTATACCTGCATCTACGAATTTGATATTAATTTTATTTTGTTAAACATCACTGCCGTACACTTTGCGTGTGCAGAACCACTGTACTAAGTTCATTAAATTGCAACAAATAATAAACACAGACCCGCAAATCTACTTTTATACAGATCACTGCATTTGTGGATTACTAATAACTACGGCAGTGTTGCGTTGGTGCGAAAAGCGGCTAAGTTCTGAGGCCCACACGATAATTAGCACTGCTCTTCCGTTACTTCACCGTTCGCTAGGTGTAAAGGCACAGCCTTACGACTATGCTGAACACGTCATTAGGAAAACAGTCTACAAAATAAGAGTTATATTTGTCCTCAAGTGTAAGCGTCAAATGGTTGGAAGTTTAGTGAAGAGTGAATTAGAAAGGACGTGAAAGGAAACGGTCGTGTTCAAATTTAATATAATATCAAGGCATCTGTCTAGAGCAAAGGCCTCCAAGGCGCTGCCCGCTGGCCGCATAAGGCCCGCCTCTTTTTATCATGCCCGCTGCCAAATTTGTAAATTGTGTATACACTATAAAAATTAAAGAACAATTCAGGCGATTGGGTATGCAACTTGCTCTCATTTTCCCACTTGCCGCCTGCAGAACAGCCCAAAATAATTAGTGTAGCCCTTTACCACAAAACTTTGGACACCCATGTGTGGACTAAAGTGGCAACGGACATCAGCGAGCATACAGCCTACGTTTAAAGCCGGAAACTACCAAACAAGGAAGAGGTTTATGAACAAACGCTTCGCGAACTTCGACGGACTCCGACAGCAGATGAGAGTGGAAGGGGGTGAGCAGATTCCTTCTCCGGATACTTTACCTTACTGGAAAGCCCCGGTGCCGACTACAGGGGAATGTGTACGAAACCTACAGCCGGTGTAGCCATGGTGGTACAAAGGGCAAATATAAACCCTTCAGAATCTCTGACGGCATTCTCCTTTATCCTTTAAAAATGATATTATTTGGAATGGTATGAACACGTCAGATGGGTCCAAAATTGAAACAGTCTAATGGCCCTCGATGTTACTTTAGCCTGTAGGTATATCACCTGTCTTAACTACTGGTTAACCTTAAGGCAAGAGAGGATACTGCAAATTGAAAGAGGAAGCACTAGATCGCACTCTGTGGAGAACTCGCTTTGGAAGAGGCCACGGACCTGTCGTAAGACAGAGTATGGAATGATGATGAATGTTTACATGGCTTGTTGGAATTAGTGTTGGTTTATAGGAGCCATTTCTATCGAGAATAAATACATGCCTTTCAAAAGTGCTTCGTGTCTGCTTGTGACAGGGGAGTGTTCAAGAATGCAGTCAGAAACAGAACCGGAACCGGAACCGGAAGCAGTTCTTCCAAATGTGCAGCGGTTCTCATGTAAAACTACAGCTTCAGTTAAGAAAAATTTTATTATGAATACAAATTCTGAGATTATGTTCCCACTGGAATGAAAACGAAAATACGTACTTCCAGGTTGTACGGAGTGTAAATTGGTAGACAAGCACGAATGTATCGCAGAAACTTGCTTCATATTTACGGCAGTAGAGTTACGGCCTGAAAAATAAATCACCAGTTCTGCGCTGTTCTGGGATATTATGCAGCGTTGAGTGGTAGTTCTCTACCGACGTTTCGGGACAATCTATCGGTCCCGTCTTCAAGGGTCAAGAAACCTTCTTGGACTCCTTGACCTTTGAAGATGTGACCGATATGTTGACTGGAAACGTTGGCACAGAACTACAACTCAACGCCGCGTAATATCGCAGAAGAGCGCCGATATCTACATCGCGGCGGAAGCCTGAAATCACGCAAGAAGTCGCCAGTTTCTTGCGAAGGGTTGGTAACACTCCTGCACACTATTATTCGTCGTATTCCTTAAGGCTGATCCCAGTGGCCGCGCGGTCTAAGGCGTAGGTCTGCGGCCGAGCGCTTGCTGGGATCGTGGGTTCGAATCCCGCCGGGGGCATGGATGTTTGTCTTGTACAGTGTTTGTGTTATCAGGTAGAGGTCTCTGCGACAGGCCGATCCCTCGTCCAGAGGAGTCCTACCGACTGTGGTGTGTGTCTGTGTGTGATCAAGTGAAAATAAACAACCTCGACACCTGCTGTGAACAAGTGGGTAGAAGAGGGAAGTACGACGACACATATTCCTTAAGACAGTACTCACTGTAATTATGAGAATTAATTTATTTCATATAAACTTAACGTTTGTAATTGAGACATTCATGTGGCACAATTAGAAGAAATTGTGGGGCACATTGGTTTCCATAGCGAATTTAGCGCTCTATGGAAATCAGATAGAGTACGTCATTATGCTTTGTGTGATTTACGTGTTAACCTTACCGATTAAATTACTAAAGAGATCGAATTTTACATTTGTAATACACAAAAATCCAACAATTTCAACAGATTCAACAAGTAACCTCTTGTTTTGTAAACGCAGTATTTAGCGCACGCGCACAATACCAGTTGTGTCTTAAGACAGAACATACACGCTTTATACACTACATGCCGTAAAATGTAATTAACACTAATCCATAAATGCACTGATCCCCCTAAAAGTAGGTGTGTGTATGCTGCTGAATACTGTAGTTACCGCTTTAAACACCAAAGCCAGAAATGCAAACACATAGACAAAAATACAATATTGCATTAAACAAAGGAAGATAACTAAACAATGGAGACAGTTTTAGTCAATACAATTATCTTCTATTAAAAATGATATTTCAGTCTATAGACTGCTACATGTTTCGACTTTTAAGGATCATCATCAGGCGCGAATAAATAAAACGGAAGCCAGCGCGCGGTTAGGGTTAACGAATGTGACGTAAGCATGGTATTGGTTTATTTCCCTTTTATTTAATGTCCCTGTCATAAACTCAGAGTGAAAGGCATCATAGTGTAGGATTATTAGCAAATAATATTTGTGAAATACATGGAAGGATGAAGTAGCTTACTGGCATAATTTAAGAAAAGTTGCTATATTGTTATTTTCCTGGATGCGCTGATTAAAATGGCTAAAATTCGCATTACGCATGGCTCATCTTCTGGCCAAAAATTGAACCCAGTACCTTCCAAGTACTCAGCAGCTCCACGAAAAAAGAGAATCTTTTGTTGGTGCGTGTTTGTTTCCATTATTGGGAAATAAACTCTTAGTATGTGAAGCAGTCCCTGTACAGACCTGGACAGGCCGTGACGTTTCCAGGAGGTTGAGGCTCCCAGATTTCAAGACAATCGGCACATGAAGGTGGTAAGGTTCTCAGCCATAAGCACCGGCCGCCTTTATCCCCCAGGAAATATTCCTGGTACTCATTTCTGTTAGAGGCTGAGTCGACCCCAGGGCCATAGTGCGACCGACAGAATTATGCCAATGAAAAGCTACAATGACACCACCGGGAATCGAAACTGCGACCTTCCGGCTTGTAGCGCAGTGCCTCAACCAACTGCGCCACCGCGTGCCTCTTAGTATGTGAAAGAAGACATAGTTTATGACTCAAATTATGTTGACGGAGCAGAACAAAATGAAGGACGCCTTTATTAGGACTCTGACGTAATCTAACGGAGTCACTATTCCAACATCTGACGAAAGGATGTCCCAGCCCAGAATAAAACCAGGCACTTTGCAAGGACAAGTCTACAGCTTCACGACTACAAAAACCTGTGAGGTTATTAATTTTCAATAACCGCATATTTTAATCAATTCATTCGTCACTTCTACAAGACGAGATACATGTTTCCTTGCAGCGGTCACATCCGTTGTATCAAACGGCAGATGCTAATGATCATCCATTGCGCTGAGGTGGGGTTTGGCGGAGGGTTTGAAGTGTTAGAGCATTTACACAGTTGCCTGCAGCCCTGTTGTGGTTGGTGGTTTGTTAATGACTTTGGTGAGAAGGTTACATAGTCCGCGGGGAGTTAATAAAAGAGACACGTTAAATTTCGCACATTTTAGGGTATATTAGAATTCTCTCAAGAGCTAATGTGTTAAGTTCTATTGTTCTGTGTCAGCACTTTCATGTGTTTTGTAAGATCCTTAGAACAAAGAGGGAAGAATTTCCTATACAATATTAACCCTCTGCGCTTTGTAATGCAGAAGCAATGTGTTTACTATGAATCAGAAATTTTAATTCTAAATATTGAGATGAAACTCAGGCATTAAATTTTTTCAAAAACTGGCTTTGTAATGTGAACGAACTGTGTTTTTTGGAAGGTAGGAATTGAAGTGCTAAATTTTATCGAGAGTAGTGATAATTTTTTCTTTATCCTATTCGGGGAAGGGAAATGAATTGGAATACCAATTAGCATGACGTAAACGTCAGATTTTTGTACATCTTACATGTCTGTTTACTGTTGCTGCTCCATGTGCAGCTATTCTTGCCATCTCCTCGCCGGGATAGTCGCTAACAAGATCTAAAAAAGTCTCCAGTCTAAAAAGTATTATCAGGAATGCAGAATAAAATCGAGGAAAACACTGGTACAAAATCGGGGAAAAAATAAACCCCAGATAAATCTCATTTCGGAGAATATACCCGAAAATTTGGTACGAATGGTCACCTTAATATACAGTAACTTTAGAGACTTAGATATTTTTTAATTCTGGAGTATGCGAACATAATACAAAATGTAGTCCTAACCTCACAGAAAACATATTGCTTTTCAATTACAAATGCCAGCCAATTAATGCTGTTAGAGAAAATTCACTGTTTCTTAGTGGAATCGGATGAGAAAAATAAATGCATTTTGTTGGCAAAAATGGTCACATGCTTCAGAATTTGAAGTGATGAAGACAGACAGACATACATATTTCACAACCAAATATTTTCCTTAAGAAAGAAAATAAATCAAAATATAAATAAATATAAACACAATCACATAAATATAAAATGAAGCACGCCGTGTAGGTTCAGCTATGATCTCTTATATTCCTACTCTGTTCTAGTCGTCACCATTAAATTAAGCACTCGCCTAAAACCACTATTTCCTTCGCACTGTAGCGCCTGTCAAACGCGCTCTTTAAAGACGACGACCAGAAACCATTTTGCCGGATGCCCGTCAGTTATTCCTGGTCATCAGCTATTCAGCCCATTTATTTTCCCCTGCTGAAACAAGCCACCGCTCCTGGTTGCGTTTATAACTGTACCGGCTTCTTGCCTTCAATCAATAAATTGCTGTCACTTGTTACAGATTGTGCTCCATCTACCCACACACCGGGCATTATACGGAGGTCGTGATAATGGAAAATGTTTAGCGGGCTGACAGTGTAATGCACGGAATAAAACTGTACTCGGAAAAATTACTTACATTATTTTTGTTCATAAAAACTAATTATTTTCTAAAAATCTAATAATTTGTTCATCCTTTTATTGCGTTTTTTACGGAAAAGTTACAAAATGCGTCCATTATCTTCGGCATTTATCTCCGTATATATTCGAAAAATTTTGAACGAATTTTTATGAAATGTGATATTGGTGAACTTCAAAAAAATTTTTCAACAAATTTCAAATATTTCATTCAGGCTAACCTTCCTTTTTTGCCGCTGACGTTTTACAGTTACATTATTTTCATGCCACATCACACTCGGACAAATTAACCGGAATGGCAAATTTATAAGCTTTCAGAAATAAAACTTTGTTATTAAATAAGATTTTATTTGACAAGAACGGCGAAGTTTACCCGAACAGAAAGTGTAAAATTGAAAAGCCTTATCAGATAATAATAATAATAATAATAATAATAATATAAAGATATTTATTGACGTCAATAAATATTTTTATTGTGTGGATGAAATGACCGCAGTGTTTTCACAAAAAGACATCTTCACACATGAATCACAGTTTTGAGTGCTGTTACCAACATGCCTTCAAGAAACGCATGAAAGCTTTTGACATTTTATCGCCAAAAGGTCTTCACAAGCACATGACAAACGTTTGAAACGCCGTCACATGCACGTCTTCCCACGCGCATCACAAGGATTTGAAACGCTGTCACAAACATGTCTTCCCAAGCGCATCACAAGCGTTTGAAACGCTGTCAGAAACATGTCTTCCCAAGCGCATCACAAGCGTTTGAAACGCTGTCAGAAACATGTCTTCCCAAGCGCATCACAAGCGTTTGAAACGCTGTCACGAACATGTCTTTCCAAGCACATCACAAGCCTTTGAAACGCTGTTACAAACGTGTCTTCCGAAGCGCATCACACAAACGTTTGAAACGCTGTCAGAAACATGCCTTCCCAAGATCATCACAAGCGTTCAAAATGCTGCCACAAACGTGTCTTCCCAAGCGCATCACTAACGTTTGAAACGCTGTCACAAACATGTCTTCCCAAGCGCAACACAGATATTTTGAAATGCTGTCACCAAAACGAATTCTCATCTGTGGCGTACGTTTCTCGTGTTGTCAAAAGCGGGTGCCTGTATGTGGCTCGAACCTCAAGAAACTATAAACTTCGTCGACAATTAGAATCGAAGACACAGCAGACTTAACGTTCCGGTTGTTACTCACGCGCCCGTTTATGCTATTTATGACTGCAATACATTTCGTGCTGCCTTGACGTAAACAACTACAAATAAATTTGTCTCGACAGAAACCTGAAGCAACCGCTACCAAAGCAATAACAGCTGGAAAATTTAAGTCACATCGCGACATTTACGGATTGGAACAAACAGGCTATTCCAACCGAAAACCTGACTATTGCATATTAAGAATGTACACGTAAGAGTGTTCCAGCTCACGCCTTCATTAACATTGTGAGAAAACGTTTAGTACACCCTGTCATACAGGCTACATGAATCCTGTTAATTTAATGCGTGTTAGGTGACAATGAAATGTGTGAATATGTACACACTGTAGCATACAGGAATACAGATTACGGGCATGCACGTTATGTAATGTCACTACTTACCGGTCTGTTGAATATCACGTAACTCCAACTGTGCCTCTTCCCTTTTGAAGCATACAGTCCTTCCTAAAATGGAAAGCGTACATTTCAGTTCATCAAGCTCTATACTTTGGGGGGGGGGGGGGGGGGGGGATGGAAGATAGCTGATGCGTATTCTGCGCGTTCTTCCATTTAAACTTCTTCAGCAGTTAAAGAGCCGATCCCAGTGGCCACGCTGTCTAAGGCGTAGGTCTGCGGCCGAGCGCTTGCTGGGATCGTGGGTTCGAATCCCACCGGGGGCATGGATGTTTGTCTCTTGTGAGTGTTTGTCTTGTCAGGTAGAGGTCTCTGCGACGGGTCGATCCCTTGTCCAGAGGAGTCCTACCCACTGTGGTGTGTGTCTGAGTGTGATCAAGTGAAAATAAACGACCTCGACACGTACTGTGAGTAGGTAGAGAGGGAAGGACTAAGAAAAGAAACGAAGCAGTTAAAGAGGCATGCACAAAACTCAATGGAATAGTACATCATCAGAGGGAACCCAAGTACCTGACTTCACATTCTCCTGTGGCCAGTAATAAAACACAGCAAACACACAAACTAGTGCGGCAGGAATGACCTTAGTGACATCTACTGTTAGGTCACAAAAGGACGCATGAAAAGTGACCTTAAAAAATATGCTACGCTGTTGTGTTCTATTTTCGTAGAATGTAAAATAATCAGAACTCTTTTCACCAGCATATCGGACTTAAATTTAAGGGGGAGAAAAGGTAGTGAAATGCTACTTTTAGAGCAGAGCGTTTTTACGGTGCTAAAACTTGAGGCATTTCGGAAAGTCGATCAGAAATACCTTCAAGGTTTTGAAATGTGGAGCTGAAGAAAGATGGAGACGATCAGTTAGACCGATCGTGTGAGAAATCAAGAAGTATTACAGAGACAAGGAGGACGGGAAAACCGTATATTCAATAAAGAAAGGAAGGCTAAATTTATTGGTCACATCTTGCGTAGGAACTGCATTCTAAAACACGTTATTGAAGGAAGGATAGAAAGAAAGTTAGAAGGGAAGATAAGAGGAGGAATAAGACCTAAGCTTTGGATGACCGCAATGAAACGGGAAGGTGCTGGAAACTGGAAGAGGAAGCGCTAGATCCCACTCTGTGGAGAACTCGTTTTGGAAGAAGTTATGGATATGTCGCAAGACAGACTATGTGGTGGTGATGATGATGATGATGATGATGATGACGACGACGACGACGAAGACCGCGTAAAATAACCAGATTGCAAAAATGCCAGCTTTTTTCAGCTTTACATATGACGGTGAAAAATACGTAATTAACTACTGTGAATGCAGTAACCATAATTTACGCACGAAACATTTTTATTTACGCCACAACTTACAAAAAATGACAAGTGTAGGTATATTGGGCATTATGTCAGGCAAGTTTATCGTCAAGAAAATCCAGAATCAAGTAATAATTTCCTCACAGAACTACAGAATACAGCAATAATATTAGTGATCAATATTTTGAACCGCAAAGTAGATTCAACAGGCAGGTAAACTGCGTCCTGTTCGAAATACCTGTTTTCCTATTCCAGTCTATAAAACTTACAATTTGGTGACTTTTAATCTGTCCGTCCGTACTGTTAAAATGGTCACTACTAACTTGCTCGACAGTGTTATATTTTGGGCGTAAAAATGCTTTATTAATGCAATGTTTATAATCAATTCAAAGGGGTACACTACCCCAGACTTTTTAATTAGTAAGGTTTGTGTTAGACTAGTAGTAACATTATTGTCTAAACATGCACGAATTTCACCACTGTATCTTACAATTAATCTCTAGACTTTACACTTTTTTCTAAATAACTTCGCTTTTATTTTTATCCGCATATTGTGTTAGACTAGTAGTAACATTATTGTCTAAACATGCACGAATTTCACCACTGTATCTTACAATTAATCTCTAGACTTTACACTTTTTTCTAAATAACTTCGCTTTTATTTTTATCCGCATATTGTGTTAGACTAGTAGTAACATTATTGTCTAAACATGCACGAATTGCACCACTGTATCTTACAATTAATCTCTAGACTTTACACTTTTTTTCTAAATAACTTCGCTTTTATTTTTATCCGCATATGTTTCATAACAAATGTCTTTGTCTGAAATTAGATGCAACCAATACCTCCAGTGCTACAGATAAAATATCCGCCATGTCTTTCGATGAAACTCGTTTTAAGTGAAAAACACGACTTACTATGTTGGTTTGATACCATATTCTTTTGTTCTGGTGAAGCAAACCGTTTCCCGAATCTCTTTGACCTCTGTTCCGTGGAATTGCTATAGAATTACCACATGTTCGTCCTAATTATTTCCGCATGCAGAGTAGCAGAGGTTATATTTTGCTTTATTTCAAACTAATTAAAACTGAAACGAGAATTGCACCTACGATATCCCTCCGCCAATACATAATTGTGGCCTGATTGTACTGCTGTGACAGAGGGTCGGTTGATTTCATAAATAAATTCATGTTAATAAAAAATGGACTGGGCTGGACCAATTGAATGGAATATAATAGGATGGGTGCAGAAGGGCGTAAGGGGGGGGACTGCTGCGCGTTATGTTATTCTTTCCCCAGTCACTCATTAAAGTTGTTAATTAAAATTGCATGAGCATGAGGCTTGCTGTTTTATAGAGTCAGATACATTTTGTGTGGCGGTCGAAAGTTTTGCAGCAATTCGAATCATAATCTCGCGTTTGTCCATTTTGAGAATTGCATGCAAAGGGTCATACCATCAATTTGTACCATAACTGTGAACGTTTTAACGTAATTGTCGGAGAAATTCTTAGAAAATATGGGTTCCGTTAAGTCCTTGCAATTCTTTGCTGCGAATTTTACTACAACAATTGCGCTTATAGCGAAATTATCTCTGATCATTATAAATAGACTATAAACAATTGTCTTTATAGAGTAAGAGGAGTAGCGATAACTCGGAAGCAGCCATTATTTCAAAGATCGACGAAAACTTTGTGGATAAGACCTTAGAATTAGGACGTTTTGATGAATGGACTTGCAAATGAATGAATTACGGTGGTGTCGATTTGCTGTGGTCGAAATTTTTTATCAGGTTTCCAAAGGCATAACAGTGTTTACAGGCTTCGGCCGCGATCTAGATTAGATCTGTGCTCTTCTGGGATATTACGCAGCGTTGAGTGGTAGTTCTGTACCGACGTTTCAGGAGAACCTATCGGCCCCATATTCAAGGGTCAAGAAGTCCAAGAAGTTCTTGACCCTTGAAGATGGAACCAACACGTTGTCCCGAAACGTCAGCACAGAATTACCACTCGACGCCTCGTAATATACAAGAAGAGCCCCCACATCTTACCAGAGGCATAGTTTTAGTTTATGACATTACAATACCTAGAAGTTCCATCAATTTTATAATATTCATTAGAAGAAGACACAAAAGGACATGCCGATACCATTAGCCTATACTTCCTCACAAATTACGAAAGGCTAAAAGAAACTTCGTACTTTCTTTCGCCTGCGCCTTAATTACAGGCCCATAAGACCCAGTAGAACGTTCCTAGAAGCAAGTCTGCGTGCAATATCTGTACCCACTAACGGAGTTCAATCACAAAATAAGTGTAAATGGTTTTACTTCTGCAACTACAGATCCTCGATTGATGGTGATTATATCAGATCCCGCGTTCTGCGATTACTACGTATTGCCAGCACTGAAGCAAAATACTTGGCGGCCAAAAATTTAAAGACGAACGCGAGGTGGTAGGGGGGCCGCGGTGGCGCAGTTGGTTGAGGCACTGCGCTACAAGCCGGCAGGTCGCGTGTTCGATTCCCGATGGTGTAAGTGGATTTTTTCATTGGCATAATCCTGTCGGTCGCATTATGGCCCCGGGGTTGACTCAGCCGCTAACAGAAATGAGTACCAGGAATATTTCCTGGGGGGCAAACGCGGCCGGTGCGTATGGCTGACAACCTTACCACCTTCATGTGCCGATTCTCTGGAAATCTGGGAGCCTCAACCTCCTGGAACCTTCTGGGACTGTCCAGGCCTGTAATTGGATTGCTTTACCTTTACGCGAGATGGTAACAATTGTGATACGATAGACGTCAACACCAGGACAAAAACTGCCTCAACAGAAAACAGAACAGGCCATCTGACCACAAGACAAACGTTTTATTTGTGATGAGAACTTAAACCAAAACATACGCCCTGAAAATTTATCTTCCTTCTTGTTCACGCAAAAAAATATTTTATTTACTCTACCAACCTTACCGAGTGCCCACTTACATTACTTTTCTTAGCCTGCACGCATCTCATCCTGCAGCCAGCTCCTCATTCTAAATTTATATCCTGGATAGAAAAATACTTTTGCAGGGTATATTTTAACAATGTTACTATATACGCATTTTCTTCGGCGCGTGTTTTGCTGCTTCATTCATAACAATTTTGGGGTATGGAAGTAAACCAAGAACTTGTTAAACATTCCTTTCTCAGCACACCCCAACTGTATAATTGCTATGCTAGCCGTACCTGTCACAGACGTTAACAATAATGTAATTCGCAGGTGTGGTTCAAAAACCGAAGAGCAAAATGGCGGAAACAGAAAAGAGAAGAACAGGAACGGATCCGGAAGTTACAAGAAGAACACGCAAGCAGGAAGCCACCAGAAGGTTGTAGTATTGACCCGGAAGTTACGTCACATCTGCATCGACTAAGCGAGGCGGACGAATCTTCCGACCTCGAAGTTGCGTAATGTTACTGTAGTTCTATTGGGGCTGCACAATCAAGTGAATAATTTGTCTGAGCAATCAGTTTGGCAGCTGAATAAAATATTTGCGTTGTTGCTTTCATTTTGGAGGTAAAATGTAAAAGAAATAGATTCATGGTCTCAGGAAGTGACGTAAGTAAACAAGATGACAGGATACTGCAAACAAATTTATATATTTTTTTCGGAATTTTACTTGCTTCTTAGCCATTTTTCTCAGCTAATATGCCTGTGTGGTTTGTCAGGTTGTTACAGAAACAGCATTACAAAATCTAGCAGGATATTGTAGGCTCTTTCTGCGTTATGGGGGGCACAAATTAAATACATAGCCAGCAAGCAAAGAGCTTTTGAACCAGGAATCTACAATTTTTGTTAGACTTCGTCAGGAAGCCATTTTGGGAAACCGTAGAAAACATACACAATTTCATGGTAAATAATGAGTTTTTTACTACACGGTGATTAAAGAAGTATTAAAAATCCGATAGATGTATCCAATAAAGGAAATACCATTCCTTTCTTGTAATTCACTTGCATTCTTCGCTTGAGTTATCAGAGTTAACGCAGAATAAATACAAAAACACTAATCACCAACAAATGCACAAAGAGAGTTTTATCATCAATCGTAACACACTTCTACATGTTTCGACCCTGTTGGGTCATCTTCAGGGAGAACTTTTTTGTTATCGTTACACTAAGGTTGCACTTTATAGTTGAGTGAGAATGTGCTGTTGACTGTGTACTGGAGGCATGAACTCTCTGCGGGCCGGCCGGGACCGCAGAGAGTTCACGCCTCCAAAAACAACGCAGTACGCAGTCAACAGCACATTCTCACTCAACTATAAAGTGCAACCTTAGTGTAACGATAACAAAAAGCTCTCCCTGAAGATGACCCAACAGCGTCGAAACATGTAGGAGTGTGTTATGATTGATGATAAAACTCTCTTTGTGCATTTGTTGGTGATTAGTGTTTTTGTATAATATAGTGCACGGACATGGAACACTTTAAATTTGCAGAATAAATAAATCAATTTTAAGGGGGTAGTGTTCTTTTATAAAATTATATTTAAGCTTAGTTTGGCCACTTTACCATGATCACACTCACGTTCCAGGAAAACCCTGCTGTAGTGATTAAGATGCAAATTGAATAAACACAAGAATGTAACAACAGTGGGCAGAAATAAGAGCTAGTGTAAGCAAAACGTTGCCAAAAGTTGCAATTAAAAAACTAAAGGCAAGTGAAAATAATGAGAGCTAGGCACCTTACCATCTCGGTAAAGAGACTTCTAGGACAGCCGGATAAATGGAAGGTCACTGACAGGCTTTCTTCTTCGAAAAACTATGTAAAATATTTCTTAAACAAATAATCAGGAGAAGAAAACACCTAACGTAAACGGGCTAAATATGTCTTCTATGACTGTTAAGGAAGCACAAAAACAACACTCAGAAAACAGAGAAAAGTCGTCACTAAATATTACCTATGATAAAGAGATAGACAAGTTTGTTTTGTTGTTAAAAATATAAATAAAATTATAAATGTAATGCAAGTGGTTATAAAATTTTCTTTTATATTTCTGAAAGTTGGAGAAACAAAGCACTTTTGATCTGCGGAATGCAGTAACCTCACTTTCTTAGACAAAAAAATATGTTGTATTAATAACAACTGAGTTTGTAATCACCACACGGGGGGGGGGGGGGGGTTAAAGAAGTCCCATGGATGTTAGGGATGATGGCACTCGAGGTATTCCCCTCTCAACTGTTTGTATTATTTCTTTCCATTTGCCGTCTGGCCTATGTCAACCAGCATAAAGAGGTTCTTACAGCGAATGGCTGGATGACTGGAGGGAAATACAGGGAAGTATGCTGAAGGGGAAATGCGTAAGTGCTGGAGGGAAATGTGGAAGGCGTAGATCCATGTGACTTCTTTTCTCAACTTCATTATAATTCATTTTTCCTGAAATTTACTTTAATATTTCTGAAAATAATTTGAATTATTAACTCAAATTGGACAATTATTTATATAAAGATTGTTCCGCAGCCCTTCAGTTATTGTATTCCTGTTTGTAAAGAGAATTAAACTCCACTAGTCGTCTTTATAAGGTGTTCAAGATCGAAATACTGGACATCAATAAAATGGCACACACGTGCTAAGATATGAGTAATGTCATTCAGTACTTCGTTCTAATTGTCACTGATGTTCAAGAGACTGAGGGATTTTGTACAGTATAATATCATGATACGCAGAATAACATACAAACTTCACATACACGAAAAAAATCTGTGTTACTTACAAATATAAAAGAAAATTCGAAATTTCGACTCAGCGATGAAAATGTTACTGCCCAAGGCAAAACACTGACAAGTCTCTAGCAAAAATCTAACGTTTTATTAAACTGTTAAACGCGAGCAGTTGCAACACCAAGCGCCGGCTTGAATATGAAACAATTTACGTCTTGCCCACTCAGCATAACTATGTGTTTATCGTGCTTTAACCGATGTGTTACCCTAAATGACATTAACGGGATGGTCTTTGTAATGAAGATATGATGTGTTTTCTATGATGTAGAAACTTACTTTTTAAATACTACTAATACGCACTTCATGCTACAAAGGGCTAAAGACACTGAAGAGCACTAATATTGACACTGACTGATAGGTAAAGAAGAGACAGTGTTTTAAAGGCTCATGGCGGAGTGGAGTGTTAATTCCACTCATTCTTAAACTGGTCACTAGATGGCGGTGAGCGGTCAGCTTCACGCCCAGGCCACTGTATCCTCTGAGCAAACCTCCTCCAGTTCCCAATGAGGGGGAACCTGCGTGGGCCCCAGAACCGGTCTAGAAATTTTTGAAAAGAAAGAGCATTTGCCTTGCCGGGAATCGAAAGACGATTCCTCGGTCTTCCAGCTCGTAACCTAGTCACTATACCAACTGAGCTACCCCAGAGACAAACAATAAAAGGGACACGATAGGCTTGCTAATGGTAACAGCAGACAGTCGAAATATCGATAGCTATTTATCTTTACGCTCACTCGATTTTTTACCTCCAGGTTATGATGAAGTTACCCAAGGGGAAGAAAAGAGTCTATGTATATTTTTTGTAAACGTAAAAACAGACACTAGTTTATTTCCCAATCACATGTCTGCAAATGCACACAGCCACACACGTGTTAGTTGACCGTTACTTGAAGAAAAATTCTTCGACGCTTTAAAATAAAATGTCTTTGTAAGTAATATGTTTATTTTGTTACTAGTTACACACTTGAACTAGAGAAGAAGATTAATCAAGTCTGTCGGACATTTATTTTCTTGATACAAAAACTGTACTGAATTATAAAAAAATAATGAAGCTTGGGGTAGGCTTAATACAGACCTACTAATTACTGCAGGAAACAAGAAATCATGGGAAAAGATTATAATAAAATAAATTATATCTATGACACTTGTCTTGCCTATTTTCGGTATGTAATCAGAGATATCTTAGGCCATTTATCAAATTACAGGCACTCATAATGTAAAACACACTGTACTACATTAGTCCTCTTCAGACATATTTCAACATGCAAAGAATGTTAAACAGACTAACACTTGATAATTCACAAATACTTAAACTGTCATGGAAGCTATATGTATACCACATGCTCAACATTCAAAATCTCTGCATTTTTCCCACATGGTGTATTGATGTCTCCCCCAGTATTCTAATAATTAACAGTTACTTTTCAACTAAACAGCATTAAATGATTGGTATTTATAATGGGGTCACAGATTGTTTTCTATAAGGAAGGAAATAAACTTATAAAGTGCAACCCTTTCAGGTTTCAAAGGATTCAATCGCATTTGTGACTACAATAAGTCATCTTAACTCTGAGCCGCATCATAACTTCGAGATATATACCTTCTCATTTTGATAAATCAATATTTATGTTCCGTCTTGTGAATGTGTCTCATTATTGTGTATACGTGTATAGTATGTAAATAGTTTATAACGCAACATTAATGTTTATCTTCATGTATTATTCTGTTGTGAAAAAATCATTTAAGCAACCAAATAAACTAAATGTTTTTATCTTTCGTCCGAACTGATTACAACCTTCTTTAAATTTAAC
Source organism: Coptotermes formosanus (assembly GCA_013340265.1). Taxonomy (NCBI): domain Eukaryota; kingdom Metazoa; phylum Arthropoda; class Insecta; order Blattodea; family Rhinotermitidae; genus Coptotermes; species Coptotermes formosanus. The sequence goes on along the minus strand of BLKM01012983.1, from coordinate 2,240,025 downwards.
ATATGTAACTGAGCAGTATTAGTGTTAATACATGTTTGTTTTGTTACTGTAAAATTAACAGTTATTTCGTCGTATAACCAAACCTTCTTTCCTGATTCACAAAGTATAAAATCTCTTATGTTTATATTTCTACCACACCTCAGACCACGTTACTGAGTAATGAGTATCTCTCAAAACAAGTTAACATCTAATGCAGAACATGTTACTGAGTAATGAGTAACTCATAAAACAAGTTAACATCTAGCGCAGAACATGTTACTGAGTAATTATTAACTCACAAAACAAGTTAACATCTAATGCAGAACATGCTACCGAGTAATTATTAACTCACAAAACAAGTTAACATCTAACGCAGAACACGCTACTGAGTAATTATTAACTCACAAAACAAGTTAACATCTAACGCAGAACATGCTACTGAATAATTATTAACTCACAAAACAAGTTAACATCTAATGCATAACACGTTTAATACCGAGATTTGAGACATTCACGGAGGTTATTATGAAGACCACCATCTCCTGGCATGTTATGTCGCGTAGCATGGCAGTTTACCTAGGTTTCGAAAGATAATTTTGTTTCCATCTTCTGGGTTTCAATTCTTCTTTTAGATCGGTGTAAACATTGCGTTTTACGTTAACTCCCTGGTCGAGAAATTTAAAGAGGCTGTATTTGGGACTAAGATTTTATGAAACTTGCGAACCGCACTCCGATGAACACGACATCCTTCTGATTTATGGGCAGCGATTTGGAGGTAAATGCGTGTCGTTGCAGAAAGGCAAAGAATGACAGCAATGTGAGTACCATCCTTAACCATACCTACAGATCCAGGTTTCTTCCTTAAGCGATGTTAGCATCTTCAGCATTGCAACCCATCCCCGGCATTTAACTCTACTTAACAAATTAATGATTACCAAGTATATATCATTGAGAAGGCTGATCACATTATGCCACCGAGAGGGACAACTTATTTGCAGGAACAGGGAATCTGCCGTGACTCAACCACAGTACATTTACCACAAAAACAAGCAGATGACTGCACACTGCCACAACAGTGGTACCACCTAAGTGTATATGAAAAGGACAGACACTAAATTCGCTCATCACTTAATGTGGAATTTCCGCACATAGAGCGTACACTAAATTTGCATGTGACATTTCTTTTTCAATTCCCATTCGACACAGGTTCCAAACACGAACAATAAGACATCCAGACTATACAGTCTCTTTAAAGTTCATCCAGTTGTTTTTGCCGTCTTGTTTTGTCTACCAAAGGCCATGTTTTAGTGTGTTTCCAAAGCACGTTTTCAGTTTTAGCAAACTGCCAAATAAAGCCAATGGGAGCCCCCTTGTTGGAAAACATTCTACCAAACTTGGAACTTCCAGCCGCAGCGTCGGCACTAGTGACACGTAAGTCTGGTTGGCAGAACGGAGACCAGTGAATCCATCTATCTAAACTCCTTAAAAGTAACTGGATGGCAAACAATTTGCAGCAGACGTCAAAGTGAAACAAGCTGTTACCTCCTGACTACAGACACTTTACACTGATTTATCCTGCCCCGGGATAACATCCTTGGTGCCAATGTGGAAGAGTTTTTTAATTGTCAATGGTGACAACGCAGAGGTCTGCTGTGTTCTACCAGCTCCTCATGTGCCATGTATATACCTCGAAATCGGAATAAGCTTCTCGACATCACTGATTTTTACTTTATTTTTTAAAAACTCTATTATATATTCTGAAGTTAAAACATTTAATATAAGGCAAGATGTTTTACTACGGTACTGGACTCAACAAATGTTTCTTTAGCTCATTAGAGTAAGTTTTTGTATTGTTTTCTTGACATGTCTTTCAAACAACAGGAAGTTCATAACATACACACCTAAATATGGGTCTAGCCCAAATATGCACCACACCTTTAGCTTAAGAAGCAAAATATTTCTACTTTCACCTAGTGACATTTGCATAGCTATTCAAGTAGCTTTTTATTTGCATGCAGCATAAAGGCATCGAAGTGTGTTAATGAATTAAAAGACAGCTAATTAAATACCACACCATTTTGCATGCGGTTCAAGCTACTCAACCAAGCTGAGATACGTGGACCCACATTGACACTCAGCCCCATTTACTACATTGAAAGCACCCCCAGTATTCCTTGCATAGGATGCTGGGTTCAGCCCAGGGCTGGTCTGGATGCAGTGGCAATTATCCTTAACATCCCGTGGAAAGAAGCCACATGGAGCGACCCCTTCCACAAATCCCTCGAGCTGTTGCCTTTCGCATTCCCCTCCAGTCGCCAGCTATTCTTTTCACGGGAAAGTTGGTAGCAGAAACCATGTGATAATTTTCGTTTGGCGACAAGAGCTTTTGGTTTGGTTTACATAGGCCAGGTGCGGTTGGAGGGGAATACAACAGCGTGATGAAAATGGGTAACCTCGATCACAGTCCTCCTTACCGCAACGCCTTCAGTGTGGCTCACATTGCTTTAGCGCCGAATAAAACGTCTGTGACACAACAAGAGAAGGAGCTGGGTAAATTTTAATGAAGTAATGACAGTGAAGCAGGAGTGAGTTCAGAGAATTAATGGAGCCGCATCACAAAATATGCCTTGAAATCGTTTAGATATAACGCATCGCAGCCGATCTTGGTAGCCGAGCGGTCTAAGGCGTAGGTCTGCGGCAGATCGATTGATGGGATTGCGGGTTCGAATCCCGTTGAGGGCATGGATGTTCATTTCGCGTGTGGTGTGTTGCGTAGGTAGCGACCTCTGCGACAGGCTGATCACCCGTTCAGAGGAGTCATACTGTGTGTGTCTGTCTAATTGTGTGAGATCTAGAAACCTGAAGAAGAAGCGGCCTAGGTTCCTTTTTGGGCTGCAGCCCCACACAAAGAACATAACTTACTGTTCAGTTCTTATATCAACAGACTGCTTTTATTCCGTTTCGAATTTCTGAAGCCCAGTGGTATTTGTATGGGTTCCTTGCTGTAAAAATTGGACAGTAAACTTTACCATACACTGTATCTATATACAGTTGAACTTGGTTATAACGTCATAAGAGGGACAGAATACCGTGTGTCGTTATAAACGAATGTTGTTATAACCGAGGAATATAACGGCCGGGTTAACAGTGAGGAAGTAATCGCTACCACAAAATATCTGACGTTATATACGATGTGTCGCATAAACGGATGTCTTTATAAATAGGTTCGACTGTATTTGGTATGGTCCTTACAACAGACGGCAGTCACTTGCTTAAAACATCTGGGTTTACGAGACTTTTACGTATTTAGATTAATTTCGGGTTTCATTAAGCCAAAGATCTTGAAAATAGATTGGTTTGTCTTCACAGGAACATGCTGAGAGTCGTAAGTCTTCTGTGTCTCCGGTTACACTCTTCAATGAAAAGTTACATCACAGTCTTTTAGCAAACAAGATATTAACCAACAGAGTAAATGAAAATGACATTCAGTACAGTCTTTCTCGGTAATATAGCAGTCGGTCAGTTGGCCAATGAACTGTCTCTTATGCAAGCCGTAACTTTTCAACGTGTTCACAATGGCCTAACGCTGGAACCTAACCTAAGTCACATTATTATATTCTACACACTTTCATCTGACATCTTCAAGGTCCACATTAACTTTTTAAAGCCTAGCGGTAACTTTACGTACCGCCCGGTTTAACATTAAAAAATTCTACGTGGTGCCCACATTGCGTTTATGTGTTTTGTACGGATCTCAGAACAAACAGCAACTTTTGCCTTATAAAACATTAAGAGACTGGTTTTCATAACCGAAGTACAGAGTGTTTACAGCGCGGTACGCACTGAGTCCTTATATAAAACAGATACGCTTCGTCTTTAAAGGGTTAAAGCCTAGCGGTAACTTTACGTACCACCAGGTTTAACATTAAAAAATTCTACGTGGTGCCCACATTGCGTTTATGTGTTTTGTACGGATCTCAGAACAAACAGCAACTTTTGCCTTATAAAACATTAAGAGATTGGTTTTTATAACCGAAGTGGAGAGTGTTTACAGCGCGGTACGCACTGAGTCCTTATATAAAACAGATACGTTCCGTCTTTAAAGGGTTAATTATAACTTCCGTGGTGGTCTGTTTTCTTCTGATTTCCCAAATAACACTCCATAAAAATGTCGCTATCACAGCAGGTATGCTGTGTGTCCAGCCACTCAAGTAAATTCAGTTTGATGACTTTTACGATATTTTACAAACAACAAATTCTATGAAGCTCTTATTTAGGCACTTATCTCAAACTCCCAGCCGCGCGGTCTAAGGCGTGAGTTTGCGGCAGTTCGCTCGCTGGGATTGTGGGTTCGAATCCCGCTGAGGGCCTTCGTTTGCTGTGTTTGCTGTGTGTTGTGTTGGTAGCGGCCTCTACGACGTGCTCATCACTCGTTCAGAGGAGTCCTACCGAGTGTGTGTGTGTGTCTAATTGTGTGTGATCTAGCAACTTGAACCACTAGGCGGCCTGGGTCCAAGTTGGGCTGTTGCACCACAGACTCGCTGTTGACTCACTCTGCCTTAAGCCGAAATATTCTGTTCTGTACCCCGCTGTGTGAAACTTATACTCACTTCCTTGTGAGATAGCAGAAAAGCTTTCTGTTTAGCCCTTTCGTTTCTCATACACGCAAAGAAGGTTTGTCTATTAAACTGCTACTACAGTGATGTATAACGTTTATTGCTGAAGGTCCAGAAAAATGTTTCTTTCGTTTTGTTTCGTAGTCCTTCCCTCTCCTACCTACTTGTTCACAGCAGGTGTAGAGGGTTTTTGATCACACTTGATCACACTCAAACACACACCACAGTCGGTAGGACTCCTCTGGACGAGGGATCGGCCCGTCGCAGAGACCTGTACCTCACAACACAAACACTGTACAAGAGACAAACATCCATGCCCCCGGTGGGATTCGAACCCACGATCTCAGGAAGTGTTCGACCGCAGACCTACGCCTTAGACAGCGCGGGCACTGGCATTGGCAAAATGGTATCTTCTGTTGATATATCACAGGGGATATTTCTCCTTAATTATCTGTAATTAGCGAAGAGAAACAGTAATGATGAGTGACAACATTAATATCAGCTTCACATTCTAAATAGAATAAACGACACAAAAATTCAAGTTCCCCCATTAGCTCGACAGCCCCCAGTGGGTCAGGGACTTTTCATTATCGAGGTTTCTAGATCACACTCAGACACACCACACTCGTTAGGACTCCTCTGGACGAGTGATCAGCCCGACACAGAGACCTCTACCTGACAACACACAACACTCACAACAGACAGACATCCATGCCTCCGTCAGGATTCGAACCCAAAATCCCGGAAATCGAGCGGACGCAGACCCACGCCTTAGACCTTACAGCTTCTATAAATGCAAATAGCGAAGATAAACAAGAATTTGCATAATATTTGTAAGGTAAATCTACCGAATTTTTAGCATGCCTCATTTCACGGTTTGCCACGCTCGAATCATCACAAAATTAGGCAGGCCTGTATGTTCTTGACATAGTTCAAACAGTACACTTTAATAGCTTTGTGCCATATATGTGAAGTTAAATTCCCGTGTTGTAATGAACGGCGTTATTGTGCGTAACAAGATTACTTGTGACTAATCGGAAGGTTAATCACCGCGAAACAAAACGCGAACTGTGTTCTTACATCTCTCGGTTACTTTCTAATCGTGTTAACGCAGTCTTCAGGCTTGTTTTGTTCTCAACCGTACAAACGGCTTACTAAACCCTTCAGCATTGTACCCCACGCAACATGTGGGGAGGGATGTGTATGGGGACGAAGGAAACCCTTTAAAAATTAAATCAGCATCGGTTCTGATGCGAGTAATTATAGACAAGCAGTTAGAAGCATTCACTCTCTCAGACCTCGCTTACAGAGCAGCAGATATCCTAAGCTGGTTCAATCAATCCATTATTTCATTTTCCAAGTTATATATATATATAGCACATATTAAACACATAGCTGTTAAACACGTAATAAAAGATTTCTATGGCTTTGCTGTAAATATTTTAAGTCTAAAATTCATATGAATAGAATATTAGCAAATAATTCAGGTTATATGTTACAGAAAAGTGGGCTTCCGTTATACAGAAAAAAAAACAGTTGTATAATGATACGTAGCACAAATATGACTTTCATTTTAGCATATCTGACGATATCGTGTGGATAAAATTTACAGCTTTTATTGTTAAAACAGGTGGTAAATATGTTTGTCGCTCTACTTCAGATTGCTGACGTAGTATCTTATTACAGTAAGAAAAACGCAAATGCAAAGACGGAAAATACGTTCCTATAGTGCTTTATTTTCTCTCAAAATTTTCATATTAAAACTTTCTTAACATATGGAAGTAACAGTGTTTTACAAAATACCGGTACAATCCGTTACTTCATGCATCGGCCGGGATGTTGAACAGATCCGAGCTCTTCCGGGATATTACGCAGCGTCGAGTGGTAAGAGTTTACCGACGTTTCGGGACAACATATTGCTCCCATCTTCAAGGGGACTTCTTGAACCTTGATTATGGGACTGATACGTTGTCCTGAAACGTCGGTACAGGGTTACCATTCGAATCTGTGTAATATTCCCGAACAGCTCAAATCTCATCTACTAGTAGAATATTTATAAATCAAATTTGACGACACATCACATCCCACAAGTCAATAATCTCATAAACACAATTTATTTCATTACTGACAATGAACGGTAGAGTGTTTAATAAAGGCGCGATGATTCCCTAATGACAATGAAAGGCAGTGTTTGATAAAGGCGCGATGATTCACTAATGATTATGAACGTCAGTGCTTGATAAAGGCGCGATGATTCCCCAATGACAATGAACGGTAGAGTGTTTGATAAAGTCGCGATGATTCCCCAATGACAATGAACGGTAGAGTGTTTGATAAAGTCGCGATGATTCCCCAATGACAATGAGCGGTAGAGTGTTTGATAAAGACGCGATGATTCCCCAATGACAATGAACGGTAGAGTGTTTGATAAAGGCGTGATGATTAACGTGAGGTCGAAACTAAATTTATAACGATTTAAACAACTTTCAGCCCTCAAAAGGTTAAAAGGCATTGAAAACGTAATCACAGGGTCTTGAATGGAAGGGTTAACAAGCTGTGGATTACCTTCTGTGAGTGTGTGTGCAAGAGTTCATTTCACAGACAATCAGAAACGGCGACACATGGATTTCAGAAGGAAAGCTCTATTATTCATGTACTGGGTATCATGAGGTTTCTTTACACTATAAGCTATGTAGGTCACTTGTTACAAAATCTGGTGAAAGTAAAATAAAATCGACGAATATGGTTCGCATTTGGAAACCTGGTAAATAACACAGGCGATGTTTGTCAGTTTGTTGGAGACACCAAGAGCAGTTCCAACTACGTGGATCAAATTTTAATTCATACACTTGACGTACGTGACGTGATTGTATAGCTTCTCCTATGAAGGTCTCTCTTAAATCCGTGTTGATATTAACGAATTAAAATTGCACACACATGTAAAATAGCGATTAATTCTGAGGGGTACCTGGCGGCGCAGTTCGTTGAGGCACTGCGCTACAAGCCGGCAGGTCGTGTGTTCGATTCTCAATGCTGTCACTGGAATTTTTCATTGACATAATCCTTCCGGCCATACTATGCTTCTAACAGCCTCTAACAGGAATACTTCCTGGGGGATAAAGGCGGCCGGTGCGTACAACTGACAAGCTTACCACCTTCGTGTGCCGACTGTGTTGAAATCTGGGAACCTTAACCTCCTGGAACCCTCAGGGCCTGTCCTGGCCTGTATAGGGGCTGCTTTACCTTCTTAATGTATGTTGGAGTTTGGGGGCTGGGATTGCATAGTCAGTACACCAATGGAAAGAAAATGTTTATATCAGCATGTCAGCAGTTACGTAGCTACGTAAAGGTAAATCACACGCTGTATAGTTCTGGACAGGCCTTGAATGTTCCAGGAGGGCGAGGCTCCCAGATTTCAAGACGGTCGGCACATGAATGTGGTAAGGTTGTCAGCCGTAGCCACCGGCCGCCTTTACCCCCAGCCAATATTCCTGGTACTCATTTCTGTTAGAGGCTGAGTCGACTCCAGGGCCATAGGGCGGCCAGAAGGATTAAGTCAATGAAAAATCCCAATGACACTCTCGGGAATCGAAGCCGCGACCTTCCGTCTTGTAGCGCAATCCCTGAACCAACTGGGCCACCGAGTGCCCCAAAAATATAGTACTTTAGTAAAACATAAGTGCATATGCAGTTGAGAAAAAGCTGTCTCTCCTGCACAGAAATATTTGTCTACGCAGAATACTTGAAGTTACTGAAGAATGAACAGTAAACTTTAGCAAAGTTTGTCTTCTCAGACGATAAATGGAGCATTTGTGAATACATTTTTACACTAGAATTAACACTACACAAACAGCAATAATAACGTTAAGAGTGGGCAACTCCTCTTAAAATACAAATGGCTTTATATCAGTAAATTTTTGTGTGTTCTAAATTAAATGCCACGTCACAAACACTTTGGGGGGGGGGGGGGGCGAGTATTTACAGTTCCACGCTTTCTTAACTTCGAGCGTAGATGGAAATGAGTGATAGCTTCAACCTCCGGCTGTTTCACCTCTCGGGATACAGATCCAAATATCAATAAACACAGGCAATTTAAGGCCAAGGATCTGTACGGAAATTTTAGAGACAAGAATCACTTCCGGGGATCGAACACCGATTCCTCGGATACGCAGCCAGTAGCGCAGTCATTACACCACTTGTTTTATTGTCACGTACTGCTATACACGTTTTGCCCTTTAGCTGTAATAACCATCCATGCCTTCGTATGAAATGTCAAAAATCATTGACTTGATCAGGCCATTTTTATTTCGTCCATTGGTTTACACAGTGGAGCAGCTCTGCATATAGTGTTCGTTCATGGATACCAAATTTCCTACAGCCATTTGAATACACAACAGCCTATTATAAGCGGAACTTGACCTGACACCGGGCAATCTGGTGCCCCGTCTTTTTAATACATTATACACCAGCCAGACTCCCACAATGCTGGAATAATAACTGCGTAGCGTATAACATGGCTTTAGCATGAGAGTGAGCCAATGATTGCTAATTAAAACATTAATACTGAATGTATATATACGGCACGCTGCAATAGGGGATTGTGTTATTGTGAGCTGCAGCCAGAGTCAAGCGGGTTATGAACTGCTGTGTTTGTTTTAAACCCGCTCTCAGTTATCCGGGCAGCAGTGGTACATGTCTCAAATTTACGTGCACTTTATTCTGTAAATAGGGATCATAGTGTAAAAGAAACTTGCTTTAAACAAAATATAAAGCCAATTCAATATAAAGAGAGTAGAAAACGACAAAACCTAAGAAAATAAAAATGAAGCAAAATAAATTGTTCATTATTCTGAATTTTTAGAAAGAAATTTAACACAAACTTTGTCTTGGAATTGTGTAAAATGTTTTAGATTTGATACGGAGAATTTATATCATCACACCGCGGCTAGGATAACAGGTCACCAGAATGCATAAGACTGGTCTATAACGGAGTTATATTACTGCGAAACCTTATGAAAATTCGTCATTCGTTTCTAATAATAGTAGGGAATACAGACACACGTACTTGCCAATCTAAACCTTCTACACTTCTCTATCAACTGACAATTTGAAGTCTAAAATTCGTCTAAGTAATACACAGAAGTTCACTTACTTTCTCACATAAAATACACTCATTTCCCTTACAAAATCACCTCGTTAATATTTTCTAATGTTATTGTTTCATCTACGCCTAGGCCTTGGAAGTATCTACTGCCTTCCCGGCTCTCCAGTTTTCCACACACGGTTTGAGATCTGTGGGATCTCACAGTTTTACAATATTTTTCTTTTAGAGTACAATTATAACTTTATTGTAAAACAAAAATATTAATATTGTGTGGGTGATAGGTTTATGGACTTTATCCATCGTCCGAAGAGTAAACTATTAAAAATATTAAAAAAAAATTAAAATGACAACGTTTCGTTAGCTGGCTCTGCTTGCGTCCTCAGGTGAATGGAGGGGGAGAAGAGAAGAACACCTACTCTGTTGGGGCCCTTAAACTTTATCCTGCTAATGTGGAATATACGGTGAGCTGTTAATAATGCCAGCGCCACTAATGTGTAACATTTTGTGACCTACATTTGGCAACGCTGAAAGGAGCCTCTTTGTCTCTCTCGCTCTCTCTCTCTCTCTCTCTGCACAATTTCTCAACCCTGAATCAATCGTGAAAGACGTCCTATGACATATCTGTGTGCACACACTTATTCGGCTACCAACTAGGCCCTTAAGAGCGGGCCTAGTTGGTAGCCGAGTGGTGCTGGCATTATTAGCAGCTCGCCATATATTCCACATTAGCAGGATAAAGGTTAAACAGAGCTAGCCTCATGTCACGCCCAGTGGCATATAAAGACAGCATCAGGCACTGACGGGTAATGGCCGCAAATTTATCAATTTTTATTTGAGAACGTATCAAAAATTCGTGTTTCCGTTAGAAAAATTTTTGTTATATCCGTCGCCAATATAAATCACTCACTGCTCCATACAGACTCCTACTGCCTGTGTCATTATCTGTAACAAGAACTGACATAACACAACACTGAAGCAGTTCTGTCAAGTGTCGAGACGGGCCTTTCCAGCGCCGCCTGGTGCCTGTCCTCTTAAACCACAGCACAGCAGCCACGAATGGTAATTGAATTGACTTTGTACGGGTTCACCATAGCGTCTTGTTCAAATGAGATTGCATACGTTTGTGAACAGACTTCACTATTCAAGCCAGCATTCTTATTGGTTATGTTTATATTAGAAACGTCATTTGTATGCTTAAATAGCGATCCTACTAACACAACTAGCAGCTATATGTACAACTTAACTAATTCTTCTTTCCAGCACAGTTTCTGTTACGGCAATCTTACGTTGCTCAGCTAATTGTAATCAGCAAACCACGAATTCCCAGATGTTAAGACAAAGGAAATCTTCGTAATGGTGGTGAAACAGAATTTGAACATTCGACAAAAACATCTAATCATTCCTACATCTAATCACGCCTTCCACAGATGACTGTTCTATTAACCTTTTGAAGCCTAGCGGTAACTTTACGTACCACCAGGTTTAACATTAAAAATTCTACGTGGTGCCCACATTGCGTTTATGTGTTTTGTACGGATCTCAGAACAAACAGCAACTTTTGCCTTATAAAACATTAAGAGACTGGTTTTTATAACCGAGGTGGAGAGTGTTTACAGCGAGGTACGCACTGAGTCCTTATATAAAACAGATACGCTTCGTCTTTAAAGGGTTAATCCACTGTTATACATTACATCCTTATGGAAGTTACGTAGCTTTTGCCCGCAAAAATAGAGACGACAACATGGATTGAAGAATACGCAGTGTTTACTGCCATATATCGTTGCCTTTGTACGGTCCTGTTTTTAATTACTACCAGTAATGCATTTTTTTTTTCCACGGGCGCGACAGCCCCTAGTGGGCCAGGACCTCCTCTTTGTCGACGCTTCGCAATCACATTCAAATACACCACACTCGGTAGGACTCCTCTGGACGAGTGATCAGTCCGTAGCAGAGACCTCTATCTGACAACACACAAACACCCATAAGAGAAAAATATCCATGGCCCCGGTGGGATTCGAACCCACGATCCCAGCAAGCGCACAGCCGAAGACTCATGCCTTTGACCGCGCGGCCACTGGGATCGTCTACCAGTAATGCATATCCAAGCATAACCACATTATTAGAAGCAGATCAATGGTCAGCAGCGACCTCCAGCTGTACCACTCCGGAAAAACAAGAAGGGCAAAGCAGTATACAACGTAACATTGAGGCGCGTTCGCCTAACCTTTCTTATCGTAGAAAAGCAATAAGTATTATAAATTCTGAGCGTGTCTGCAGCCTTAATTATCCATCATGCAAAGCGCATGCGTCGTATCATATTGTCATCTGTGGGGTGTCCGGCTGTACCATATTTTTCCACATTATCTCATAAACGGTACATTTTCGGTAAAAGAGTTTATTGAATATAAAATGTGTATTTTGATTTTCTCTACAAATTTTGTCTGAAACATTTCTCATTCTAAGAAAAACTCAGCGAGATATTATCATAAATGTACACAGGTCTGTATGTAAAGTACCCGTTATTCTTGCCAGATTTTAATGAAACTTGAATTTTCTGAGCACTCTCGAAAAATATTCAGATGTCAAATTTCATAAAAATCTCTCTAGTGCGGACGGACGGACAGACGGACAGATATGATTAAACTAGTAGTCGCTTTTTGTAATTTTGCAAACGCGCCTAAAAATCAGCGTTTCATATTTGATAGGGGGGGAGGGTGGACCCCAGACCCGGACTGACTGACACTTTCAAAATTATTAAAGACACCGTAGCTTAACGGAATCATCCACATTGATGGAACAGCCTGTCCATATTCCCAGAAATGATTAGTTGTTGAAGGTGACAAAAATATCATTTACACACAAATTAAACCCGACCTGTGATAATGATTCCATTATTTGCAATTGGCATCCCATAGTAACAGCACTAGATACAAAAGCCTATTGTTTCCAGGCCCATTGTTTGCGAATATTATAGGTGATTCTAGCTGTAGTGGTTACAAAACTGGATCCACAGATTAAATATTTATACTACTGCCAACGCACAAATCGATTGCAATAAATATTTTTCCGACATCACACACATGAAAGCAGAAAAGCCACATCTGGACTAAATTCCAAACAACACCGCCATTTGTTGCTTGTACAGTCTCAAAGGCTCGCCTTTTCACTTGGCATTCCTATTGATTGAAGCAAAGGGTGATGTTTCTCTACGCTTAATTTTGCCTTTGCCATGAAGATGTGTGAGTGAGTGAGTGAGTGATTGAGTGAATGAGTGAGTGAGTTAGTGAGATAGTGAGTTTGTGAGTGAGTGCGTGAGTTAGTGAGTGAGTGAGTTAGTGAGCTAGTGAGTTTGTGAGTGAGTGCGTGAGTTAGTGAGTGAGTGAGTGACTGACTGACTGACTGACTGACTGACTGATTGACTGAGTGAATGAATTAATGAGTGAGTGAGTGAGTGAGTGACTGACTGACTGACTGACTGACTGAGTGAATGAATTAATGAGTGAGTGAATGAGTGGGTTAGTGAGTTTGTGAGTGAGTGAGCTAGTGAGTGAGTGAGTGAGTCAGTCAGTCAGTCAGTCAGTGAGTTAGTGAATGAGTGAGTGGTTGAGTGAATGAGTGAGCGAGTGACTGACTGACTGACTGATTGAGTGAATGAATGAATGAATGAATGAATGAGTGAGTGAGTGAATGAGTGAGTTAGTGAGTTTGTGAGTGGGTGAGTGAGCTAGTGAGTGAGTGAGTTAGCGAGTGAGTTAGTGAGCGTGAGTGAGTGCGTGAGTAACCTCAGCACTAGATGTAGATGAGTGGTTAGCTTCAGAATTTGGCCGCCTTAACCAGAGGAAAAAGCCTAGTACCCACTGGATACACGACAGGGTGCACACCAGAGCCGATCTGAGAGACGTGAGGGAGGGGAACATCTCTTGTCTTTGCCAGACACCCAAAGTTCTTTGTCCTGTTTTAGAGCTAGTGGCTTCAATGTTATAGCAGTCGATACACCCCAACTCTCTACTCACGCATTACGCACTTATTTCAGGTAACTCCTGCACGCCTTCGCGCCTACAGCTGCCGTTCTTATGTAGAAACCTGCCCATGAAATTATATTGTCTAGTTTCGCGGTAAGACAAACTAAATTTCTAAGGCAACGTGTGACACAAACCAGAAGTTTAAAGTGTTCCATGTCCGTGCACTATACTACACAAAAAAACTTTAAACACCAACGAATGCACAAAGAGTTTTTTCGTCCATTATAACACACTCG
>BLKM01012983.1:2047625-2221090 GCA_013340265.1 Coptotermes formosanus | reverse complement strand
TGTGTTATAATGGACGAAAAAACTCTTTGTGCATTCGTTGGTGTTTAAAGTTTTTTGTACAAACCAGAAGGTTTTGTCCTAACTAAATTCCAACTTCTGAGGAACATTACTGTTGCTCAGTACGAAAAGTGTTAACACGCCTTCTACTTTCAGCAACAATTATTACAGTAATTAAATATGGCAACGTACTTCTTGCCTTTTAAATAGTCAGTAACGGTTCCACTCCTTTTGGGAGACACACAGTCTCATTAGAATACCGAACAATCTCTCCATGGATCCTATTCTGAGGCAGACAAAACACAGCCATACCATCAGACGTCGTTTTTCCCAAAACATTTGAAATAAATTAAATAATAATTATAATTATAATTATAATGATTACAGAGCTATTATGGGCCGAGATAGCGTACTCGGTATAGCGACTCGTAACGGGCTGGACGTTCCGGGGATCGAGTCCCGGTAGAGGCGAGATCTTTTGGGGCCCACCCACCTTCCTGTGTGCAATGGGTGCCAGGTCTCTTTCCCGGGGGTAAAGCGGCCGGAGCGTGGTGTTGACAACCCACCTGCATCTAGCGCCGGGGCTAAAGGAAGTGTGAAGCTATATTTCTACCCACCATCTGGGTCTTCATGGCGTGTTATAGGCCGAGCTTTATCTTTTACCTTTACGATGTTTATAGTAATAACTGAATACCTTATTTTGTATGCGTGTGAAAAGTGACACCGTGTTTTAACCCTTTAAAGACGCAGCGTATCTGTTTTATATAAGGACTCAGTGCGTACCGCGCTGTAAACACTCTCCACTTCGGTTATAAAAACCAGTCTCTTAATGTTTCATAAGGCAAAAGTTGCTGTTTGTTCTGAGATCCGTACAAAACACATAAACGCAATGTGGGCACCACGTAGAATTTTTTAATGTTAAACCTGGTCGTATGTAAAGTTACCGCTAGGCTTTAAAAGGTTAAGGAAAGGCGTAAATTACAAGTGTTCTAAAGTAGCACGTTGAGCTAAATTTGGACCTCATTATGAAGAACAAGTAAAAACTTCAGTTTAGGAACTTTACGTGTCATGCAAGGAATTTTGGATCAATTCCAGGCAGGAATGAAAGATCGATCTCTTAACCAAATCGTCCAGAAAGGGCTTGGGTTGACGCAGCCCCCTACTCCGTGGGCACAAGGGCAAATTTCGCCAGAGATAAAGCGGCCGAAGCCTGCTTATGGACATTTATAATCTACCGCGGAGGTTAAGAGTGACTGAAATTATGTGTGAACTGACTGACATGTCTTCATTACGTGCAGAGGTGAAGGTGAAGAGCCATTCGTCTACAGGCCCGGACAGGCCCTCAGGGTTCCAGGAGGTTGAAACTCCCAGAATTTCTAATCAATCGGCATATGAAGGTGGTAAGGTTGTCAGCCCTACGCACCGGCAGCATTTACCCCCAGGAAATATTCCTGGTACTCATTTCTGTTAGAGGCAGAGTCGACCCCAGGGGCATAGTGAGGGCGGAAGGATTATGTCAATGAAAAACCCCAATAACTCAATCGGGAATCGAACCTGCGACCTTCCGGCTTGTAGAATATTGCCTCAACCAACTACACCACCGCGTGCTCATGCGGACAGACGGACAGACTGTTGTGCCTAAGCTAATAGACGCTTTTCGCAGATTTTAAAAGGCGCCTAAAAATATGCTTACTTAGCGGGAGAAATAATTGAATTATTAAAATCGATAACAAAGAGAAAACACTCGACTTTTCGTGCCTCCATTAAAATCATTGAGCGATTGTGATTGGCCCAGAATAAGCTTACATAAGACAAATTAAAGTTTGGGCCTAATAACAAATCAGAAAATATAAACGCTACCACAAAATTAAACAGAGATCACCCCCCCCCCTTCACTCCTACTCTAGTGATGTACCAAACAATTACAATGGGACAAAACAGCCTAAGTGTTCAGGGCTGTAAGTGCCCGCACAATACGACTGCAGCTGCTGTGCGCACAATAATGACTTAATGAAGCCAATAGAAGAAAAACTACACTTTTACAAACACAGTCGAACCCGGCTACAACGACATCGGTTTGTACGACACCTCCTATACAGCGTTAGATATTCTGTGGTAGCAACTAATTCCTTACTGTTAACCATAACACTATTCTGCTCGGTTATAACGACACTCGTTTATAACGACACAAAATATTCAGTCCCTTTCATGACGTTATAACCGCGTTCGATTATAATAAATTTTCATATGTGTCATCAGAAAACTATAAAACCACACTTCCTCAAACATCCGAGAATTTTAAATTACACATTCGACTGACACATCTCTAGATGTTGTAATGACGGCCGGATTGAGGTCATTACAATCTATACAGCTACCTGAGGAAGGAAGGGGCAGGCGGGTAGACGAACAGACTGGTTGTACTTCAGATTTTTGTCAAAGAAAAATTGTAAGTAAATTCTTACGGAGTAAATATAGGCCTCAACTGACATTCAGTTACGTATAAGACAAGCCGCCTCTTAAGTCAGTCATGCACGCACGCCCGAAGTGTACCAGACATTGCTGGTCAATGCTCCGTCTACTGCGGCCTGTCTTGGGATCGCTGTAAGCTAAATGGCACCAGATGTTCAAACGTTACGATAACTGGTGCTTACTTGAAATGACAAATCCATTTACCTATTCAAATGTACAGGTAAACTGATTAATTTATTATTATTATTTTGTCATTAAATGAAGAAAACGCCACACTACAAATTAAATTAAATTACGCGTATAATTTGTTTCTGCTAGTTACAATAGAATACGTTCCACTTAAAACCGGCCGGCTTGCACGGTGAAATTAAGAAATGATTTTTGATAGCACGCGCACAAAAAAATGTATCATTCACGACAATCCCATTTCCAACATATTCTCTAAGAATGTGTATTTGTTCTATCAAAAAATTAACAAAAAAACCCTCCTTGGTTTCGCCTGACAAGCTGGCCGGTTTTAAGTGGAACATTCTGTATATTTGCTGCTTCTTTCATGAATTTTCTAACGTATATTTTTCATAACTTTTAATTCACATCGTTTGATCGATCTGCATTGTCATTTCAAGTCTGAGGTCAGGTAGCCTACGGAAATAAATTTTGTTATTTTTCCCAGAAACGTCTTCAGCAGGCGCTGCATGGAAAAAATCACATTCGAATTCACAGGCAGGGTACTATAAGAAAACATACACAAACATCAACTTATGTTGGAATGGCCACCCCTTTTACGACCGTGCTAGCACCACCGCAAGTCACAACCTTGCTAAATGACACCCTACACTACAACTACCACCACTGCTCTCGGCTTAATCGTAGTCTGACCTCTTCTACCTGGTGTCGAGGTTGTTTATTTTCACTTGATCACACTGAGACACACACCACAGTGGGTAGGACTCCTCTGGACGAGGGATCAGCCCGTCGCAAAGACTTCTACCTGACATCACAAACACTCACAAGAGACAAACATCCATGTTCCCGGTGAGATTCAAACCCACGATCCCAGCAAGCGCTCGACCGCAGACCTAAGCCTTAGACCGCGCGGCCACTAGGATCGGCCTCGGCATAATCACAGAAAGAAATGTTGCCTTCATTTACGATCGACTTGACATAAAAAAATTGCAGAGGTGAAAAATTATTTTCCATTTAATCAAAAAAAATTCCTTACTCATTCACAGCCACCATAATCGTGAGAGGGATGGATAGCAGCAACGTGAAGTGACGCAGTACCCCGCGTATTTAACCCTTTAAAGACGAAGCGTATCTGTTTTATATAAGGACTCAGTGCGTACCGCGCTGTAAACACTCTCCACTTCGGTTATAAAAACCAGTCTCTTAATGTTTTATAAGGCAAAAGTTGCTGTTTGTTCTGAGATCCGTACAAAACATATAAACGCAATGTGGGCACCACGTAGAATTTTTTAATGTTAAACCTCGTGGTACGTAAAGTTACCGCTAGGCTTTAACCCTTTAAAGACGAAGCGTATCTGTTTTATATAAGGACTCAGGGCGTACCGCGCTGTAAACACTCTCCACTTCTGTTATAAATCCAGTCTCTTAATGTTTTATATGGCAAAAGTCGCTGTTTGTTCTGAGATCCGTACAAAACACATAAACGCAATGTGGGCACCACGTAGAATTTTTTAATGTTAAACCTGGCGGTACGTAAAGTTACCGCTAGGCTTTAAAAGGTTAAAGGCTCTTCAGGCGCATAGCCAGCAAGCAGTGACTCGAAGCTGAACGACACAGCAAGCCGCTATATCCATACATTATATACTATGTATATGTACTAGACAGCAGACCCAAGTGACCGCGGGGTCTAAGGCGTGGGTCTGTGGCCGTTCGCTAGCTGGGATTGTGGGTTCGAATCCCCCCGGGGGCACTGACGTCTGTATATTCTGATTGTTTGTGTTGTCAGGTAGAAGTTTCTGCGTCGGGCTGATCACTCATCCAGAGGAGTCCTACCGAGTATGGTGTGTCTGAGTGTGATCACGAAGCCTCCAAAACGAGGAGGCCCTGGCCCATTGGGGAGTACTGTGTCATTGGAAAAATAAAATATGTGTGCTATGGAATTCCTGGGGTTTGTACGTCTTAAAGTAACCTTGCGTTAGTTGATTACTGCAGTCGTATAAATCTGTGAAGCCGTACAGGCATTGCCCTTTTCCAGTAGGTGGTAAATAGCCCTTTAGAAACACAGGTCTGCGAGGTTTATTAACATTTTGAAGAGTACAATTAAACCACCACATACTGCGTGTACCTACAAAGCTTGGACACATTTCAGGAGACAGTTCACCGCACCAAAACAAGCGAAAAAGTTCATATCAGTACCTGTCCGCAAACACTTAGTTTTTCGAGGTGCAGTCCCACAAGATGTTGAATTCAATACTTTAGACTTTTATCTGTGGGGACACTTACAAACCCTCGAGTATTCAGCTCCAATTGAAAACGAAGAGATGCTTTAATAACACCATCTACTTCAAATTTTAAAAAAATCCATGCATATGGCCCGTATTATTTTTATGGATTTCGAGATATTGGAAGCAAAATCAGCGATTATTTTCCTAAACCGGATTAACAGGTTGATATTTGTAATGGAGGGTGAGTGTGATCTCTGTGAGGTAGGAACCCAATCTTTAAATGTAATTCAGATTATATTTATTCTTCAAATGTTTAAATAGTGTACAAAACTGGATAACCTGCGACAAGAATGCAGAAAAATGACGCACAGATATAGAGTCGAACTTGGTTATAACGTCATGAAATGGACTGAATGTTTTGTGTCGTTATAAACGAGTGTCGTTATAACGGACGAGAATAATGTTATGGTTAAAAATGAGAAATTAATTGGTACCACAGAACATCTGACTATAAGCCGGGTGCCATATAAACCGAGATCGTTATAAACGGGTTCCACTATACTTTTAAAAACAGAATTCAGGACTCGCAACTAAAATAATTGGAGCATGTACAGCAAATGAATGACGATAGGCTCCTCAACACTGCACTGAAATACACACCCAACTGACAAACAAGTCGCGAAGACTGGTGGAAAAGTGGATTGGTTTTTGAGGCCTAAAGGGACAACAACATCTACATTCTAAACTAAAAAAGAAAAACGTTTTTGGGTTTTTTTTGTAGCCTTGTGAGAAGAATCGCAAACGTCATAACTTCTTCCCGGTATTTCTTATTATTGAAATAGATCATATCCCCAACCCACCCCGCTGCCTTTTCCTTTTCGCTAAAATTATTCTCTCTTGATATTTCCATACGTATTATTTCCCTTCTTCCACTTCACTCGGAAGGAGGTCTACAGGTGTTATTGTAGCTACAACGTTGTATCAAGTGGATTTTTGAGAGGCTTCCTGCGCAAGTGGTGAGATTCTTATTAATAAACCAAACCAACACGTCAGAAACTCCACCCGCACCCTTCCCGAGTTCAGTTTCATATAACCAGTCAAGAAATAGAAAGCAGAAATTCCAATTAAGAAAATTTAAAACTGCATGAGTTGAGAAGAAAAGAAAGGAAATTGTCAATAGATTAAGAGCAGCAGAACAAATGCACGGTGAGACGATTTAATTCAGCGTAATGAATCTAGCTGGTAGGATGTCGCCTTCCAGCCAAAAGTCTAGAGCGAGTAGCTGAATAAAATTGTATATTATCCTCTTAAAGCCTAGCGGTAACTTTACGTACCAGCAGGTTTGACATTAAAAAATTCTACGTGGTGCCCACATTGCGTTTGTGTGTTTTGTACGGACCTCAGAAAAAACATCAACTTTTGCCTTATAAAACATTAAGAGACTGGTTTTTATAACAGAAGTGGAGAGTGTTTACAGCGCGGTACGCACTGAGTCCTTATATAAAACAGATACGCTTCGTCTTTAAAGGGTTATTATACAGCTGAATAGTTTGTAGGAATACTCTGATAAGGCATATATATTGGTTACTCTAAAGTGACTGAAAGAAATGTGTCCTTGTTTTCAGTGAGAACCGAAAAATTGCAAAAAGTTACGGGTAAAAGAATTGAACAAATGTGAGGAATCAGCCGGTCCCAGTGGCCGCGCGGTCTAAGGCGTTGGTCTTCGGCCGTTCGCTTGCTGGGATTGCGGGATCGAATCCCGCTGGGGCATGGATGTTTGTGTTGCGTTTGTTTTACAAGGACAATAATATGGAACATAAATGACATGAAGAAGGAGGGAAGGGTTCAAAGGTACAAAATGGATCAAAGGAACAAACAGGACGAGAAAAAAAAATCGCGCCGGGGTACAGATATTCGTCTTTTGTGTTAGTTGTGTGTTGTATAGGTAGCGGCCTCTGCGACGGGCTGATCACTCGTTCAGAGGATTCCTACCGAGTGTGTGTGTGTGTGTGTGTGTGTGTGTGTGTGTGTGTGTGTGTGTCTAAAGTACCTTTTACACGTTCAGTTCAGTTGTCCGTTCAGTTTCCTTTTCAGTCTTATTTCAGTTCCTTTGGAAAGAGCTGTGTATTTACACGATTCAAATCAGTTCTCATTTGTGCTTAGTAAAATTCAGAGTGAAACACGAATGAAGAACTGCAAATTTAACTTGCCTTGGCTTTAACATTAAACAAGCGAAGAAAAAAGGAAAGAGCCACCTGGAGTAAAGATGGTATCTTAAAAGGCAGTCACTAATCTCACGTGAATTTAGGCACTGCACTTTGACCCAAGTGATTGGTCAAACTGTTTGGGGATGAGTGGACAGACATACACTGCACTATTGAAAGCAGTACTCCAATTATAAATGAGCAAGATACCAATATTAGGGGCTCAGCATGGACTGCAGATATCGTCAGTCCGCGCAACACTGCGCGCCGATTCTTTAATTTTTCTACATTCTTTGCTGCAGGCACAACATAAACTGTTAACTTTCCTTACAATACTTTGTTATGTCGCATTTCAATAACATTACAAAAATCTTGTAAGCATTTTCTCTTTGAACTGTATCGTTATATTGTGGGTCAGTTTTTTTCCACAAGCACGGAAAACTACGATGAATTTCAATAAAACCAGTAATAAAACCGTGATCTTTCGACATCCTTAACGTGTACTCTACGCGAATCGCTATTCAAATGAGGCACGAACTGACACGTCTGCTTACACGATCATTTAACCCTTTAAAGACGAAGCGTATCTGTTTTATATAAGGACTCAGTGCGTACCGCGCTGTAAACACTCTCCACTTCGGTTATAAAAACCAGTCTCTTAATGTTTTATAAGGCAAAATTTGCTGTTTGTTCTGAGATCCGTACAAAACACATAAACGCAATGTGAGCACCACGTAGAATTTCTTAATATTAAACCTGGTCGTATGTAAAGTTACTGCCAGAACGGACTTTAGGCTGACCCACGGAGCCACGTATCAGTTTGAGTTTCAGGTCGGAGCTTCCGTTTTTCTGTTTACATGTGCGTTTAACTGATACCTTAACTGCAACGGAACCTGAACTGACCGTGTAGAAGCCCCTTTACTGTGTGTGATCTCGGAACTTCAAAGTAAGGCGGCCTAGGCCCGAATTGGTCTGGTGTACCACAGAAACAGAATGTCAGCAATTAGATTCTTGCAGCAAAGACTATGAACCTATCGCCTGTATTGTGACAGACATTTACCAGTGTTACGGACGTGTCTGCTGTTTCCATCTTCAGGCTGAAGACAAAGTCAGCGTATCCGCGATTTCAGGTTTTGCGAGGTGGATAAGATCTGCGTTCTTTTGAGATATTGCGCAGCGTCAAGTGGTAATGTTTACCGACATTCCTGGACAACATATCGGTCCCATAATCAAGGGTCAAGAAGTCCAAGGACAGCGCAGATCTTACCAACATCGCCGTGGAAACCTGAAATCACGCAAACTCAGGATGACGTAGACCAGCCAAACCTCGAAGAGGTTGCCTGTTGACAATGTGTCTCGAGTGTTGCCCAGGTAGGATATTTTTTTTAAGTGGTGAAGGGCCCCGCAGCAGACGCTACGGACGCACTGCAGCCTTGAGGCTTATTGTGCAACCCTGTGATGAAGATGAAGATGATTATTATTATTTTTTGTCCTTTTCCTAGTAATGGAGCACCGGCGGAATGAAATTGACAGGGGAAAACCGAAGAACTCGGGCAAAAAATCCTGTCCCAGTGCCACTTTGTCCACCACAAATCCCACATTGACTGACCCGGGATCGAACCCGGGCCTCCGCGGTGGGAGGCCGGCGGCTAACCGCCTGAGCCATGGCACGGCCCAGGTAGGGTATTGGAATTCTCCCAAGCCATGCACGTAGGCTTGTATATTATCATTGGTGATTACGTAATCTGCTGTCACACGACTTCACCGAATGACAGCCAAAACCATAAAAACAATTCAGTGCATACACAATGGCCCTGTGTAGCCAATTAACAGCTGCGTCCCTCCCCTTCCGTATGCAGAATACACAGACCAAGAGACCTGTTGATCAATCCTGAAACAAAGGCATTGTACAGAATTCACAGCAATTCATGTACAATGACCTCTATTGCAAGGAATAGGGCCCCGCTTGGAAAGATGCTAATTCCTCAGCTAATCAACAAACACCCTGCATTTTATGGGAACCAAAATTCCATTACCTTATTCGCAACGGCCGGAAAATATTCCGTATTCTGCGCCAGACTAATTCAACCCACGCCCAACGATCATATTTCTGGAAGATAAGATTTCATATTATCTGCCCACCTACGCCTAGATCTCCTCAGTGATCTCTTTCTTTACTGTTTTCTGGCTAAAATATTTTACACATTTCTCACAAGCAATGTTCCCTCTAAGCTGCGCGGGTGCACGGCCTCGCAGTAAATGAAATGCTCCCGCGCACACTGAATTCTTGCCGCGTAGCTGGAATTTTTAAATTTTCATTGTAGATGTTCTTATTACGCATATTACAAAAAACATTTAAAGTGCCGCTCGGTCTTCAGGCCGCGTAAAAATTTTCTGCTCAGAGTAGTAACAGGTCGGCGCAGCTGTCAAAAAAAAATTACAGGGAACGTTGCTCATAAATTTCTTAGGCCCAAATTATCCGGTTGTTTTCAGATAATTCTAGCAACATTTTGTGCTAGTATAAATTACGAAGTTCCGCTAATCCATTTTCTCAATCTTCCTCTCCGTCTCAAATCTGAGTATGCTTCAACATTGTTTTCTGGCATTAGCTAGGGTTTCTGAAAGACATCGGGGCACATATGAACCCCATTTAATGGACACCAGGAGCTCTCTCCTCAGGAATAAAGTGGCCGGAAGAGGAAGCTGAGCCCTTGCCACCACCCAGAACATGGAAATTCGCTTCCACTTGTCCAGGAGTTCTTCACGGTATTTTGTCTAAGCCTACAGGCAGCCTCACCTTCATATCCGTAGCATTGCCCTGAGCACCACGTGCCAAGGCACCACCAGCCAGTGTTTCGGAACAACCAGCCAACATTAACACACACACACACACACACACTCCACTTGTTGCCTAATATTATTCCTTGCTTTTAACATTCTTGCAGTTTCCCATACCGTGTCCTGAAACATCCCCTAGTTCTTTTTTATGTTTTCATTCTGCAACCACTGCATTTTAGCCTGTAACTTAATTACAGTCTACTCCTCGTTTCACGCATCGAGGAGGGAAGCACACATTTCATGCGTCAGCAGGTATTCTTTCCGGCTGTACATAATACATACATACATACGTACGTACATACATACATACATACATATGTACGTACGTACGTATGTATGTATGTATGTATGTATGTATGTATGTATGTATGTATGTATGTATGTATGCGTACGTGCGTGCATGCATGTACGTATGTATGTATGCGTGCGTGCGTGCATGCATGTATGTATGTATGTATGTATGTATACATACATACATATATACATACATACGTACATATGTATACATACATACGTACACATGCTTACATAATTCATATATACATACATACGTACATATGTATGTATGTATGTATGTATGTATGTATGTATGTATGTATACACACATACATACATACATACATACATACATACATACATACGTTGTAACTGTAAACAACATAACAACACTCAGTACTGCCACGTCTCAAACCTGGTAAAGGCCAACTGCACATTTCATTTTCATTTTGCCCTTTCTACCACAAGTGTGGGCGCAAAAATAATTAATTTTTATGGGCGGAGTGACTGAGAGTTAGAAATACTGAGCTGAAAGATGGAGGTATGGGTTTATTTATCACCGGCACATCAGGTATGCCCTCTGTCCGAGAGGTAAGTGGGTGCTGCTGAAAATGTTTTCGCACAATGAATCTGCAAGTTACTAATACTGACGTTAATGAAGCCGCTGAAGTACGCAGTAGGACTGTAACACTGACACCGTGGCAGCGCCTTACGCCACCGTCACAAGCGTTCACACATGTTGGTGGCTGCGACAAAAGGAAGTACACTTGCTACTCTGCTTCGGACCGCCTGCACTTAGGGAAGAGACTCCATTCGAAATATTTTCTTATTATTTCTTTTGCACCCGAGTAAGGAAAGATGTCAGCATAAGGGGACTTAAAAATTAATTTTATACTTAAAAATAAAGATAAAAGAAATAAATCAGTCTCTAGTTTGACAGGCAGCATAACAATCCATGTAAATAAAATTGTGTTTTCACTTTTCCTATGCCATTTCTTCTACTTCAAATAGAAAAATAATAATGCCATACTGTACCCACACGATGTGTTATTATGTGTCATTTTCAAAATAATTGTTCCGTTAAATATATTTCTTCTCTTAAGATTAAGAATTTAACTCCCACATACGACTACTGCCTTCTCTCTTGGGGGGGAAACAGCTTTGGTTCAGTCATATGCAACCTACGAACACATTTTTAAAACAGACTCTTTCGTAATTAGGACAATGAGTGTACTTTCACAACTGTGTTCATATCCGTCAGTTTTATGGGTCCCACAGCTATGTTATGTGGGAAAGTCAAACATCAATGTCAACAGAGAAACTGGGTTTTCACAGAGATGAAGATTCATATAGGATTATTCTGTGTCATGACACCTTACGATCTGACGCGTGTGTACAAACTTTTCAGAGTAACATACTGCCTGTAGCACCAACCCTGAAAACAGAAGCAGCATGTTCCTGCAAAATAGAGGTAAACTATTATAAAGCTGAAAGCTATCGTGATCAGAAAAAACACTGTATTTATATCTATATATACTAAAAACGGGATGACAGATTAAAATTTGAAATTTTGGCTAAGGACTGTAATCGCTGCAACTGTAACACTGCATCCTGCCCCCCCCCCCCCCCGACAAAAAGTATTATTTGCACGGCGTGGATATTAAATGGGAGTACACCACGCATGATCAGTAAGTTGCAATATCTGATTATCCTTTGGAGGAAAATTATATGACGAGTAAACACACAACAAGCAGTGAGGCTATGAGCTGGCACCGTTACCACATTAAAACATAAAGACAAGAACACGAAAAAAGTATAAAAGTTGCGAAAAAAAATCTACTACAAGATTGAAGCAGGCCGATATTCTTCTTCTGTGGCGCTACAGTCCAAAAATGGGCCAAGGCCGCCTAACTGTTGAGATTTCCAGATCACACAAAATCACACTCAGACACACCACACTCGGTAGGACCCCTCTATATGAGTGATCAGCTCGTCACAGATTCTGCTACCTACACAACACACAACAAACACAGCAGACGAACGTCCATGCCTCCAGTAGGATTCGAACCCGCGACGTTAGCAATCAAGCGGCTGCAGACCAACGCCTTAGACCGCACGGTTATCGGGCTCAGCCGGCGGTAAGCATCATAACCTACGTATTTACCAGACTGTACGGCGCAATTAACCCAAGCTACTGTAGGTATACTCTTCCAAAGACAGTGAGATTTATACTCTGCGCAAAATACATACCTGGCCTGCATATGAATAAGAAACAGTCCTAATAACAACTAACCTTACCACACATACTCTCATCCATTTATTCCTTGTCTTTCTCTAATTTTAGTAAAAGCGTATTGCTCACATGTATTGTACATCTTGACGCAGACTGTACCCCCACCTCTCAAAGTGATGTCTAAGTGTTTACCAATTTAAAGCCATTAACGCCAGCTGAAACATAATCCTTAATGGTATTGTGCTTAGCTACATTAGAGGTAACCTCCTTAGCAGACCCCACGATGTCAACCCACGTAACCAAACACTGACAGTTGGTCATTTCCTGTACAACATCATCATCACCATCATCATCATCATTATCATCATCATCAAACACAGTCAATTATTCAGTAAATTAGTATGGCAGCTCAATAATTGTCATGTGTACAGAGACTGCTGCTTGTGTGTAAACAGTGAAATCATTTTTGTAAAGCGTACTGCCAACACAGAGAGAACCAAATGTTTTCACCAGTATAAAAAGCACAACAGATTACAGCAGAATAAATATTATCTACAGCGCGGCCTATCATACGCATTCTGTACTAACAAGACATCTTTCTCTGCTGGATAATGCTTTGGTTACCGGCCTGGGCCCATTTCCTACAATTATCATTTGTAGCTAATTTCCCTTCTTTTTCTTTCTCAATGGCGCCACAGCCCCTACCGGGCCAGGTCCTCCTTACTATCCAGGCTTCACGATCACACTCAAACACACCACAGTCGGTAGGACTCCTCTGGACGAGTGATCAGCGCGTCGCAGACACCTCTACCTGACAACACACAACACTCAAAAGAGACAGACATCCATGCCTCCGAAGGGATTCGAACCCGCAATCCCAGCAACGGATAAGCCGCAGACCCACGCCTTAGACTCCGCGGTCACTAGGATTGGTAATTTCCTTTCTTAGAAGACACAAATTAGGCTTATAACATAAAGAACGTGTGTGCATGCTCGTGGTAACGTGTGTAACAGCAGACCGATATGCAAGCAAACCTGCATGAATTCTACGTCACTGAAGGCAATCCCAAATTACTCCCCCTTAATATACTAGAACTGATTTAATGTGTTCCATGTCCGTGCACTATATTATACAAAATCACTGATCACCAACAAATGAACAAAGAGAGTTTTATCATCAATCGTAACACACTCCTACATGTTTCGACCCTGCTGGGTCATCTTCAGAGAGAACTTTTTGTTATCGTTACACTAAGCTTGCACTTTATAGTTGAGTGAGAATGTGCTGTGTGCTGCGTTGTTTTCGGAGGCGTGAACTCTCTGCGGTCCCGACCGGACAGCAGGGAGTTCACGCCGCCAGTACGCAGTCAACAGCACATTCTCACTCAACTGTAAAATGCAACCTTAGTGTAAGGATAACAAGAATTTCTCCTGAAGATGACCCAGCAGGGCCGAAACATGTAGGAGTGTGTTACGATTGATGATAAAACTCTTTGTGCATTTGTTGGTGATTAGTGTTTTTGTATAGTGGAACTGGTTATAAAAACATGACGGACATATCAACAAGATTAAGAGATAAGGTAGAGCAGTCCCATTACAGGCCTGGACAGGCCCATACGGTTCCAGGAGGTCGAGACTCCCAGATTTCCAGACAACCGGCACATGAAGGTGGTAAGGTCGTCAGTCCTACGCACCGGCCTCCTTTACCCCCCCCCCCCACGAAAGATCCCTGGTACTCATTTCTGTTAGAGGCTGAGTCGACCCCAGGGCCACAGTAATTTCAACAGGATAAGGAACGTACATTCCGCAAGATATTGCCGTATCTTTCTGGAGTTTAAAAAATGTATTACTGCTGCTACTACTACTACTGCTACTACTACTATTATTATTATTCCTAATCCCAGTGGCTGCGCGGTCTAAGGCGTGGGTCTTGCGGTCGCTCGTTTGCTGGGAATGCGGGTTCGAATCCCGAAAGGGGCATGGATGTCTGTCTCTTTTGACTGTTGTGTTGTCAGGTAGAGGTCTCTGCGTCGGGCTGATCACTCGTCCAGAGGAGTCCTACCGACTGTGGTGTGTCTGAGTATGATCGTGAAGCCTCGACAATAGAGGGGGTGGGGGGGAGGGCTGGTCCAGTAGGGGCTGTTGCACCATTGGATGAAGAAGGATTCCTTTGGCACAATCTTGGTTTATTTAAAGACGTTTTCAAGAGATAAGTTTAGATAATGCTGGCGAATAACAAATTGTAAGTCGTGGCAGGAAGCGGTTATGGTATTATTTGAGACAGTATCCCAGCATTTACTTGGAAAGACTGATGAAAATCAGTAAAATTTTAATTCACGATAAGCAAGCTCCAGGGTGTGACTAGAACCCGCCAGTTCCCAGTTACGAAAAAGAAGTGATGCGGACTGTAACTGCAGCCTTCGGTGTAACAGCCTTCTAAACATTCTGTCTGACACAACACACTCCGCATTCCACGCACGCAGGTTATTTACATGTTTCTTAAAGTACTTACAACAAATTCATTATTTCCCTAAACAGCATTAACCAAATTCTAAAAGGTTTTGACGATACTGTATAATATTGTGTGGTGATGGGTTTATGGACTTTGTACATCGTCCGAAGAGTAACATATTAAAATTAAAAATTAAAATCACGACGTTTCGGAAGCTGGCTCTGCTTCTGTCTTCAGGTGAATGGAGGGGGAGAAGAGAAGAACACCTACTCAGTTGGGCCCCTTAGACAGAGCTAGCCTCCATCACCGCCGAAGCCTCCATCACCGCCTAAGGCTAGCTCTGTCTAAGGGGCCCAACTGAGTAGGTGTTCTTCTCTTCTCCCCCTCCATTCACCTGAAGACAGAAGCAGAGCCAGCTTCCGAAACGTCGTGATTTTAATTTTTAATTTTAATATGTTACTCTTCGGACGATGGCTAAAGTCCATAAAACCATCACCACACAGCATTAACCAGTTTATCTTCGTAATAGAAACGGAGTGTGTTATCTGTGAGGTACGGTGTACCATTTTATATGTTATTTACATGAAATTCAGCCTTCGAAGGGTCAATATACCAGCCAGTGTAGGGGCCTGCTCGCTGTACTTTTCACCCCAAATGACGACATTGGTTACACAAGCAGACCGTTGCTTGTGTTCAGGGATCATGTGACATCCAGGTTCAAGTCAAAAGAATATAAAGACAAGGCAGCTGATCCTCATTTGTTAGTTTTATGCTTTCAGGCCAACTGCTCTCCTCAATTTGAGAAGAGGGTGTGAAACCAAATAATCTAGTATTAGTTCGTTCTACCTAACAAAACTTCAAGCAGGGATATACAAAATAAACTGCTTTCCTGACAGATTTTCGGCAGAGAATTCGAAAACCCTTCTACCTCTCTCCTAACAATGCTCGTCTTATAACTATATAATAAAAATTTAATTAGGAAATTAAGTTTGTCCCTGCCCCCGCCATGAAGGCATATAAGGCAGGTAGCGTTAATTTTCCAGTCATTATTAACCTCAACACTAGTTCAAGATGAGTGGTACCATATTAACCCTTTAAAGACAAAGCTGAACTGTCTTATATAAGAACTCAGTGCGTACCGCGCTGTAAACACTCTCCACTTCGGTTATAAAAACCAGTCTCTTAATGTTTTATAAGGCAAAAGTTGCTGTTTGTTCTGAGATCCGTACAAAACACATAAACGCAATGTGGGCACCACGTAGAATTTTTTATTGTTAAACCTGGTGGTATGTGAAGTTACCGCTAGGCTTTAAAAGGTTAATTTGGGTCATCTCGGTGTGTTATTCTAAATACAGTGATAATAAACACAGTCAGACATACCACAGTATGAGAAATATCTTCTGAAACGTGTTCTGTTATTCTACGGGAAAAAAACCGACAAACGGATGGATGCTGGATTAATCACTACATTAGCTTGGGGTTAAGTTACATCAGTTTTCGTTGGAATGGTTTTACAGTCAAAAACAGTGAACTGATGAGGCTTCACTGATGCTTTTAGACTATTTTGACGCTATTTTATATTACGTGATTAAGGATCTGTGTTTTAACATTTGTACGTGTACCTGATGATGGCTCGGCCGAGCCGAAACATGTAGTATATTGTCATAACCTTAGAATAAATAACGTAGTGTGCAAAATATATATACTGTGATGTGTCTGACTGTGTTTAGTATCACTGCATATGAGTGGTACGCTTCACGCCGCGGCCGCTCTGACGTGGGATACACTCCAGAGTACATACGGCGCCTGTGATACGATAAAGAATTTAATGTAAACCAATCTTGTCTATTTTTAGACAAAAAATTTGGCAGATCGCAGGTCGTATATGTATATGCATATCCACATGAATATTCATACACACGAATTGATGTTAACTGTTTAAAAACAACATTCTGCGCCACAGGTGGTAGGTTGTCAGCCCTACGCACCGGCCGCCTTTATCCCCAGGAAATATTCCTGGTACTCATTTCTGTTAGAGGCTGAGTCGACCGGAAGGATTATGTCAATGAAAAATTCCACTGACACCATCGGGAATCGAACCCGCGACCTGCCGGTTTGTAGCGCAGTGCCTCAACCAACTGCGCCACCGCGGCTCCCTTATAAAATATGTATTCATGCAAAACGTTTTCAGTCTTTCTGCATTTTAGCTTCCTTATTCTTGACAAAGAATTACCAGATCACTAAAGTCTCTGAGACAATAGTCTGATTAATGAATTTCAACATTTTTCACAATTTTTTCTTTCAGTTGTAACGTGTCTTGTGGCAGATTTTCAAAGATATCTTTCACCACGAACCCCCACAACTAGTAACCACATGAGTCCCAATCAGTGCTGTAAGCCTGTCATGAATACTTGCAACTGCGTCATGTCACGCAGTCATGACATGTCTGATGGAGACAGGTTACTGTCACCCTAACACTGCTGGGTTCCGCTCCAGTGTGTCATCTACAAGCGAGAAAACAAAATGTCTTTCCTCCGCACGCTGACACATTTTCCCGCATTAACTCTTTAAAGATGAAGCGTATCTGTTTTATATAAGGAATCAGTGCGTACCGCGCTGTAAACACTCTCCACTTCGGTTATAAAAACCAATCTCTTAATGTTTTATAAGGCAAAAGTTGCTGTTTGTTCTGAGATCCGTACAAAACACATAAACGCAATGTGGGCACCACGTAGAATTTTTTAATGTTAAACCGGGTGGTACGTAAAGTTACCGCTAGGCTTTAAAAGGTTAAGGATTCCTTCAGAGAACACGCGACTAGCGACCACGTGATCACGACAGCACACCACACCTTACAACTGTCACCATGGAAATGTAATTACTGCAGTTACTAAGGATTTTCCCAGCAGTGATGTGTTATTTCCCACCGTCCGTTATTTTGTTTTGCAGTAGCTATGTACGTAAGGAAGAAAACAAAGAACTGTCAAATTTTGGTGGCTCATATATACATATAGCCTATGTACATATGATATACACATATCTGTGTGTACGTGTGTGCAGGTGCGCACACAGAATTTTTCCTTGGGAGGGGGGGCTAACCCTGAGGCTATACATAATTTATGTTTGATTTTAAAAATTATGTTATAAAAATCATCTTGTCAGTACAACATAACACTGTCTGCAACTGCATTTATATACATACGAATATAACTAAATGTTCCATGACTCACACACAGTGTCCTAGCTTCTTGTTTTTTTTAAATTTTATTAATGTATTTTTCAAAATTCTAATGCGTTAGTCATCAACCGATTCCAGTGGCTGATTTTGGCTGAAGGGGAAATCTCGTAAAAGTGTTGATATCATAATATCTACACAACCTGTTTTCTTTAAATGCTGGCTTTGGGGGTTTGAGGGGCTGCAGCCCGGCACCCCCCCCCCCCCCCTTGGGTGCGCCCCTGTGAGTGTGCACGCGCGCTCGTCATTCTGCTTTTTTGGCTGTAAAATAAAGTGTTCATTCATTATAACTCGAAGCTTTCCAAGAGAATAAAGCTGTTACAATATTGTCACAAGGGCAGCCATGTTACTTCGAAAAGTAACGCTTTTGATGCTTCTTCACCTGCCTCTCACATCGGAGAATGTTTATCATTTTGTGATGCTGAAGACATAGAAATTCGCCAGAGCGCTGAATATTTTGGCTGAACTAACGCAGGAGGTCGCCTGATAGGATATGTTGACATTTGTACATTTGTCTCCGGTTAGCAACCAGCGGCAGATTCTTATGGAGACGAAGGACGCTGTGGTTCTGTGAAGCACCAGGAATGTTCTGATTATCTGAAGGATTGTCACTCTTTCAAAGAGAATTCTGCTACACTGATTTGTGTCGAGGAATGTTTATTCATCGCCTTCTTCCGGAAATGTAGTGAATTTGTCATGTTTTGCTGCACCACGCCATGACAAAGTAGAACTGAAGTGGAGGCAAAATAGCGCACATTCTCAGACCATAGGACGTCGGATTTACACTCATGTCAGAAAAACTGCGCCAGAAGGACAGAAGATAAGGCTTGGCCGTTTGCATCCGGAGGACAGAAGATAAGGCTTGGCCGTCTGCGCCAGAAGGACAGAAGATAAGGCTTGGTCGTCTGCACCCGGAGGACAGAAGATAAGGCTTGGCCGTCTGCACCCGGAGGACAGAAGATAAAGCTTGGCCGTCTGCACCCGGAGGACGGAAGATAAGGCTTGGCCGTCTGCACCCGGAGGACAGAAGATAAAGCTTGGCCGTCTGCACCCGGAGGACGGAAGATAAGGCTTGGCCGTCTGCACCCGGAGGACAGAAGATAAAGCTTGGCCGTCTGCACCCGGAGGACGGAAGATAAGGCTTGGCCGTCTGCACCCGGAGGACAGAAGATAAAGCTTGGCCGTCTGCACCCGGAGGACGGAAGATAAGGCTTGGCCGTCTGCACCCGGAGGACAGAAGATAAAGCTTGGCCGTCTGCACCCGGAGGACGGAAGATAAGGCTTGGCCGTCTGCACCCGGAGGACAGAAGATAAAGCTTGGCCGTCTGCACCCGGAGGACGGAAGATAAGGCTTGGCCGTCTGCACCCGGAGGACAGAAGATAAAGCTTGGCCGTCTGCACCCGGAGGACGGAAGATAAGGCTTGGCCGTCTGCACCCGGAGGACAGAAGATAAAGCTTGGCCGTCTGCACCCGGAGGACGGAAGATAAGGCTTGGCCGTCTGCACCCGGAGGACAGAAGATAAAGCTTGGCCGTCTGCACCCGGAGGACGGAAGATAAGGCTTGGCCGTCTGCACCCGGAGGACAGAAGATAAAGCTTGGCCGTCTGCACCCGGAGGACGGAAGATAAGGCTTGGCCGTCTGCACCCGGAGGACAGAAGATAAGGCTTGGCCGTCTGCGCCAGAAGGACAGAAGATAAGGCTTGACCGTCTGCGCCAGAAGGGCAGAAGATAAGGCTTGGCCGTCTGCGCCAGAAGGACAGAAGATGAGGCTTGGCCGTCTCCAGTCCCGGTTTTGAAGTGGCATCGATAAGGAAAATGCTGGTGTTTGTCGTAAATCAAACCTTGGTCCTAAATCTGCAGCACTCAATGTGGATTCAACAGTCCCGAAGTCGAAGCCTGAGTTGGTTAATATCGGCTAGACGCGGACTGTGTGCACAGCAAGAACACGAGGAATGTGTGAAAGTTCACAGCTTCTGTTGATCTGAGTAAAACTTCCTGTTCTGGGATTCCAAAGTCAATAAGCCACAATACCCCCAGCACCTCGTTCTACGCTACTTCAGTCCTCATGTCAAACAAAAGGCGCTGAAGCATAGCACTTGCAGTATTTTCTATTTTCCAGCCAACTGGCGTGCTGTCAACTGGAGTCAGTCTAATAACAACAACCCCGTGTCAGGCATGTGCAAACTAGGGCCAGCGAGCCGCTTGCAGCTTTCAACCACAAAGAACTCCCGGTTTTCTTAAAAACACACTTGTGTGATAAATTGCCTAACCACGTGACATTTCATTCTTAAAGAAACAACCATTTTTGGGCAGAACTTACAAAGCCTATTAACTTACTGCCTAGATATTTGATCCCACAAACGTCGTATTATTCACATCGTATATTAAGTATTGTAAATTTAAAATTAGTCAATAAAATGCAATGTGCACCAAGATTTTTGATGCATTAATGAAATATTTTTAAGTAAATTAATTCCAGTGAACATGGTTCCAATTTTGAAACCTAAAGATTTATGGAAATTCGGGGAAAAAATCGAACCAGAAATACGGGGCTTGAATTAACTTTTTCAAAATAATTTCAATTTAAAACGCAAAGAAATTTAATTACTCATGAAACTCAACTCCAACTTCATGGCGTAAAGTCCTTCTTGAGACGCAAACAGTTTTGATGGAACAAAATTTAACAGACAAATTATTTATTTCGTCTTCCAAGGATTTTAGTACACATTTGAGTAATCTGTGTGCAGAGGCGGCACTGTGTCTAATTGGACACTTTGAACAGCGGTTACTGTACGTATCATCTATTCTAATACTTGAAAAGAACTCTATATTTTGCCCACGCGGATTTGTTTACACAGATCGCGCAATTATCAGAAAAAAACAGTGACTGAAACAAAGCCATACAGCGTGCACAGAACTAAAAGCAACGGACGTTTTTCTAAATAACGTTTAGAGACGGAATTGCTAAAGAAGATGCAACTTTCTTCCGAGGAGTAAGACGTAAATTTTAAAATATTAATTTCATTAAACATGAAAATTAAAACCATCTGCCTATATCGCTGTTGGAACTACCCAACTAACTACTTTTCGTATATCTGCAACACTTTTCGGCCCCTCCAGACAGATATCAAGGAATTCAATCGAATACAAGTGGAAGTGTCAATATATCGCATATTACACTACGAGACAAATATGTCGCTCTTGAAAAAGCAAAAACCACACAATTCATCAAAATTAGATTCCCGTGTGAGTAGACAGTTGGGTAACAAACAAGCCTTCTGTCAAAATGTTGTGTCCACAAAAAAAAAAAATTGTTTCTCCGTACATTTATGTAAAAACGTAACAAGCTTAACCTTTTAAAGCCTAGCGGTAACTTTACCTACGACCAGGTTTAACATTAAAAAATTCTACGTGGTGCCCACATTGCGTTTATGTGTTTTGTACGGATCTCAGAACAAACAGCAACTTTTGCCTTATAAAACATTAAGAGATTGGTTTTTATAACCGAAGTGGAGAGTGTTTACAGCGCGGTAGGCACTGAGTCCTTATATAAAACATATACACTTCGTCTTTAAATGCTTAATTACTGAGCTATTAACGGTCTGTGAATTTTTTTCTGCATCCTGTAAAATTGTACATCTGTGGGTTACGAGAAATTGCTGCTTCATGAGCGATATGCATTAACACAGTATTTAAGACAAAAAATATAACTGGTAAAAGCAAAATATTACACCGTTATTTACATAAATTCATGCTTCAAATAGTTAGTATTCTACCAACAGACAATTGGTCGTTTATACTGAAAAAGTGACAAGCAAACTTCATATAATATTTTACCCACGCAAGCTCTGTAAGCCAAGATTTCTGCAATATGAATGTAACGGACAAAGCTTCAGTACCACTCAAGTTCTCACTCCACAGCAAAGCTTCTTTTTTGTTTACAACACATTAGGTATTATGGCGCCCTCTGTCGAGAACAATGGCAAACTAAAAACGTCAAGAAGCCTCTATAAAAGTGAGCAGCAGTTCGTTTCGGTAGCTTCAGGCAGTGCAAAAACACAGAAAAAACATATATATATGGCATCATGAGCTGTAAGCTGTGTTAAGCTTTTGGTTCATACAGCGCAACACCGTAGGATGGCCTTTAAATCCTGTCACACAAGAGCCGTCTAGATTCTGCACTTCAAACTTTTACTCTCGCAGAAATAAATCCACTGCCTTCTAACATCTCCACTTACATCACCTAAGCTAATGAAATAGACACTCTCCCGGGGGTTCCCCCACGTACCTGCTTTTTTCCCCGTCGCCGACATTGGATGATGTAATTACTTAGTTCTACTGCCGCTAGCTTGCCTGTCTGTGATAATCGCAGGGTTAGCTCCTAGGATTAGCATTTCTGTGTATGTTCCATGCTTTCACTGCGAGAATATCACAGAACATACTTTTGTTTTATATTTCAAACAAATGCAAGTAAGGATGTGTCTCACTGCTTTGTTCCCTGCGGTCTAAATCAGCGGTTCTGATTCAGAGGACGAGAAAATGGCAATGTGTTTTCCATGTCTCCTCTCTTATGCGCGTCTGTCTGACACTGCTAAGCATAAAGACACGCGAGCTATATAATAATTTTTACATGAAATCTGGCGTCCTTATGCAGGTAAATATTAAGATTTCTGTCGTCTGAACTGTGATGTTATATAGTGTGGAAGATAGAAACGAAACTTTCGGAGGAATTTACTGCCTCCCTCCTCAGATTGAGAACAATATTGACACACAAGTTCCTTCCCGAGTGTTGGTCACTACTGTATCGCAGAATCATAGACATATCTCCTTCCTATAATATACAGAGTTTTCCATTTTATAGTCTGGTTAATGGCCTGATGATGACTTATCTCCAGAGAAGAAACTGGTCGCCAACGTATTTAACTTTTTAAAGCCTAGCGGTGACTTTACGTACCACCAGGTTTAACATTAAAAAATACTACGTGGTGCCCACATTGCGTTTATGTGTTTTGTACGGATCTCAGAACAAACAGCAACTTTTGCCTTATAAAACATTAAGAGATTGGTTTTTATAACCGAAGTGGAGAGTGTTTACAGCGCGGTACGCACTGAGTCCTTATATAAAACAGATAGGCTTCGTCTATAAAGGGTTAATATAAGATGGTTGGTGTGAATGAAGAGTTGAATAAAACACACACTTGTAACAAATTTTTTAATAACTCGTCTTTGAAAAAAAAGAGCCTGTAACTTGTACACGAAAAGTGAAGCTTAAATACTAATATGCCTCATATTCGAAATGGTCAGCACAAACCCCTTGTGTTTTGGTTTGGTACTGTGAAACATAGCTCTCAATTTTGTCTTCGCATTTATTCTGTTCCTGTATTTTGTTTTTGTTAGTCTGTAATTTCGTACCACGCTTTCGAGTAAGCGTACGATAGGTATGAGATTAACACTGGAACCCTAATTTTTATTTCGCGGAACCCTGGGGGTTCGCGGAACACTCTGTAGGAAGTTCTATTTATTCAGTAAGTAATGTCTGCTAATTTTCGGAAATGATTTATCGTACAAAAGCCTACTTATGATTGGTATTCAATATTTCTCTTAATTTTGGTTTCAGTTTTGCTGTTATGCCTTATCATACAGGACCTTTATACTTAAAGGACAACTAACACAAACAACCTGGAAATACTGCCGTCCCAAACTAGTCTGGAAAATTGATAACGAAAGAAATAGTAACTTGAACGCCCTGAGTTTCAGTGTGTTAAACTAAAATCGAAATCTGTCAAACAAATGTTAATGCTTTTTAAGATTACTAGGACAGTCGATGAGAATTTGAATTTTCACCACAGCTGTCCATCTGCAACAATCAACCAAAAACACAGAAGTCGCGGTGTGACAATGTTGAGTGAAGCTAGAGGCAGAAGTTAATTACGCTGGACCCTTACATTTTTAAAAATTAATTGCTCACGGCTATTTTTGTCATTACGTGCATTTTATAGTCCACTGCATACAAGTTTTGATGGGATTCATTCGTGAGAACGCAGCTGTACGGCGAGTTCGGTTTTCCCATGATTCAATTTTCCCATCGAGTCTCAAAATTGTTTTCCCTCATGTTAAACCTACGCGGTATGGCGATAATGCGTATTATGTGGTCTGGACACCATAATCATCTCTTCGAGGTATATTCCAAAGTGAGTTACATTTTGTTGTAAAATTTATTACCGACAATGAATAACACACATTTCGTTCAGTTTTAAACACTGTCTCTTCCGTTACGCATCTTTATTTTTAATTAATTAATTAATTAATTAATTAATTACGAGTACAATTTTGGTGTTAAAGTGAGGCATGACGTTTGCACATTTACACTTATCTTCCGGTCTTATGAGTCTTAAAATAATTGGCAAATATCCTTGGACGGGGGATCGGCTTAAACACATGGCATCTACTTGCATCGGACAACACAGAGATAATTTCTCCAAGTTTTGATAAAACAACAAGAAATAAACATGACAGGGGCATGAAGGGAAAATTCCTTATAATATTAACCCTTTAAAGACGAAGCGTATCTGTTTTATACAAGGACTCAGTGCGTACCGCGCTCTAAACACTCTCCACTTCGGTTATAAAAACCAATCTCTTAATGTTTTGTAAGGCAAAAGTTGCTGTTTGTTCTGAGAGCCGTACAAAACACATAAACGCAATGTGGGCACCACGTAGAATTTTTTAATGTTAAACCTGGTGGTACGTAAAGTTACTGCAAGGCTTTCAAAGGTTAAGCTTGGCGCTTGATGAAGCAGTACGAGGTTATACAAGATATGCACTGTACGTATAACCTAATATTGAGGGGCTTTTGCGTAGCCACTGTTGCCGTGGAAAAACAATAATTATTACACATTCTGAGTGTGTGTCTGTAGCCTTAGTTATTCAGCATGCAAAGCGCATGCGCTGTATTATATTGTCATCTGTGGCCTGTCTGGCTGTACCGTATTTTGCCACAACATCTCACAAACGTCACGATTTTCGGAAAAAAGTTATTGAACATAAAATGTGCCTTTTGATTTTCTCTACAACTTTGTCTGAAACATTTGTCATTCTAAGAAGAATTCAGCGAGATATTATCATAAATGTACATATGTCTTCACGTAAAGTACCCGTTATTCTTGCTAGATTTTAATGAAACTTGAATTTTCTCAACAGATTTACGAAAAATATCAGATTTAATGAAAATCCGTCTAGTGGAACCCGAGATGTTCCACGCGGACGGAAGGGCGGGCGGGGGGACGGACAGATGGACAGACAGAGAGACATGACGAAGCTAAAAATCTTTTTTCGCAATTTAGCGAACGTGCCTAGAAAAGGCCGACACACCTGCATGCCTTAGCCAGTTTCCATACCTAAAATATTTTTCGGCGAGCTTCTAAATACACATTTACAGAGTTGCAAAAGAAGCACTGAGGCGGAGTCGCGCACTCTGTATGTTGCCAAGCATACGTGTGTGTGCCGGCATTAATGCAGTGAACCCTAGGATAAAAATTGAGACCTGCCTTGCCTGTTTAGCTACCGTTACGGCATTACAGGCAGGGCAACTCTCCATTGTTAGGCTAGAGATAGGATATTATAGACAGGAACACACACCATTGTTAAGCTTGTGTGTGTTATAGACAGGGCAACGCCCCACTGTCAAGCTAGCGGTAAGATAATACAGACTGGAACGCAACCCATTCCTTTCGTATCTTTTTCATTGTTCACATTTAGAAGGGACGCCGAAAGATGAGAAGAAATATGTTAAAATGACGAACGGATTACACAGTTTGAAGACAACTAAAAATATAGAAATATTTTAAGACGGTCTACAAAATACGGAGGTATTTAAAAGTTTGTACGTTATGAAATGTTTCCCAAGCTGGTAAATTGCCAACCACGGCGTTTTTACTGAGTTATTGAATCCTCGATTATTAGAAAAGAACTGCAGGACATATGACGACTAGGCTTGAATAAAATGTGTGAATGAAATTTATTTTATGCGTTATTTGCAGCAAATGCTTAAAATTACGTTGAAGTTCTCTGTTCCCCTCCGGCATGCAGTTAACCTCTGGACTTACCGAAACAGTTTCGTTTCAGTCAAATACCAGACTCCGCGTGTAGTTCAGAGAGATTTCATCTATGTTCTGTGAAACGACTCACGGCATAGAATATACAATAAATTGTAGATTTCTTGTGTACTATAACATTTGTTTAGGCGTTTTATATATAAATGTGTGTAACAAAACAAAATATGCATATCTTGGGTACTACAACACTGGTTTAGACGTGATATAAATTTGCAATACAATAAAGTGTAGATATTTTAAAGACTACAACATTTGTTTAGATGTAGGATAAATTTGTAATACAATGAAATATACATTTCCTGAGTACCGCAATATCTGTTTACATGTGAGACAAACTCCTAATACGAAAAAAATACATATACACTGAGGACAACAATATTTGTTTAGACGTGATATAAATTTGTAATACAACTAACTCCAGATCTTTCAAAGGCTACAACATTTATTTAGATGCGATATATATTTCACTAAATGCAGGGAACACAGTTTCACTTTACGTGTCTTTGCAACAGTGCAAAATTTCATACGCAATAAATGAACCATACTATTGGCGTCTTACTACGTGTCAATCGCCCGAAATTATATAGCGTTAATCCTGGGTCTCACTGTTCCTCATTTTGACGCCAAAGAACATTGGCCTATACTGGTCCATGTTCAGAGAGTAATATCCTTTGTGAATAACATATACGTGTGCGTCTCTCAAAACAATGAAAGATAATAATATTGAATAATAATAATAATTATTATTATTATTACAAGAAAAGAAAAATAAAGAGCCTGTATAGTACTAGAAATCTTATGGTTGACAATATGTGTGTTGTGTTATTTCCATAGTAATATTCTTCGCCTATTGTCACAGGCGGTAGCTGTCCGTGTCATGAAAGGTGACTTAATTGTGTTAAGGACGAAAACGAGAGGAAAGAGAGAAAGTTGCGTTAGAAAATAGGGATAGAAGGAGACACGAAAGAAAAGTCGCGTATCCTCTTCTACAGGCCTGCTCAAAGTTCTAGGTGGTGTGCATAAATTCGGCAAAACTTAGTCTGCGTGTGGGCACAGAATTCAATTCAGTACACAGAAAGAACACTGAATTAGTGCAGTATAATTATATATGTAATTTAAACTCTGTATTTTTCTATGCACCATGTGCATTAATAACTGTTCTGAAAGTAATAAGAAAAGTTTATAAACAATTACACAATCCAGGCTAGGGTGTCTTCATTTTTAGCACATTCTACATAGGGAATTAAAATTGTAATATATGTCTCCATAAATAAACAGCTCATAGGTTTTAAATTTGATTCGGCGTTCTACCGTGGCTTTTCCAAGGAAAGGGTTAAAAGACTTCATCATATTTCAAAAATAACACTGCGACGCGGGCAAATTTTTGCCCGCCAGCAACGGGTTGCGCGGGCCTGATGTACTGTATTATATTTGTTCGAGATTAAATATCACGTCGTATAAATGGAAAATAAAGACCAATTTTATAACAATGACACAGAACGTCATATAGAGATATATTCTACATACGTAGTAACACCCAGCCGATATGCAGTAACACTACGTGCAAAGATTTTCACATTGAAGCTTACGTATGACTGCCAAGCTCAATGGAGCAGAGCCGATCTGGATAAGCTGATAGTCGTTCAAGTACTGAAGATATTCGCAGCCTTTTATAGAAAAGTGCATAGAAGAACCCACAACTGAAATCTATCCTAAGCCATATGAATCCAATCCACGGCCTCCTACCCCATTTCTTTCAGATGCTTTTTAATATTACCCTCCGTGTAGGTGTAATCCTTCCGCGTGGTCCTTTTCTTTAGGCATTAAAACTAAAATTTATTATGAATTTCTGATATCTCATGCGGTCGTCATGTTACCCCATTTGACGCTTCTCTCTTTTATAATCTTCATAAAATTTGGTGAAAAGTGTCACTGACGAAGTTTCTCATCAAGCAGTTCTTCTGCCTTCCTGTCGCTTCCTTCCTGGGGTCAAAATAGCGTCCTCTACGCCCCATTCTGCAATACCTTGTATACAACTGAATTATATAAAAATTAAATGTACATTCCCAAGAACGTATTTTGAAAATGTGGCTACTTGATATGTGATCTGAAGTGCGTATGAAGCCTGCGGTGTTTGGGTACCTGACCCCAGGCATTTTGGCATAGAAGGACCAAGTAGGGGTTTCATTCGAAACGTCTGAACCTACCTACGAAACTACATGACGTCACATCCGAGAACACTCTAACCTTAATATTTACTGGGTTTTCTTCTAAGCTTCATATGGCCGGTCTTGTGCCGTAAAGTTGCGTGCAGTTAGTCGGAAACTTCTCTGATGGTCTCACATTGTCGGCAAAACTCAGAGACTGACGCGCAGTGCAAACACCGTTTCCTTGTTGCACGCACGGTCGCACATTTCCAAAAGCCGTCATGCAGGTCGGTGTTACAACAGTGAACAGCTGAGACCGACCGCAGTGGGCAGATAAATAAGCAAATGCCTTTCCATTTGAGTCAAGCAGCAAACCTGGATTGAAAGAGTGCGATGAAGCAGGGTTTAGACGGATTAGAGGGAGTCTACGATGAAGGTGGTCCAAACATCCATCCGGACAGGGAACGTCAAGTCTTGGCACATTATGTTGATGAATTTGTGGGCTACATTCTCACTCACTTTGCTGAAGGGTTTGTGTGTCCCGTTCTCAGTAATTCCGCTGAAGTATTCGTATATTCGCTTCTTACTCATTCTCCTGAAGCATGTGATCTCTTCTCTCTCATTCCGCTTAAGGATGTGTGTGCTCTGTTCTCACTTATTCCGCTTAAGGATGT
The DNA here is from genome assembly GCA_013340265.1 of Coptotermes formosanus. Classification (NCBI taxonomy): domain Eukaryota; kingdom Metazoa; phylum Arthropoda; class Insecta; order Blattodea; family Rhinotermitidae; genus Coptotermes; species Coptotermes formosanus. Next base: position 2,192,035 of record BLKM01012983.1, on the reverse strand, counting down.
GTGTGCTCTGTTCTCACTTATTCCGCTTAAGGATGTGTGTGACCATCCTCACACATTATGCTTATGATTTTGTCGGTACTGTCCCAATCCATTCAAAATGAACAAACAGTGGTATGAATAAATATAAATTTAAAAGTAATGAGAAAATAAGCTTATATGATACATTTCAAACAAACAGACAAAGGGTTAAGAATTTTATTATCGTGTTTCAAATTTTATTTCCCAGTGCCCAAAAAAGATGACATTGAATAATACAGAAAATATTTAACTTCGTTTTTAACACGAGCATAATAATTATTACGGCACATGCCTCATTTGTATAAAAGTGCAACTTTTCGTCTCCTGATGTACCATCTCGTAACCTGCCGGTTTTAAATGTGAGAAGTTTTTAGGCTCCTCCGAACCGCGTGCGCCTTATTCAACACAGTCGCTGTTAACCCCCACATCCGGAGACCATCTCCTTTATCCGTCACCTGAAGATGGGACCGATACGTTGTCCCGAAACATCGGTAAAGGATCACCATTCGACGCTGCGTAATACCCCAGAAGAATGCAGATCTCATGGATTGCTGAGTTTAATATTTTTTTTATTTTAATCACTCTCTAGCCAAAATTCCATGGTATGTACGGAATACGTAATTACACTTTTTTTTGGCGGAGCGCCTGAATTTATAGGTAAATATTCAGACTGGGGAGTACGTTGGTCTGCATACATCTAAGGATTCCTTCCAGCGTGCTTTAGTACAGAACAGCCTGCGTAAAGCCGAGAGCAAAATGCAGCGTGTGTGTGTGTGTGTGTGTGTGTGTGTGTGTGTGTGTGTGTGTGTGACTGTGTGTGACTGTGTGTGTGACTGTGTGTGTGTGTGTGACCGCATGTGTGTGTGGCTGTGTGTGTGTGCGTGACTGTGTGTGCGTGTGACTGTGTGTGTGTGCGTGCGTGACTGTGTGTGCGTGTTACTGTGTGTGTGACCGCGTGTGTGTGTGACTGCGCGTGTGACTGCGCGTGTGTGTGACTGTGTGTGTGACTTGTGTGTGACTGTATGTGTGACTGTGTGTGTGACTGTATGTGTGACTGTGTGTGACTGTGCGTGTGTGAGACTCTGTGTGACTGTATGTGTGCGCGCGTGGGCGCGCGTGTATTTTATATGTGTATGACTGTGTGTGTGGGTGACTGTGTGTGTGTGTGTGCGCGCGCGCGTGTGTATTTTATGTGTGTGTGACTGTGCGTGTGTGACTGTGTGTGCGTGTGTGTGTGCGCGCGCGCGTGTATTTTATGTGTGTGTGTGTGACTGTGTGTGCGTGTGACTGTGTGTGTGACCGTGTGTGTTTGACTGTGTGTGTGTGTGCGCGCGCGCGCGTGTGTATTTTATGTGTGTGTGACTGTGTGTGTGATTGTGTGTGTGTGACTGTGTGTGTGTGACTGTGTTTCAGTCAGTGAATCGGAAGGCGCGTCGGCGTCAAAGGCCACTGGTGCCGCAAAAAAATTCAAGGTAAAGTGTTCGTTATATCAACAGGAGTATGCTCAGATGAACAAGAAAGCGAAGAACAGAAAAATTAAACAAATAATGATTGTGGGTTAAGGACTAATAACAACATATCAATTTATTAATAGATCTGCAACTGAGACCCTAAAACATAGAAAACATGACATAACACGTGACTCTATAAAGTGTCACGAAAGCCTTAGTTCATTAAGTGAAGGCAACCCATATAACAATAAGGAATGTCTCAGTGTCAGATCAATTTGACGCTATCCATCCCGTTGTGGATACACAATTACGTAAATAACACTACGTATTCCGTCTGACACAACCTGTATTTGGTATTATTTTCTTAAACACTGCACGTTTCGATCAAGCCGACCATAATCAGATGTTTATTTATAGAAAACTTAAAAAACTCAAGGTAAAAATATACAATTTTTTAAAGATTTAACGATCCATAAATAAAGCTTCCAAGTACTCTGTATAAATCATAAAGAATTACATTTTCCTTTCCTTAAGTTCGCCGCAGCTAACATCTGCTGTGTTCTACTACAATATTTTATTGACAAGACACAATTCTCGACTTAATATACCTGCAGTCTCTTTCTTTTGAAGCTCGCATCTTTAACGTAACTGCGTAAGTCGTGTAAAATCGTGCTTTTTCGGATGATCGGTTTCAGATTCCTCACTGAAAAGAAATAAGCAGCGCAATGAAGGGTCGACATTAGCGAGATCAAACAAGCCTGGAGGAAGGACGACAAAGAACTGTGTTAATATGATCACGTGAAAAGCACCGCGGGCCCCAGCCAATCAGTGCAGACGTCAGCCCGCATCATACTCAGACGCCTAATCCCTTCCACCAATCCCGAATCACTCACCAGAACAACGCAAAAGGCTCACTTCAATATCGGAGTGTTTCACAGATGCGGCAGAAGGGAGTGATCCGTCGGTGCTTTAATCACCTTCCACGCCAAAAACATTAATCAGTACCTGAGTAGGCAGCCAACACTTGCGGGGTGATAATCTTCACCGTGTACTGCCAAGAAGATGCAGGGGGATAGAAGTTAAAGCTCCACTCATCCTTAACCTCGTAAATTATGGAAATAGAACCGTTATGTAATTCAAACCGTAATTTGTGTACAAGGCTTTCAGAGGATAAGTTGCGATATATCCTTCCTCTTATATATTTTAGTACAAGCAGGCCTCTGTTTTAGCTAGCAGAGATTCAGTAATACGATACGTGTTTTCCAATTATGTACACGTCAGAAGTCCAAGTGTAACTTTAGTATACTGGGTTTTTTTTATGGTTATCCTTTTCCGATAGGTTAAATATGTCCAAAACATCACGAAAACATGGGATTTTAAAAATCATTTGTATTTATTGACACATAAAAATGCCCACACAAACTTCACGCTCAGGTTTATAATCCTTATCCACAGAAGTGTGAAATCTTGTGTTCCGATGCTTACAGATTCTGTGTTGCACTTTTACCACTATCAAAAAAAAACTACACACACATTTCAGGTTGGTGCCATACTTTTTTTACATTCTAAGAAAATCCTTCAAAAAATTACGTCTTTTTATAAAAATCAGCATACATTTACTGCATATCAAATGGCACCTAGTATAGTCCTCACCTCAGAAGTTTGTGCAACCTTCGTATTGTTCCTAACTGTGAAATTTTAAAGTGACATCTGGGGATTATTTCCAATGACATAAAGTTCACAAGGTGTTTGCAACAGTCGTTAAACACTTAAAAATTAGAAGAGAACACAGACATCACACCATGGTAATCTGTTAAGCATAATTCCTATCACAACGGTAGAAAAATATGTTAAAATTTAAAAAATATTCTTGTTAAACTGCTTGCTCTGAAACAGTTATTAGAAGGAAAATTTGGGAAGAATTCATAGAAAATTGGTGACAAATATTAGCCTATTAAGTATATGCCTACATCTCAAATAGTTAATTTTTTTCTATTACGCGCTTTCGTTTAAAAAGCTTCACAGACAAACATCCAAAAATAAACAAAATGATTAATGTATAAGGGTTAGTTTCGGTAACAGACAAAATAAAAATGTTAATCAACTGCTGTTACTGTGTGTCAAAACAGACCATATTGATTAATGTAATTTACCAACAATGTTCATTAACAATGTTAATAAATACGGCCAGTGTGGACCCTCCATAATATAAACATCACCTATTTTGTCAGATATAAAGAATAATATTCTGCCTGCTTCAAAAAGCCTTAAGTTGATAACAAAAAAACCCAGGACACGTGACTGTCAAATCATGACAGGCGAATCGTGCCCATCAATTTTTCTTACACAACGATATTTTAAAATTTAAACACTCTAACACATTACACATGAGTTAGTTTTTTAACACCACACACTTTGCGAACAAAATAATCTATAGTTGTTTAACTAGCGCAGCGAACACACAAAATCTGCGTGTCGCTGTTCACATATTTGCTAACGCGGCCGCTCATTTTGCTGTCATGATGACAGAAAATCTGTGTAACTGTCGCGCCATGTATCAATTTTCATTACTGTTTAACAAAGCAATGTTTAGTTACAACACTATACTATCCAGTACGTAGATTACGCAACGCCAACTTCAAATTTATTAATAAACACAGAAGATTCTTATTTTACGCGAAATCTTTTTACGCGAATTCGTGTATATGCGGTCGGCTTCGAAAAAAAAAAATAAATGAAAAGCAATGGAGCACTCGAAGAGGATTTACGCCGATATAAAGCGATGTGCAAAGAGTTAAAACGCGAAGAACGGCGGCTACCGGTAACCATTTTCTGGAAAGGAAAAGGGGAGCACACTGCAGCATCAACTTCTCGAGACAATGCACCACCCGATCCTGCATTTTATTATTATTAACCTGTTAAAGCCTAGCGGTAACTTTACATACCACCAGGTTTAACATTAAAAAATTCTACGTGGTGCCCACATTGCGTTTATGTGCTTTGTACGGATCTCAGAACAAACAGCAACTTTCGCCTTATAAAACATTAAGAGATTGGTTTTTATAACCGAAGTGGAGAGTGTTTACAGCGCGGTACGCACTGAGTCCTTATATAAAACAGATACGTTTCGTCTTTAAAGAGTTAAAAAATTCTACGTGGTGCCCACATTGCGTTTATGTGTTTTGTACGGATCTCAGAACAAACAGCAACTTTCGCCTTATAAAACATTAAGAGACTGGTTTTTATAACCGAAGTGGAGAGTGTTTACATCGCGGTACGCACTGAGTCCTTATATAAAACAGATACATTCCGTCTTTAAAGGGTTAAATTCTATTGAATATATTTTTTTATGCTGTGCGTTACTGTGCTTGCTGTCCTACAGTTTCCTCACTGCATTCCTCATAAAAATGCTTCAAACTACATTTGTACACACACCAATACATCTACGAATAATGTTATTTGTTCAAGGGATGAGAATATTAAGGCATAAGAAAGGTATTTTGATTATGTGAGATTTTGGGCCACACAAGCTATGTAAGGACCCTAACCACAGCCTACAACTTCCTCTACCCTATTGGCTTCTGTGATTGTACGTAAGTGTTGCGGCATAGTAACCTATATACTGTTAAAATTCAACAAACACTTTCCTGAGTTATTGAGAGATGCTTCATTAAAGGAATACATCAGTCGCTAAACAGAATACAGTAGTGTACTTTCATTAGCATGTACACAGCACCTGCCACTGGTTCCTATACGCAGTATGTGTAATGTCTGCACGTAGAAATAAGATAACTTGGTTATGCTTTGTTCCACTACATCATGTTGGGATCACCTTGCTAATAGAAGATTAGTGCAATGCTTGGTCTTTCATCTAAACAACACTGAAAAATTCATCTATTACCTCATAGAAAACACACTGTTTCTCCGTTACAAATAAAGACCAGTTAATGCTACAATATGTATTACCACCAATTCGTACACAAACTGGAAACAAAGTATGTAGAAAACTCCATAAGAATCCCGACATATGTCGGCACTATTATACCATCTTCAGGGGAACACACTGTACACTTAAAAGCACACAGGTTCAGTTATTAAAATAGTTAAAACATCACTTAAGTGTTCAGTGTATTCCCCCCTGAAGAAGGTGTGCTAGTGCACCGAAACATGTCGGGACTATTGTGAAATTTTCTACATATTTTGCTTTCGTTGTGTGTGTGTGTGTGTGTGTGTGTGTGTGTGTGTGTGTGTGTGTTGTACTAATGCATACGTGTACGCCATGGACAATTTTTAAAACAATAAACCGGTTAATGCTGTTTAGGGCAATTACCGCTGTCATTGTGGGAATCATACTAACATATAAATACGCTATGTGGATAAACGGAGATTGCATGGAACTTAAGGGAACTGTTATACATAATTGCCACTACGCTTGAAAACATGAATGTGCTTAAACATATAAACTTACAACAGAACTTTTAGGTTGTATTTTGTATTGTTATTGGAAAGAAATTGAGCGAGTTCAGTTCTCAGGTGTAGAAACGTTTTCTAAAGACGGGTCTTTTCTGTGAACTCTTTCACCCGGTGAAACGTAATCTGAACTCGATATGGTTCCAAAAAAGGTAGGCTACACACAGGAAAGAAAGAAAAGACCAACCCAGAATGTCGGAACAGGAGGCTTATCGCAATGAAAATCCTTATGTCGAGAGAACAGGGAAGGAAAAAATAAAACCCGTGGATAATTCAGACCACCATGTTTCGACCGGAATCGGGGATTAGAAGGGACTTACAAGCCTGATCCGTGTTACACAATGGGTCTGCTGTAAGACATGTTACATATGTATCAGGGGTAGAAGCAACGGACACTTACAGTGCGATTCGATCATCACTGCAAAATACAGCGTACAGTCAATGTATTTCGTCCAAATTCCAGAAGCTTTTTGTATAAATAAGACAGGGTGAGATAGAAATAATTTAGAAAAAAAAAAGTAAAGAAATTCCATTACAGGCCTGGACAGGCCCTGAGGGTTCCAGGAGGTTGAGGCTCCCATAATCTCAAGATAATCGGCACATGTAGGTAGTAACGTTGTCAGCCTTACGCACTGACCGCCTTTACACCCCAGGAAATATTCCTGGTACTCATTTCTGTTAGAGGCCGAGTCGACCCCAGGGAGAAATAGCGTAGTTTTTTATATATATACCTGTGCTTATTATTCTTACGATCTATGCAAATAAGGGCACATTTTCCCTGTGCACCCTGGAAGGCACAGGATGGGAGTTGAAATCTACCTCCACTTATTCTGAATATCACCATTAGCTGAAGGTAAGTGGCAAGATACACATCCAGGCCAACCAATCCCCGCGGAAACAGCCCCCGGATCTACCGAACAGAATGCTGGGTGGGCCCTAGAACAGGTTAATTACAGACAAATTACAGGAAAGAGACATCTTTCCTCTGTTGGGAATCAAACCACGATTCCTTGGTCGAACATCCCGCCTAGTCATATACCGACTACGATAATAACGCCGTTTTTGGTGTGGGTCGTCACTACGTACCTGTCCGGGTTTAGCTACAGGCCAGGTCAAATCTCTTTAAACAATGCACCAGCGGAAGATGCAATCTGAGCTACCCCTGTTCACAGTTTGCAGTTGTCAATTTTCATACAGCTAGTAGCTGAAGGCACAGAACTGTCACTCCAATTATTTTATTTGCTGTTAAGTTGAGGCCACCGAGATAGTAAGAGGTATGACCATTTGAAAACACGTAAATCCATGTGACTGATATTGTGTTGTGTGGTGGATAGACGACAAAAATTGGTTTCTGTTTCTCACAAGAAACTTCCTGAACATGCTATACCGAAAGATACTTTGAGTTTGTTTGTTGTATGGCAAATGATTCCTCCTGTTTTGTTTGAAGAAACATAAAAAGAAGCCATAAACGACTTTCTGTTCATTTTCCTTTTGATCTTGGAGTTAAAAGCTAATAAAGGAATTTTTACTGTTTCATATAACGAGCTTAATTAGCTTAATTAGTGACTTTAATTACAAACTTTTAGCCTGTCCTACTCATCGCATTTACCCCTCATTGATTTTACATCATTCGAGCAGCCCTTATAACAAACTGTTCGCAACTTTAAGCATAAAGTTACGTCATACGGTTTCTTAACTTTACTTCTAATTAACACTTAAAATTTGTTTCCTTGCACTCTGCTTCATAGCAAAAACTTCATAAAACTTAATTAAACATAGGGACAATGAATAACGTCAGAGCTATGGATACTTGATACAAAATCTGCGTAAACATCTCGAAGATCTGTATTTTATCCTTTAACCATGTGAGGATGTGAACGTGATGTACTATGCGAATGGTGTTTGTGGTCTCTCTAATCATACGAAAATCCGCTAATTTTAAAATGACCGCCATAGAAAATACATAAATCTTCAGGTTTCCACAACCGTTATCGGTCGAGTGATAACATTATTTCGGTTTCTGCAACCTGTAATGGTTAAAAGTTTTAGCGCCTTTAAAGAAAGGTATTGCCTCCGTCTTTAGGGTAACTGGATTTTTTCAAGTGAATGCTGCTGTCAGCATCCATTTGGAACTTTCAGAAACCCAAAATATCATCATTTCAAATATATGCCTGTATAAATATGAAACACACGTGAAATTACATCCAGAATTTCCATGGCAAGCGCAGCATTCAACGAGAAGAAAACTCTCGTAACCAGCAAATTGGATTTAAATTTAAGGAAGGAACTAGTAAAGTAATAAATTTTGAGCACAGCTTTGTATGGTGCTGAAACTTAGACACTTTGGCAAGTAGATCAGAAATACCTGGAATATTTTGATATGTGGTGCTGGAGAAGGATGGAGAAGATCAGCTGGACTGATGGTGTGAGAAATGAAGTATTTCATAGAGTTAGGGAGGAGAGGAATATCGTACATACAATAAAAAGAAGGAAGGCTAACTGGATTGGTCACATCTTGCGTAGGGACTGCCTACCTGCATATTCTTCCTGCGATTGGCATAACAAGCAGTCAGTATTCCTCTCAAGGTCAATAAACGATTTCTCATTGCAGCGGACGTGGTATGTTTCTTGTGAGGTAAGAAATTAACCTTTAAATATGGCGTAGATAAATTCCATTTTCCATAATTTCCATTGAAACGTAGCCCTCCAAACGCCTTTACCATTTCGTCGCAATACAGCGCTCCAAGTACGAAACTGAAGATATAGCCCGCATGTTCAATTTTGTCCTCTGCTGCATGTTCAGTCCGCTTGTCATTTTCCCAGCTTTTTCTCTTCCCAAAATTCTATCTTACCTTCCGTCTACTTTTAGAAGGACGAGCAGGCAGTGCCCGGGAATCGTCAGAGAAGTAGCTTCTCTCTACGCCTTCCCCAGTCTCCCCTATACAAATGCAGTCTTCTCTATAGAAGGTAAAGCAATCCCTGTACAGGCATGGAGGAGTTTCAGGCTCCCATATTTCAAGATAATCGGCACGTGAAGGTAAAGTTGTGAGCCCTAGGCACTGGCCGTCTTCACCCCCAGGAAATATTCCTGGTACTCATCTCTGTTAGAGGCGCAGTCGACCCCAGGGCCATAGTGCGGCCGGAAAAATTATGTCAATGAAAAAATTCCAATGGCACTATCGGAAATCGAACCCGCAACCTTCCGGTTTGTAACACAGTGCCCTCCAAAAAAAAAAGTGCGCCATCCCGTACCCCCAATTTTCCCCCTAGTCCCCCCCCCCCCCATTTTTCTTCTTCAGTTTCTTTCAATAAATACAGCCCCTTTCACTACAAATCTTCACTCTCTTCCCTGTCCCTCTTTATCTCATTCATTCTTCATACTCCAAAGAATTAAAATATTATTCGACGCTTGTAACGTCATTTGCATTGGCTGGTTGTATTAACTACAAATGCACTGAGTGTATTTGAACTGCTGGTTCTTGCTTTTCGTATTGTACCGAATGTGTGCCCGCGACACAACCCTCATGCTATGAGCTGGGGTAGGTATAGGTTTCAGCAACAATCACCCCTATTGGCAGTACAACAGAGCAGTTAATACCCAGTAATTCTTCTCTTTTGTATGTGAGTCGGGAAGGTCATTGTGTTAGTTTGACAAGCCCCAGACCCCACAAATACATAGGTACAGGGTGGACTGTACAAGGGTTCAGAGCAATAACTTGATTACCTTTAGTATAGCGACAAATGCATTCCGTTTGGTGGCGATGCTTACGCGCTGTACTGATTAGTTGTCGTCCTTCGTAGTTATGATGCAGCAGCAAAACAGAGAGCGAGGGAAAACAAACACGATGAAAGGCAGGGAAAAGACTTTCACTAAAAATTTAATTCTTCTGGGATGTTACGCCGTTATAAACTGCCTGCTAAAAGACGTTATTGAAGGAAAGTTACAGGGAAGGATAGAAATGACGGGAAGAAGGGGAAGAAGGCGTAAGCAGCTACTGGATGATCTTAAGGAAAAGAGAGGGTACTGGAAATTGAAAGAGGAGGCACTAGATCGCACTCTGGGTTCTTAAGAAAATATTAGATAACAGTTATTCCGTTTGTGGATTATTTAAAGATAATCACATTAATGCAGATTTCAGCCATGATAAGTGTTCAACAAGTTAGGTTCTTGGCACACACACACACACACACACACACACACACACACACACACACAAAGGTATGTACGTCTTCATGTAAAATGTCTGGTATTTCCTAAGATGTTAAACAAAGTACAGCCGAACTCGGTTATAACGTCACAAAAGAGACTAACATTTTATGTCGTTATAAACGAGTGTTGTTCTAATCGGTATGTACAATGTTATGGTTAACAGTGGGGAATTAATTGGTTCCACAGACTACCTGACGTTATATACGAGGTGTCGCATTAACCGATGTCTTTACAATCGAGTTCGACTGCATAACAGTGTCGACAAACGCATTATAACCTCTCAACATAAGGCCTAATTGAAGTCGGTTTAGAGGTTCTTAAATTTTCACATACGGACGGACAGACAGAGACAGACAGACAGACAGATAGAGACAGACAGACACATTGGAACTCCTGGAACTAACAGGAGAACTTAAGAAAATTTTCTCGTTGCCATTGACCAAAAAGGCGTCAAATTAAGCAAAGAATCAATTCAATCACACATTACACTCTCGCAGCAATCCTATCATGATACGTTCGATTGGCCTGTAAGTCGGTCAGGACACGGCAGAGCAGATGTGTGCGGCAGTTCACCAAGGTTCAGTTCTTCCCCTTGCCAGTGTCTTTGTATTCAAGAGTTCTGGTGTACCGTGTTAATGCATGCAGCTACGGTGCTCCGGAGGCAGCTGGAGAAGGATTAATACTGACCCTACGAACGGCTTATCCCTTGATCTGTCATGGGCAGGACCAGAAGATTTAAATCCCGGGGGATAATCCAACGATCATTTTGTACAGCCAGAACCCCACTGTACTTTATCCATCTACAGCAGCCTGACAGGTCACATTGAATCTGTTTCAATAGAGGAATTAAGAAAAATGCTAAAGTGTTTTAAATTGTAGATCCTTTAAAATAGACCGGGTCGCTCCTATTTATTTGTCTAAACTACATCATCTGCTATGTGTCATCGAACCTTGAGGATTGTATTAGGCCAGGGATGGCGAAAAATTGGTACCAAGCCCAATTTGGCACTAATTGTTATATAGGCTGGCACCGGTTCTCGTTCATGTCACACTCTGGAACCATTTGATAACTGAGTTCTTTCTCGTTAAGTTACATTTTTTCTGTTACTGTCTGTGACCCTCCAGAATACTAAGAAGTATAGTTATCATTTGGAAGACAACTACAAGAAAACACAACGCTGTATTATCTTGCAGATTATTTAGAAAAGTAAAATAGGAAAAATCAAACTTAAGAAGCCGCTTTACATGCGACATGAATGCATTAACCCTTTAAAGACGAAGCGTATCTGTTTTATATAAGGACTCAGTGCGTACCGCGCTGTAAACACTCTCCACTTCCGTTATAAAAACCAGTCTCTTAATGTTTTATGAGGCAAAAGTTGCTGTTTGTTCTGAGATCCGTACAAAACACATAAACGCAATGTGGGCACCACGTAGAATTTTTTAACCCTTTAAAGACGAAGCGTATCTGTTTTATATAAGGACTCAGTGCGTACCGCGCTGTAAACACTCTCCACTTCGGTTATAAAAACCAGTCTCTTAATGTTTTATAAGGCAAAAGTTGCTGTTTGTTCTGAGATCCGTACAAAACACATAAACGCAATGTGGGCACCACGTAGAATTTTTTAATGTTAAACCTGGCGGTACGTAAAGTTACCGCTAGGCTTTAAAAGTTTAACCCTTTAAAGACGAAGCGTATCTGTTTTATATAAGGACTCAGTGCGTACCGCGCTGTAAACACTCTCCACTTCGGTTATAAAAACCAGTCTCTTAATGTTTTATAAGGCAAAAGTTGCTGTTTGTTCTGAGATCCGTACAAAACACATAAACGCAATGTGGGCACCACGTAGAATTTTTTAATATTAAACCTGGTGGTACGTAAAGTTACCGCTAGGCTTTAAAAGGATAAAGTGACGCGCGTGTGTGTGCGTGTGTTTGTGTGTGTGTGTATGTGCGCGCGTGCGTGACTTACAGGCTGCTTTCTCATGTAGGCCTACTGACTGGCCCAGAATATCTGATCAGCATATGATCGTCAGGTGCGCACACAGAATTTTTCACTGGGGGAGCGAGGGGGTTGCCCCTGAGGCTATACATATTTTATGTTTCATTTTAAAAAATATATTATAAAAATCATGCTGTAAGTACAACATAACACTGTCTGCAACTCCATTTACAAGTATATACACACAAATATAACTATACGTTCCATGACTCAATCACAGTGTCCTGTCTCCTTATCTTTTTAATTTCATTACTGTGTTTTTCAATATTATAGTGCATCAGTCATCAGCCGATTTCAGTGACTGATTTCAGCTGAAGGGTAAATCATGTAACACTTTTTATATCATGATATCTATAAAATCTGTGTTTTTAAATTTCGGTTTTGGAGGGTTTGCATAACCGTAGCCTCCCCCCTCCATTGGGTGCGCCCCCTGTGATCTGTTACTTTGCAATCCACACCTACAATCAACAACCTTCTTGTCTAAGTATGGAATTAACTTTCACACAGCATAAGTAATAGGCCTATAACCTCAAAACTACGAAAATTTTTTGGTCCTCTCTGAAATCATCCGCCTCGGCAATTTTGCAATTATTTGCTGCAGTTAACAAAGCCGCTTTCTGTTCGACTAAGAAGGATTACAACGTGACAAACAGGTACGAAAGAAGTTTTAGTGCGAGATCAAAAGCCCAAGATAACAGCTGTAGGTGTCTATTACTGCACACGGAACACGACTGTTGAAAAGATAACTATTTGACCTGGCCGCGTGGAATACGAGGTGGGACACCCAAGATGCTGGCAGCAGACACAAATGCACTGGTGACGCTATTCTGTTTGCTCACTAGAGCCAATTGTACAGTCCGGTGGTCTTGTAAGTGGCTGATTCCTAGAAGCAGCTTGCTTACTTCTTTTTCCAAATTCGCAGAGCGGCCCTTCTCAGGATCAATGGTCCCCATTACCTCACCCATAGCCTTCCTGATATTACGAATCCTTTTTCACACTTGTTCTACCCTGAAGATGGAAGTCAGCAGAGTCTTTCAAGGCAGATGGACACCGAGAATTTACCATTGGGGGGAGGGGGGAGCTGACCCTGAGGCTATACATAATTTGTTTTAGATTTTAAAAATTATGTTATAAAAATCATGTCGTAAGTACAACGTAACACTGTCTGCAACTGCACTTATCTGCATACAAATATGTATAACTGCATGTGCCATAACCCAATCACAGCGTGCAATCTTCTTGTTTTTTTAATTTTATTAATTTATTTTCCAAAGTTCTAATGTACTAGTCATCTTCCGATTTCAGTGGCTTATTTCGGATGAAGGGTAAATCACGTAAAACTTTTGATATCATAATATCTACAAAAATACGTGTTTTCTAAAGGAAACAACAAGATAGGACACTGTGATTGAGTCAATGCATATGTAGTTATATTCGTATATATTAACCTTTTAAAGCCTAGCGGTAACTTTACGTACCACCAGGTTTCACATTAAAAAAAATTCTACGTGGTGCCCACATTGCGTTTATGTGTTTTGTACGGATCTCAGAACAAACAGCAACTTTTGCCTTATAAAACATTAAGAGACTGGTTTCTATAACCGAAGTGGAGAGTGTTTACAGCGCGGTACGCACTCAGTCCTTATATAAAACAGATACGCTCCGTCTTTAAAGGGTTAAAAAATTCTACGTGGTGCCCACATTGCGTTTATGTGTTTTGTACGGATCTCAGAACAAACAGCAACTTTTGCCTTATAAAACATTAAGAGACTGGTTTTTATAACCGAAGTGGAGAGTGTTTACAGCGCGGTACGCACTGAGTCCTTATATAAAATAGATACGCTTCGTCTTTAAAGGGTTAATGCAGTTGCAAACACTGTTATGTTGTACTTACGACATGATTTTTATAATATAATTCTTGAAATCAAGTATAAATTACATATAGCCTCTGGGTCAACCTCCTCCCAAATGAAAAATTTTGGGTGCGCACCTGAATTAACGCACTGACTTATACACACACCAAATCGCCAGCTGCACAGCATGGTAAGATTTACTCTTCAGACGTGCCGGCAGTTTGAGCTTCTATAAAGGTGAGCATACGGAAAACAAATAACAACTCCATTGAAGAAATACGGAGCAAGATAGGAATACACGCTTAGCATTAACCCGCTGCGCTAGTACAATTGTTGCTTATACAAAATTACGTTCTGTACAGAAACAATTTCTCACTTCGTTCTGCTGATTTTAGTCTATCATTTTCCGCTCCCAAAAATACGCCTATTTATCAGTCATAATAAGTGCGTGAGCAGAACTGCGTATACGTAAGCTGTCGGTTACTGGAGTCTGATTGTAACCAAACTTAGAATCTGTCGGTAACTTTAAACACAAGTTGCTAGCTTCAATTTTCATGAAAATTCGTAGAACAGTTCTTGATTAATTACATGCGTACACTCGGACACACACAGACAGACAGACAGGCAGGCAGGCAGGCAGACAAAACGAGTAAGCGCTCCGCGAGAATGCGAATTGGCCTGAAAAGAGCAGGCCTGTGAATTAATCTTTGCAATCTTAAAGATCATCCCAATTATTTTACGAAAACCAGAACCTCGTCCTTTCGTTTCACACTGATTACAGGATTTCCCCCTGACTGTCACATAATCACGGCCCGTAGAAGTTCCGCTGCTTCCTTCTCTCCACATCTCGTCCTTTTAGTTTTATTTATATTTATTTTACATCTCTTCCCCTTTTTTAACCACATTCTTTTCGGGCAAGCATCAAAACTTTCTCCCTTGCCTTCGCTCTTTTCAGGGCCACTGATCCACATCGGTCCTGCCACATCCTCAGCCTCTGTAGCCCATTTCCTCTACCTGCAGGAAAACCAGATCCTCCCAGCGCGACCTATCTTCCACCCTGAACGTGGATAAAACAGGTTCCTACGAAACGCTGGTTCCCGTCTTCCATAAAGAACTGTAAATGGATCGCCCTTCATTCTGAAAAATCTTACAGAAACCGACAGATTCACTCTATGAGCAAAATACAGAGACTTTGGACCTTAAGATAGGTGTGTTTTTAAGGTGTTAGCAACAAACTGCAGTTGCAGCACTGATGCTACTCAGTACTTACACTGATAAGTACAAATAAATTTAAACACTTCACACAGGCAAGAGAAGCTTAGAACATTTAAGTCAGATGCCCTCTTGAGTACAAGAATACAGAAGTGTGTGCATTAACAAGGAATAAGTCTCTCAACACAGAAAAATGTATGGATTATTCTTTCGCAAAAACTTCCTTCAGGGTAAGTAGAAAATTAATGAAAGCGTATGATACCAGGCTTGAAGAAGAGTTGCAGGGTTTCCCACAACTGATTAAATTAAATGGAAAGTAATTCTCTCGTCAAAAAAGACAAAATCCTCTCTTTGTGACCTTACTGCTCAGCCAAAGGAAACATGATTAAAGATTCATATTGTACTGTTCCGTCATAACTACTTTAGCTATATCTTAAAAAGTAGTGGAGTATTATACAATGTTGGAAGGTACAAGTATGCTAAACGTGATCTGAGGTATGCTGCAAACATTATCGTATAAACATAATGTTCTGCAGGCACACTGTAAGCATTACAACGTAAACGGAATAAATGTTCTGCACGCACACTGTAACCATTACAACGTAAACAGAATTAATGTTCTGCAGGCACCCTTTAAACATTACGATGTAAACAAATAATGTTCTGCAGGCACACTAAACGCATCAAAAGAATGAATTTCATGTGCGATGCCCTGTAGCAATTACAGTATAAACAATGAATGCGATGTACAGCATACTGTTGGAATTGCGGTACAAATAATAAACGTGACGTGCGGATTCCATATGTCTGTTACAATTTAATTTAATTTTTGTACAATTCACATTTCGTATTCTTTGGCGGTGTGGGATGCTTTGTTTTTTATATATTAGGGAGGCACATTATCCCGCCTTTCTCATGCGCTCCACTACTTTACCCGACCATCAACGACAACTACCGTATTTACCCGAATGCAAGACGAGTGTAATCTAAATGACCCCCCAAATAAAACATGTCTGCCAAGGGAAACTGTATTTGTCCAAATCTAAGACAACCCCCCCCCCCCGGAAAAATAAAACGTCTGCTAAGAAAAAGTATTTTACCACTAATTTCATACACTTAATACACAAAGCATGTCAGATTCTATTTACCTTTACCAGTCAGGGTCACTGTCCCCATCTCCAACGTCAGTGCCTTCATTTTGCTGACACTCCTAACATCCCCATCCTCTTCACTGTCATTCCACAACATATCATTATCAGTCTCATGCACTGCATTAAATATAGAGTACTTTTTTAAAACTCTTCACAATCACTTCTGCTCACATGCACTGCCATGATGTTATAATCCACATTGACTAAATAATACATTTACGTTTCATATTTTACGAACTTACTTGCGCCCACGAAGAAGCTCCACAATTTTCTCCACAGATGGCGTTAGTGGTGTCCAGACGTTAAAATACATGTGTTCTGGAATTTTGTGTTGTCTGTTGTTTGCGGTCAGGTCCCCGTTCATGGTTTTTAATTTGTAGATTGGTCTGGGTTTTATTTTCGAGTTTTGTACTTAATTTTTAATTTCCTGTTACTACCCGTGGATGAGGTCTGTTCTCAGGTGCATAACTAAACAAATTACTGTTTCTTTGGCGTACAATAACTAAGAATAGCTCAATTGAAGAGGTCCAGCAGGTTAGGAGCTTCTTTGCTTGAAAATGGAAACACAGTCTGTCTCCGAAATGTCTTGCTTCTTTAAAAAAATTAAGACGATGGACTCTCTTTTCATTACATGCAAAGATTTGGCGATGCAGGTCTTCGTTTGGCTCCGCACGGTCTGGTTCAGGGCGATGCAGTTTGCCACTTCATACGCGAATTTAAGACGACCTCACACATTTAAGCGCCAAATTTAAGGGGGGATAAAACCTCGTCTTGCATGCGAGTAAGTACGGTATATAGCTCTGATTCATGATGTATCTGTTAACACGCCTGCTCAGTCATCACAACAGGATGTCTTTGCCCAAGACTCGACAACTCACACCCCGTACTAACTTCAAAAATAAAACTGAGGAGACTATGGCTACAAGTGAAGTAAAGTTCATTCCCATCCGTTTTATAAGTCAAAATCGAAATTGCGTTCTGCATCACGTGCAACTCCTCTCTTGCATTTGTATACAGTGGCACATAACATACAGAATGTTCCATCAAAAGTACACACCACTTCAGATGCATATTATAATCATTTGGACCAAATTTTCATATAAACCACAAATAAATTCAACACAGTTCTCCAGTTCAATAGCAGTTTATTGCAGCAATAAGCACAGAATAAATTTTCAATTAACCTTCACAAGGCTAATTTAAATGTTTACATCCAAATCAGATTTTCAAAACCACCACCTTGTGACTGCATGCATGCTGCTAGGCATCACTCACACAGGGTGTGCTCCATTTTCTTTCACAGGCCATAAGCAGTTTCAAATGCACAGTCAATCAGCTGCTGTGGCATATCCCAGGTTTCGCACAAACCTACAGGAAGAAATCTGCGAGCTCCAAGTTGTTCCACTGGTTAGTCTCTTCACATACATCTTCCTCGACAATTTTCTTTCAAGTACTCTGTAATGTTTCTCACAAAATGTGAAGGCACTCCATCCTGGTGTAAACATATTTGTCTTTGTCCTGCAAGATGCACATGCTGTACATAAAGCAGCACTTCAGTCTGTAGAAATTTCCATCACAATCTCGCGTTAAATATCCAATGATAAAATGTGGTCACAGTAGGTACCTTTGTAGCATCCCACACTGCTTGTCTATCAGCATTAGACACATCCATGTGGTCTTAATGACATGTCAAAAGTACAATGGACATTGTTTTCTGAATGTAGAGTTTACAGTTCATAAATAACTTTTGATCTTGCCACCCAGTGACACAATCCCCTGCCTGTGGTAAGACCTCTGTGTATTGACCTCCCTACACCCTGCTTGTTAAGGAAATGCTGACAATAAGTTGGTAATGACACTTGCATCCCATGAAAATAGTTTTGGTCACCTGCATGTCTTCCTGGAGAACTGTCAAGGTATCACAGACCTATCAATCTAGCATGAAACTCCAAACATTAAAGGTTGGTTTAAACAATTCAAAACATTAGGACCAACCCCTGCAGGGAGAGTGAGTATGCCAGGTATAAAATATAAAATCATCCTTCTGAAAATGACAGCTCTGACCTGCCAAATTCGTGCCCATGTGTAAACAAATTAATCCTCCTACGCAAATGTACTACGACACTAGCTGGTTCACAAGGTGCAAAAAATTTGCCTGACTGTTAAGCCATGAGGCACTACGTAATATGAGTAAGCAATGTTACTCCCTGTTTAACGTCTCTAGGTATGGTCTGTGTTGACCTTTCTGGCCTGTACACAAGGACACAGAATCCATTTCTGAGGTATGGGTACCCATTCCTAGCGACAGGGTGATCAAAGGAATGACAGTCAGCAGAGGGGACCGATCAAAGTGGGCGTGTGGTAATCTTCACATTTTAAAAGTTTTCCCTTTACCAGACTCACATCTGACTGGAGATAAAATTCATGACGTTTCAAACAGGTGTTCAGGATCTTACCCTGACACTGCCAAGTTCCTGTGGAAGCCATTTCAACTCATTATCATATTTACATTTATGGAATCCCAGAAGATACCCTTGCTGATTACTATGTGGAAGGAAGCAGGAAAAGCTGGACAAAAGAACAGGTCACTGACTTCCCTCAACAACGGTAAAACTTTCATTTCACAGAGCAAGCATCCCAGTCTACATGGGAATGAATCAAATAATCTGCAAGTCACACAATGATACTCTTTTACCAGATCAAAGATCCAATAAATTGCTTCAAGATTCATGTGCCAAGCATATTCAACTCCAAACCACTTCTCATACATCTGTGCAGAAGGCTAAGATACTGTGTAAATCTGTGCACTGGTCAGGACAGCTTGTGAGCCACAACATACATTTCTCTCTTACTGGCAAAGTGATCTGCTCTTAGAAGCTGTTTTCCCAGTGGTAATGAAAATGCATTACCATTTTTGCATGTGAAATTCAAACAAAGATCCATTCACATAAAAGCAAAATGCTTCTGTAACTTTTGGAGTAGTTCCTGAGAACTGACATGGCTTGGATAAGCCTGCAGAGCTTTCTGGATCACAATGTAACTGGTTTGAAGGTCTCCCATCTGAAAAATGCAAAGAATTTAATTTTGCCACTTAACCACTATAGTAAGAGCATGCAGTAACATGCATAGGAAACATAAACCTACTTAACAACCAATACATACCTTTAACACAATGCTTAAGCCATAAAACATCCAGAAACACACCATAATAATATTTTACCTCTTCAGCCAGTTTTGCATAATTGTGATGTGGTTCAAACAGATACGGGGCAAGACTTCCAGCCGCCTGGAAGAATGCTCGTGCCTGGTCACGATGTCCCAGCCTCATCTCCAACATGCCAAGATTATTGTAAGCCGAAGCATGGTTACTGTCAGCTGACAGACACAATCTTAAACACTGCATTGCCAGATTACAGTCACCAACACCCTGCAGATCAACAGAGCACATTATGTGTCCATTCATATACCTGATTTACTTAAGTCTGAAAAGCAAGGTAAACATTACCCCACTCTTCCTCCTGTAATCCCTTCAGTGGTACTACCTGTTCCGTAAACATTTATTTAACTGGCAATGGGACAAAGCCCCAAAAAAGTGCATGCACTGCATGTACTTATTTCACTATGATATGCACTTACCACTACCCTATAAACATGACTCTTAGACAAATAACGAACAGCAGAAAAATATGTTAACACCTCAGCACACAACACATCTTGACTGGAATGTTTCAAACCAATATACATGAAATGGTGGAAAAATAATAAAGTCTTAAAGCATACACAGGTAAATTATCTCCATCATCATGGTAGCCGCAGAAAAAAAGACAACGAAGGCAATGCCATTTCAATACATGCTGTTTTACATTTAGAACTTCACTAATGCAAATTCTAAGTGTATGTCATCCATTTGTTTATTTAATTAAATTACGCATCATGGTTATGAAAATACAAAACTTTGAAACATCAGCAACATTTTCTGCAAACATACCACATAAAGATCACTTCATCATTCCCCAAACAATTGCAGGTACCAATTATCAGTAAGCCACTAAATGACCCCAGACAGAAAAGAAGAAATTCATTCAGTAATGTGGCTTACAATGGCTACATGTGCAATGTTGTACCATACATCAGCAACTGCCTCCTCACTAGCCAGACTCAGGGCCTGCTCAAAACATGTCAGTGTCATGTCATATTGCTGAGCATAGAAACAACACAGTCCCAGGTTGTTGAAAAGCTCAGCATTGTAGATTCCCATCTGTAGTAATCTCCTGGAAAAAGGTAAATATGTGTAAAATAAAGTTCAGAACCTACTCATATAATGTCATAGACAAACTGATAGTTGCTCAATGCTTTTAACTTACAGATTTGATAGCCATGGTTCATCCTTGGGCCTATGATCTAACATTCACTGCTGTGATGGCCTTAAGCCTCATAGATACAAAATAAACAAGCAGAAAATTATGGGATATTACACAGCGTTGAGTGTTAATCTTTTACCGACATTTTGGGACAATGTATCGGTCCTATCTTCAAGGGTCAAGGACTGCTTGACCCTTGAAGATTGGACCGATACACTGTCCCAAAATGTCGGTGAAGGATTACCACTTGACGCTGCATAATATCCCAGAACAGCACAGATCTCATCAACATCACTGCAAAGCCTGAAATCATGAATATGTCTCATTTGATTACATCTCACATTTTCTCAGTCAGTGACCCAGTTACTCAACTAAGGAAATATTTACAACATACCTATAAAACCTGAGTGAAATCTCAGGCTGATCAGTATAGAAGTGCTGCATTCCTATACATGCAATTGCTTCTACATGTGTTGAGTCCTCCTTCAGGACATCCCGGTAGTATTTGATGGATGTTGGGATGTTATTAAGTCCCTCAAACAGCCTTGCTATCTCTGTCGTGAGTGTCACCTCCCCTGGGAAGTATTCAAGCCCTGTCTTACACACATCCAGAGCTGACAGTGGTTGGTCCAGACGGATATACACACGAGCCAAGCGAAGAAATATCTCCACCTTCTGGTTTTGCTTCAGTGCTGATCGAAACTGCTGCTCTGCATCACGGATTAAGCCCAGAGTGAAGTAGCACTTACCAAGTTGTACCTTCCACCACCAGTCCTTGAACTGACACGCTTGTGTAGCCTGTACAGCTAATTCCATTGCCTAAAATGACAGATACTTCCATCAAACAAATAAGGCTAAAACTTACATAATGAAACATTACTGGAAGAACGTGCAAAACATGAAATGTCCATTTACAAATGTCACTAAACTTACACTAGTTGAGTTGGGAACAGCACAAAGGAGCCAAACATATGATGATGGCTCAGTCACCTCTTTGTGTACAAGCAAAAGTAAACTAGGTAAAGGTTCAGTCCTTTTCCATCACTGTCCAGGCAGAAATAATCTTCATTACACAAAATTCACAGCTGATGTGTATGTGGCATTGCTTATTAATAAAGGAATATGAAAAGCAAATGTAAATCAAATACTACGTAAAACCAAGTTCTAACTCAGGGTACACACAGCAAATAAGAGGGTCAAGGACTCAGCTGTTCAGAAGTCTCATGAAAATGTCTGCTGCAGAAGTTCAGAGTTCTGCAAATACGCTAGGAATTGTTGATTTATTTATTTAATGACAATTTTAACTGCTTATATTAAAAACCACCAAATTACAAGACGGTTAAAAAATAGTGGATATGAAAGGATGAAGAAAGAAGCCATCACGAATGGTAACCAGATGAGACAAGTGACACGACCGTTTTTAGGACACTGTCCCTTGAAGGGATACCTGTTCAAAATGGGACTGGTAAACAGTCACACCTGAGGAAGATGTCACAACACAGGACAAACAGCCTTACATGTCTACATGACTCTAAAGTTCCAGGCAAATTAAGATCGTGTCACCTGGAAATCCATGTGATGAAGCCAAGTGACTATCATAAGGCCCTGTTACACAATGTACTGCACTTCATTCAGGTGCAGGACAGCTGAATGTCTAAATCTCAGGAACAGGACATGCAGCAGATCAAAGACGAACATAAAATGGTCAATTGATGCCTGCTTCTTTAATCCACCCTATAAACTTGAGTCACAAAATGAGGATCAGATCATAACTTGTCACTTTATCCATAATGAAGTCTGATTAAAAATCATGTGCAACTTACATGTCTAATATCATTTTCATGATAGAAGATGTACTCAAACAGCGGCTTAGCAATGTTTCCTTGGGCAGCATATTTCCCCAGATTAAGTCGCGAGAGTTGTATAAATGGACCTCCGGACTCTGTTAACATTGATGCTGTTCCAAGTCGTACACTACGAGCAGACTGTGATGTTACAGGACGTGCTGTTCGGGCTGTTCGAGGCGTACGTAAAGCTTGTTCCATTGTCCCTGGACGACCCGACTGTGTAGCTGGTCGAACAACTCCACTGAGAGGGCGCCCAGTTTGTGTTCGAGGCCTTAAACAAAAGTTAAAAAAATCTCACAGTAACCAATCATACAACTTCACATTTACAGCCAACAGCAAATAAGCAGTCTAAGTGCATGTGCTAATACAATAACAGGAAATGGCTGGAAAGCAGATGGGTCCCAAACTAGACAGGTAACTCTAATCACACATCAGTATGTTGGATAAACATCTAGAGTAAAACTTCAAAAAGTTTTCAGAAGAAATAGGTTTGAATCAATGAGATTATTTGAATTTACACACCAGTCAGTCCATCGAAAATTGGAACAAAGACTATCACCAGCGCATCCACCTCAGAAAATCAGACAAGCTGGCAGTGGCACAGCATAACTTCAACATGCAGCATCACAGCAACTCCTGGACACTGACACTGTTCTCCAACAAATCCCAACACACAGCCTGCATCATCGACGATGGAGGCGAGAATGAGTTCCCTCCAAACATGAACAGGGAGAGTGGCCTTGTCCTGAGCAGGTCATGGTAGACTCTCTGAAGAAAGCACAAAGCCTCACCATGAGGACACACAACTTTAGCTTTGTGGCCCATTCTAGCACCACTTGCAACCCACAACTCCCTCATGTTGTTACATACCCTGTGGTCCTTCCCAGTGCCTACCATATCCCACATGCCCCCCCCCCCCAAAACACCTGCCTGCAACACACTCATCTTGGTCACCACGTCCAACTCTCCCCCACTTTGCCACACACGTGCACCCTCCATCATCTCACTCACCTTGCTGTCCTCAGACTCTCTTGCTTCCCTCACATCTTAGTCTACACCCATCCTTGTCACCTTGCTTAACTCTTCTGTGTGTTCTGCCTATAGCCCCACCCACAGCACCATGTCACTCTCTGACTGCCTCACTCTTCCCAACATTAACATCTGTTTTTCTTCACTCAGCTACTCTTCTTGGACATCTTTGGCCCTGAAGATGGAGGCAGCAAGATCCTCCAAAATGTCAACAACTCTTTACTGCCAACAGAGCATCACATTCCAGATGAATTGACTCTTCAACACTGTTACGAGAACCTCAAAACTTGTAAGGGTGAGTAGTCTGACAGACAGTGCTCAAATTGTTACACATAAACTAGGTAAACTACAATGCTTGTAGGTGCAGAGAATGATAAGGTCAGGTTATGCAATGAGAGATGGAGAGCAGGTGACAGATGGAGGACCTCTTCAGATTCAGGCAAACATGTACCTTGGATGTAAGGACCACTCAACCCAACTGCTCTTTCTTCCAAAAGGATTATTTATGTTGGTATACTGAATGTGAAAAGAAGAAAAGTAGTAACAGCAGATGTTAAGGTTCCCTGGTTAGTAATGTTGCTCAGATACACTGAAATGAAGATTAAATGGTGAATAGGTAAGGAGCTGGAAGAACGTAATCATGATTATTTCAAGGTACTATCACAACATTCACCTGAAAAAATTAGGCAAAACAATAAAAAATCTCTAAATAGCTGGCAACCAAGGTGAGATATTAACTAGCTACCTCATAAATAAAAGTGCAGATGCAACATTACTGCAACAAAACATGCTGTTTTGGAGTACTACTCTAGAATTTCTCTGACGGTCAACTTAGAAAAACACAAAGTTATCAGTCTAATCGAGGACCTCCAGAAAACAAAGCAAAAGAACCAACCATCAGACCATGACATTTAATAACACACCTGATAACTGACACTAACACACAGCTATTTAAATTAGGAGGATTTAAATATTCATTTGTACCTCAGTCCCTGATTTGGTCCTCCTTTTTCAGTACTTGGTGTACGAAGTGAGGTACCTGGCCTTGCGACTTGTGCCATTGTGTCATTGTCCATCAAAGCCTCTGCAATTCCTTCTTCTTCTGCCTCAATGTCGTCCACATAGACTTGCTCTGTGACAGCCTTCATCTTAAGAGTCCAAACAGCCTACAAAACAAGTTATACACTTCTGAAGAACAAATTCGACAAATTATTTTCGAAGCATAACCTATCATGCTAAAATACCTGATCATACGGACTCTTTTCCAATAGCTCAGTACACACTGCTGCGCATTCCTCGTATTTTAATCGACGATAAAAACTCAATGCTGCATAAAATGGATCCATGTTTATCTGAAATCTTACTTAACCCTATGAAAACCTTGTTTCATATTTATTCTACGAGCACTACCACTAATCCCATTCGGTACATTAAATGGGCTGCGCTCTAGTATCATCATCGTCGTTCGGGACAGTCTAGCCAACACTTCGTAGAGAAAGTTGCTACAAAGAGCCAAGAAAGTCTCCACAAAAAAAATCACTACACTTAAATTTATATTGTCTAGAAACTACCTTTTTCCGTCATGTCACGCCTAGGTTAGGCTTTGTTCGTAGGACTTATAATTACACAACTAACATTTCGTTCGCCGTAAGTAGCACCCCTATATTGCACAACTTATGTTTTCTTCTTAAGAAGCAGGTTTTAATTGCTCATTTTAAAGCCAACCCGATGACATTTATGCCCATCCCTGGCCTGATGAAATGCGACACAAAATAATTGTGTTAACTCACACGCACAAGACACATTAGCACTGTCTCGACTTGGACTCTGAGAACCGAAAAAAAGTCTGTAATCAAAAATATGTCTTTTTGTCGCTAAGCCAATATCGATTTTACCTAAACGTAGCGACTTATTTCCCACGTTGGCGTCAGTGCTGAATGATCCGCCCCATTTTTTTCTTGGAAGTAAATAACGAATTTTAACCAATGACAGGACGGAAAGAGAATACGGCAGGGTCAGGAATGAACGGCGGAGAATTAAAAAAAAGTCTCATGGCCTGCATAACTGCAAACCACAGATTTTCATGAAGAATCGTAAAACCATTAACTTAATCCGAAGAATCGTAAAACCATTAACTTAATCCAGACAGCAAGAAAAGACTTATAAAAAAAACATATCCAGTTAATTTTTTAAGTGTGCGGGGTTGTTTGGTCTCGGATTCAGTATCCTTCTGTTATCCTCGGGTAGACTTCAAATTATTCTCTTTGCACGTTTCATTCAACTTGCTTGCAATGATGGAACAAAATTCCAACCCTGATTCTTAGCAAAACAATGGCTCAAGACCGCAACAGACACTTTCAGCCTCTGGTGTATGCTGCTGATGCTACTCTCGAAGTTCTACTACATTTCACACAACTTACATTTGGCTTTGAAACGTATGTAAAACGAAGGCAGAGACCTACTGAGGTCACCTAGGTACGGTGTATGTACTTATAATAACAATATGTATGACCACCAACTCACACACAATATTGAAGTACAATGTAACAAACTTAATAAGATTCCCAACAAGTTTCAGTGTAACATCGCGCTATCCTCGGGGCTAACCCACAGAACACTTAAAAATCCACAAGCACTTCCTCGCCAGCAATCAACCCATAACCACCAGCACACAAAAAAGAGGTTCAAGTATTTCGGACAAGGCCAATATGGGGCTAAATAATAAAATCCGATGCTTGTACTCTGCTACACTACATTTCCTGGCACATTCATTGATGAACAATTTACAATGCATCAGCAATTTTTGTATAATATTTAAACACACGGCATCACATGGTATTTTAAAAACATATTTTTTAACAATTTCCTAACCAACTAGGCTACTTATAGCCCAGACTGGCAAAAGTGGTCAGTGATCCGCACCTTTTGTTTCATATGAAAATAATTATAACCAATCACGGCACCACATGTCATCTAAGATGACAATTTTCAGTAATACAAACTATCATTCAAACCCAATACAAATAAAACACTACATATTACCTCACTCCTTTGGCACTGTGCAAAAATTAGCATCAATGAAAACTCATGCATGTGTGTTACCCCCCCACATACGGAATAACGGGGTTAAAAGAGCACATAAATGCCATGATGGCAGCTGTTCTCAGAAAATACTTTGTTTACAAAATATTAATAACTAATAATGAAGAAATATTTCTGTTAATGCCTAAATTCCGCTGCATTACATTTTCTGTGTGCTTCACTTTTGCACAGAAATACTGGGCTGACAGCATCTCAGTATGCTGGCTAATTTGCAAGAAAATATCATCTCACATAATGTGGTGTTTATTATGCACATAGCCCCCTAAGGAAATATCAGCTCACATAATATGTTTATCATGAACACAGCCCATAAATTAATTGATTACTGCTAATACATTAATATTTTATCACTAACTGAGGTATGAGATATTGTATGCTCTGAAGCATTCTACCACAGAAGACTATCGCCCACAGTCGAGCTAGGATCAACATGATCCCCAACAGGAATTCAACCATTCAACCCACTACATATCCCACTACTAAACACAGCAATCTGCCTCACCTCAGGAGCAACTGTAACATGAGTACACCACGGCCTGCTAGAAGACAATGCTAGACAAGCAACACAAGGGCTCTTCTTCACAGCAATCTAGACCCTCAACAGCCATGTCACTCATCCCTGTGAACATTGCCCAGCACAGTTTCTTGACCTGAAATGTCAGATATCACCTTCACCATTTGTGTAAATCTTCATTAAATAGAATTCCTGAATTGTGATCCAGTTTTGTGATTTTGATTGCCTACCGGTGCTAACAGTTTCAGCAACTGAGCCTTGTTATACATTCACATGCTGTCACCATAAATATACATTTCCCCTTTATGTCAGTCATGCAAACAGCTGCTCTTGTAAGCATCAGCTCAACAAACCCACTCATCTGCTGATCCATGACAACTTTAAAATTATGGCTGACAGGTGGAGAAATTCATTACCTCATTTTTACTGTTCACTTTTGCTCTCAATTTTATTTCTCCATAGATGTCAAACAGTAAACCATAGCTCTCATACACATTTTATAATACAGGGGTCACTATTTTTTCTTGTGTATTGTGTAATAAGTATGCTTGCACTGAGCAATTACCTCAGCTTTGGTAGCTCTTATGCAGAAATGTCTGTGTCATTTAGACAAGCTGGCAAACTAAGCAACTTCTCTCAAACCCCCTTTATAAGTGTTTTACACAATAAGTGATTCTCCTCTTCTTTCAGAGGTAGACCATCAAGTCCTCAGGAACTCCCCAGCACAGGATAACACTCCATTCCACTTCCAAACACTCAATCTGTCACATATGGTACTGCAAACAGTACACCAAAAAAGAAGTGGGGGCTCCTAAAGCCAAAGAGTGAAATCCTCCATGACAGAAGGTCTGGGAAAGGAGGATACGATCTTGTACAACTAATTTCTTATCAAATATTAAGTGCACAGGTTGTAATTTACTCCTTTCTTTATGGCAATGTTGGTAAACAATAGTTTTCTTTTTAACCACCCTACTTCCATGTGTATAAGGGGCGTTCCAAACAAATGCACTGAGGGTGACTACCACAGATTTATTTGACTCAGCTCCACAAGTGCTGAGACATCTCTCCCCCTTGCATAATATTGTAGTTCACTGCCTAAATCAACCACCCACAGCCATCACTACAACCACTCATACCTTCAGAAGCCCAGAAATATGAAAATCATACAACCAGAGCCACTGTCACTGGAGAAGGCTATGTTTACCGTGTCAGGATATGTTCTGGCCTTAAACTATCTTCTCGTGGGACATTCCAGACACTTTAAATGCATAATCAATTTCTTTTGACTGTGGTTCACAGTGGTGTCAATATTTTGTATTATAGCCAGGCCAACTGTCAGCTTCTGTTAGATACAACAATATTTTAGGCATTTCTGAAGTGTGAATAAGATACCCACATTGTCTCTGCACACAGGTAATAATGCATGTCTTCACAACTATGCATCCTGCCATACTTCCAGTAACATAATTTTTTTAGCAAAACAAAATTTGAAAAATAAAAAAGAAAGATTTTTTCAAGTATATCAAACTATCACAGGAGTTTCCATATTTTTGCTTTTACTGGTGCAAATTTTATAAAACAAGAATTTAAAAAAATGCAAGAGACATATGGATTTTTGTTCTTTAATCAGTACTTTTTAACATCACACATCTCCTATAACCTTTGTACAGATGGACAATGCTACAAAGATTTCTGGAGTACGGTGATAAATGGAAGCTGAGTTGCTGAAGTTCCTACTATCTGTGCTCTCTTGTTACCGTGTTTCCTTTCTTGATTTCTTAATGAATGGAACACCCTACACAATAATAACATTCACATAAATTACTGGAGGTTACGTATCATGGCAACGAGCCACAGAACCATTAACAAAGGAAGTATAAAACACTGTGTTGGTGAAATCTGAGAGAAGGCAGGAATATAGTAGGAATGTAGATTTGATACATATCCTATTCTTGAGCAGAGTCCTTGAGAAGTACATACAATCATGCGGCTAGTCACGAAATCACCTTTTAGTCAATCTTAAAGTGCCTAAGGAAGCCTGTCCTCAACCGGATGAATATAGTCCACATTCTCACTACCCTCTTCTTTAAAATCTATTCTCATTCAATTTATGCTTACATCTTCCCTTCATCTTTTCCAACCTCAAGTTTTGTATGCATTTACATTTCCCACATGTGCTACATGTCCTACAAATCTAATGCTCTTTGACTTTACCATCTTAATGACACCAGGTTAACAACACAAACTATAAAGCTCCTCTCGCATGTTTCCTGCATTCAGAAGGCTCTTAATGGACCAGTGAAAAACTACTTCTTATACAGGAACTGTACATATTAGATTAATTTTTTGGCTCCACCTTCACATTTTGATCTGAAGTACTTACTTCATCACATTTAAATTATAAAGATCACAACACACATTATCACTGCTACTTGGATATGCAGCTACTTTACTGTACTGCTAAAAAAATTCATGAAAAACATGTCACAATGGGCCACCTAAAAAATATGGGTCAAAAGTGATTGGCTGTTGGCACATACGCACTTCCTTCATTTACCTCACTTCAATCCTCCACCTCAGGGCTCAATACAAGGTTCTCAGTCTGTATTAACCATTTAAAGATCTGCATTCATGTACATGAATGCATGTAGGAAAACGCCCCTAGAAATGCACTGTATGTAGTTAGACAACATGAACATTTCCTGCATTTTAGGACATGCTGTGTAATCTCTATTATTTTCCACAAAATGCTGTTTATTTCATAATTTTATTTTTGTGTTCAAATAATACATGTTCATAATCCATGCTCTAAAATTTAAATACCCACCCAGTACAGTAAAGTTTGCATCACAGCACATTATCATCTACTGCAACAAAATTTTCAAAACCACACCTGATGTTCAAATCTTGCTGCAATATCTCAATGATACATTTCAGTTAGTAAACAATGGACAACTATGGATCTGGAAACAAACAGTTGAAATGTGGCATGCAAGTCGTAAAGAGGTCCATAATCAATTACTGATTATAGTACACGTTGAACATTGAGAAAGGAACGATGTTTGTATAGCCTTTTACATGTATTCTATTGGAAATTTTTGTACAGAAACCCAAAGAACATGATTCCCAAGTGAGAAAAATTTTTACATGGGGAAAAGTAACAGTATTCTTATGGGACTTTCAGTGGGGCTTCAAAAATTAAACTTCTTACGTGGGAAAACTCTGCATCTTGGAAAAACTGTGTACTAAACTTTACATTTTCAGATAGCACATGCGTAGTCAGTGTTTTTAAAATCCTACGCAAGTTACAAACTGAATGGTAGCAAGCTTTCCTCAAATTTAATCAGTTCTTGATACCTGGGTGAACACAGTTTTCATTTGTTACTATCATTCCAAAGAATCTGAACTTCATCACATCTTCACAGGGTATATTAACTTTTTATACTGCTGGTTTGGCCCACACGCAGGTGACACAACTGAGCATATAATCTTCTCTCTTTACTTCTAGAGCAACCCCCTGCCTAGCATCAAACAGGTTACTGTGCTTGTAGATTGCTTTAGTTTATCAACAGGAGCAGAAGTAGGCTTTTGAGATCACCTTACTGTCTGTGTTCTACGTCCACTTAGCATAAACGGCCGATGCTTCATCGTAGTGACACCCCAGATACCCCCACCCTGTCTCTGCAGGCATAAAATCATGCCTGCTTTCACTGTCTGTTGGTTTGGAATGTTTCTTGACATGCATCACATGATATGATAAAGTCAAGCTATCCCTGTGCATGCCAAGAAAGCAAATTGGGGAGTGCACATACAGCTCCACTCAATCTTAACCTTGGCACTCAATGTGGTTAAGCTCCCAGCTTCACATCCTGGCCACTTTACGCTGAGGAACGGGCATCTGGTACCCACTGAATAGGGGTGGGCCTCAGGAGTTCGTCTGGAGTTAGTTCCGACACAAGGCCAACAAATGGCATATGCTGTCAGATATAGCAGTTCTTATAAGGTTTAAATTTTTGATGTGGGCACCACGGGCACCTGCGTGAACTTGAAATTTTCAGCATCTGGCACTTGTAAAGTCAAATGAATATTCACTACATCAGAAGATGCTGGCCTGTGTCCACCTCTTCTATGAAGTTATCTACTTCTGTTAACTGACAAAAAATAAGTCAGCAAATACCTTTAAGAATTGTATATTATCTTATCTTACAGAAAGAGAAACAAAATAATGCACACATTTTCACACATGAATATTTACAACCCAATTAAATAACAAGCAAGATAAAAATACGAACATTACAACACTGCATTATTCCTACCAGTGACATAAAATATATTAGGAACGTAAAAAGTAAATGTCGTCTTAGATGGTGGAGAATTTTCACAACAGTGCTTCTCTGAAGTTAACTTCGGCGTTATGGACCAGCAAGGCTTGATGGAAAGACCATCCACAGTTATGCTTTAATGTGAGATGGCATGTAAACCCACTGTATGTGACTCCTACTGCTTTGTTTTTAAGGTACGATATTCAGTGCCTTGTCAAAATCCTAACCCCAGTACAACTTACGTGGATGTTATGAACAATCTGGAGACATGGCATCTCTGCACATTTCTTTGTTTGGCGTGAAATTTATAAATAATTCTTTATTCGACAACAGAACTTAAAATCGCCTACAGTTAACTGTTGTCCTTTCTTACGGACACAACACACAACGATAACAACCTCTGGATTTACACTATGACATGTGTCACGTACCACACTTGTTCTGGTTGGAGCTTATCAGTGCTTGCACTGTGTCTACCATGTACACAGCAAGATTGTACTCCTGATGGTTTTCAGGCAAATGCAGCATAATGACTGCAAGTAGCTGTGGCAAGCTAATCAGCTCAGGGGCATCACTGCTCTTCAGGTTGTCTTCATCCTGCAAGAAAATAATTCTGTCCCATCTCTTCGAAACACAACACATAATACATGTGAGACTGTACAACTTCAGCACAGGCACCATGACAAATATTTGTGCCTTCGGTAGGCACACTAAAATGGAGTCAGAAAGCTGTACATGCATACTGGAAACAGAAGAAGGAAAAGGGTTTAAGACTACATACATAATACAGTACGATATAAATGCAAGCAAAGGAAGCGACAGAGGGGAGGAAAAATACAATTTGACCTCTTTCCGTGTATAGGTGTGAAACTTGGTCTCCTGTGTAAATGGATGTTTGAGAACATGGCGCTAAAGAGAACACCTGGACCTATGAATGAGCATGGAAAATAGTATGATCAGAAACTCTGGAAGGATAATATTAAAACCGACCTTAATGAAATAACAGTGGGAGGGTGTGGACTGGTTTCATTTCGTTCAGCAAAGGGATCAGTTTTGGGTAGTTGTGAATATGGAATTTACTCTTTGGCTTCCATAAACTGAAAGAAATTTGATTAGCTGAGAAACCATCAACTTCTGAAGGTGGATTCCACACAGTTACTCATCAAGATGTAAAGAAAGTAAAAAATGAACAGAGAAATACTGATTTATTTTATATAAAAAGTGGGAACTCACAAACTAGAAACTCTAACAGCATGAACTCTACATCTACTCATACAGTAAATACTAATGTCCTCTGGGATTTGATGCCATGTAGTTTGGTAGAAGGGTACAAATGTTTTCAAGAAATCTGTCTAAGAAACTAAACAACAGAACATTCTACAAAACAGAATCTTAACTGTCACCACTGTGAAAACCTTAAGTCTTAAACATATGCAATGCTGCAGGATTGGACGTCCCCATGGCACTGCTGGTGAAGATTCACGTTTCCTTGGATGGTATGGCATGTCAACTGGCAAACAGTTACAGACATTTCACACAAGCGCAGTGCCTTCATTTTCAGGGTCAAATAGTCCAAGAAGAGTGGACTTCTTAGCCCTGAAGATGGAGGCACTGTGCTCCTCAAAAACATCAGTAACTATATACCAATCAACATGATGCAACATCCTAGAAGACTTGGATCTTCAGCTGAAATAATAACTTACCAAACTGTCAAGCCATGTAGAGAGAGCCGGACAGAGATGTGACATTTTAGCGGCCATATCTGCAGAGTTCATAACAATCTTTCGCAACCGCTGTCCCATAATCAGCAACAGCTGAGATGCTAATAGCGATGGATTCTGCACTGCAGGCATTACCTGCAAGATTAAAACAAAAGCCTTTCTTCATCTACGTATCATCAGACTGCAAAATGTCTGTGCTAAAACTCTGAATGCCTTTCTTTATATTTCAGTTTTCCCCACGCTGTTATCCCTTTTCTTCCAAAGTACTGTATGGCACCAAATTTTGACTTTCAATAAAATGGAACACTGACAATTTAACGCTATGAATCTTATCAATCATCTGTGAAGATTAATGAGCCATAATTAAACCAAAATAAGGTGCTGATCACTTTTGCAGTCTGTGTAAATCTGCATCATTTGTTGGTCTTCATATTTATTCACTTCCTGAAAGAAACCTATAGTGTTCATCATTTTTCAAGCGAAGAATTACAACATATCATGATGTACTCTACAATTCTGCAAAGTGGGTAGGTTAAATAACATACAGTCACCCAACAAATTCCACCACTGTTTCCAATTATATACAATACGAATGGGATAAATAAAGAAAGCCTCCTTGTGCTAACTGAATTTACAAATCAATCAAAACCTACAGTAACTAGTAAAAAATTTTTCAATTCCTACATCTGTTTTATATCAATATTTAAAACATAAAATCTTCTGTAATTATAATGGAAAGAAGGAGAAAAATTCAGACAGAATAAATCTGAACATAATATAGATCAATTACAACAGCAAATACAATACATTTACACTTCTGCAATAAATCATTTTAGATATTATGTATACAATGTTGGTTATTTAGTCATTCAGAGGTAAGCTGCTAACAAAACTATCAATCTGTGGTACATGCAACATACATGACAGACAAAAGAAAAGACAAAATTTTTGTCAGGAAACCCAAAAGATGAACAACTTCAGAAACACAGACATGGACAACAGGGTATTAAAACTAATCTTAAAGAAGGCACGAGATGTAAACATTGCACGAGATCAAGGATAATAATAAACGGTAAAATTGTTGAACAAGAGCAAAGTTTCAAATACTTAGGATATGACATAGCTAACATTCAAAGTACATAAATGTCAGGATGCACACGAAACTATGAGCAGAGATGTGAAAATAACACTTGAACTTATACGGTCCTTACATTTTACAACTTGTGGCAATGTAGAGTTCTGGAAATCAAGTCACAAATATCACTGACAAAAGAACATAGAAACAGTGAAAATGAAATTTCTGAGTATGAGGTGTGGCTAGTAAATAATAAGACTGTGCACACAGCTCCTGACCATTGTTGATTACTGAAGTAAGAATATACCTTCCCAAGACATGTAACAAAGCTCACTCCATCCTGTTTGCACAGTGTCTGGTTATACAATTTTATAAATGGTTTTTTAACTTGCCACAGTCAAGCTTCATAAAAAATAAAGGAAAGAGCACTAAATACCAAATTTCTTGTGAAAACCAAAAAGTGACACCAAGGTCTTCAATATCTTACGTGAGGTGGAGGGCTGTGAAGTTGGGGTCCAGGTCATGGAGTCGGAATCAGAGTCAGAAGGAATTTTGGATGGTGTCAGAGTCAGTAAAAATGTACTGACTCCAACTCTGACCTCGATATAAAATCTTAAATAGATACTAGCCACAATGACCGTTACACTTATACGTAAATGTACGTTATAAGTCTAAAAAGTAGTCTGATGATTCATGTGGTGGTGATGAAATGTCTTATAATACCATTTATCACTTTAGTAGGTGAAGTCAGATTCAGAGTCAGAGATTTAGAAATTGAGGAGTCGGAGTCAGAGGTTTTGTGTACTGACTCCACAGCCCTGATGAGGTGCATGGAGAAGATGGCAAAGTTACCTCGGTGGATGCCTGGAAGCCTCATATGGCATGGCATGGTGTGTAGTCTTCAGTGGGAGCTACTTTGATGGGAATAGCATGGTGACACAAGAATTTCATAAAAAATGCCCTTCCTTGAAACTATTCATGTTACTTTGCAGCCATACCTTGTACATTTTAATTAATAAATGCAAGTAATATATGAAACCAGGAAGAATTCCAGCAGTTCCACAGGCCACAAACCCACAGAATTCCCAAGACACTGGAAGAGTGAGAAGATATCAGAGACTTGCTCTAAGATGAAACAGATCATCAATGGCGTACTTTTTAGGTACCTTCACATAAATAGGTAAAAGCACCTATTAGCTTCACCATGTCTGTCCACCTGTCCGCATGCATCAGTGCAGCTCTCACTAAATGGATTTTCAAGAGATTTTATACTGGGGTCTCTCACAAAAATCTGCCAAGAAACTCCAAATTTGGCTAAAACCGGAAAACAATAGCGGGCACATTATATAAAGACCTAAGTATGTTTATGTTATTGACAACAGTACAAAATATTTTTAACTCAACAATAGCTCAAGGAAACAACCTGCTACATTTCCATGGTAATGATGGTTATGTGAACATGCCACAGTGTTGTGTTATATGTACATTGGCCATCTTGTTTCTTGTGGTTACCTCGTGACACTGTAAGTAACCAGACTATGTAGCACTGAATCACAGGATGACTGATGAATGACAAACTGGAAACAATTTTGAAGGATGTGCTCATGGCCAAAGTGAAGTGCTAACCTAGATAAGATTTGAACCAGGCATCTACCAAATAAGAGTCTACAGCATCATCACCATATGATGATGATGATGATGATGATGATGATGATGATGATGATGACGATTATGACAATGACGATGACAAGAAAAATGGCAACTGATGATGGTGATGACGACGACAATCCTCACCAATAATCACCACCACCACCACCACCACCATCTTAAAGAATGACTTGTCAGGATGAAGGCACAATGCATCTGGCACAGGATAAGGTTCACTGCCAACACTTGTGAAAATGGCAATGAACTTTTGAGATCAACAAAGGCAGATGATGTCTTGACTAGCTGGGTAACTATTAGCTTCATAACAAGGACACTGCTCCACAGATTTACTTACTTATTTAGACAGTTAAAAGGTTGAATTTACTTATATTTTATGGCATAACCCTTTCTGTTATAAGCTCATACTGTAAGACAATAAAGTGATAAAGTGAGCACTAACCTCCTCAGCCAAGCGATCATAGCCACTGGAATAAAGCTCACATATTTGGTGTCTGCGTAAGACGTCACTGCTAACTTGCCAAACAGATGCAAGGCCGTAGCATTTGCTCATCCATTGAACAGCAAGTCTGGCATCCAGTCTTTTCACCTGTCAAGAAACAAGCACACATGTAAATCTACAAAGAACAGAATCAGCAGAAATGAAATTTCTTCAGTCAGCGACTGTATGCACATGACACAACCAAACACCTGATTAAGACACAAGATGAGAGCTGCTGATAACCTCACTACAGAAGAAAACAAGCACCAAATAAAGCAGCAGCACCCAATGTTTAGACGGAATAAAACTGGGGGATTTCCAAAACATATAAAATTACAGACCAGGTGGAAGATGGGAAAGGCAAAGGTGGAACCAAAGTTCAGAACATGTTGAAGGACCCAATACTTGGACATGATTATGACAATGACAATGACAGTGACAATACTGATGATAACAATGACAGAGATGATCTGAACTTATGATGGTGTAACAGCAGAACGGAGAAAATTACATTATAAGAAGCTTCATAATCTACGAGTACACTCTTCAAGGAAAGAAAATGTGAAGAGCAGAACATACATACTTTCTTTCTGCCAAATTTAACAAACCTATACCTCCCTGGTCCCACACATATTTCTTTGCTTTTTCCACCCCAAAAATTATTACACCTGCCACACCACATTCTTACAAAATGCATCCTGTCTTCAAACACATTTACAATACCCAGTACCCTATGCAAGAGTTCGCAGTAGTTCCAAAAGCACTGTGTGTGTGTGTGTGTGTGTGTGTGTGTGTGTGTGTGTGTGTGTGTGTGTCACCACACCCTTCAGTTTTTAAATACTTAAAATAAAAGCTCACCTACTGACAATGATCCACATATTCTGGTATGGTTACCTGTATTCTGGTCTCTTCACTCTTGTTTGCCCCTAATTCTGTGAAATAACCATTTCGTATGAGGTTCAGCTGTACCTGCTTCTGATCTGTATTTATTGTAGTCAATTTATTAGACCAACTAAATGCACAATTGATCACGTATCTATAGGAACTAAATTAATGTAAGTTGTATATGATGATATCACCAATGCTGCATGCTGAATGTGCAACCATAAATAAGTGGCGTGTCTACTTACAATTGGTTTTAAACTTGGCATTACGTGCTCCCTGAAGATGTCGTTTTGAATGCTGAAACATGTCACAGCGATATACGTAACATACAAGAACAACTGTGCATTTAGTTGGTATAACAAATTGACCACAATTCTTCATAACAATGCATCATATGAACCCTAAAAAAACTCTATTTATTGGTTTGTAGGTCATTTAATGAAGCTGTGAGTAGCTCACATTATACACTGTCAATATTCCTGATGCATTTCAGTGCCTAGTGACAAGAAATAGCTTAATCTAAAATGTTACAAGAAGTATACCTCTTCTTTCATCTGAAGGCAGACAGAGAAACAGCTGCCTTCTGAAATTACACATCTGCAATAATAGGGACGGAACTCCAAAACAGAGGAAAACATTTCACAACGCTACCGGAAAGTCAAAGTTCCTTTTAACATTGTGTACTAACGCTAAAAGTACAGCTGCTCCTGTTCCACTATCTGTAGCCCTGTGCACTTATACAAGGAGTAAAAAAGCTCAAAAGCTCTATAAAATTTTAGTCTTTTGAGTTGTGGTCCTATTATTGCATATATGTAAATCCTGTGAACTTTTTCTACCCAGACAATGGTTACATTCCACATTAAGCACTCCCTTAACTACCACCGGAAAAAATACCTGATCATCCTGATCATTTTCATCAGACTCCACCTTGTGTATCATCTGTATGGCTCCAGTAATGACTCTACATAAGAAGTGAGTTCGAACGCTGACACACGATGGGTCAGGGTTATGGCTTGGTAGCTGAGGCTGAGATGTTAAGTCCGCAAACAATGCTGCCTGGCCCTGAAGAAAAGAATAATTTAAACATAACAGTGACATATTACATAAGACAAAGGCAGGGTAACCTGACAAGCCACTTCATTCTTAATTAAGTCTTATCGGCTTCTGACACTATGTACCAGTAATTCCAACAGTGTCTTACAGCATTATCTACTATACACTTGCTGCTGGAAGAGAACAGAGTATGTCCAACTGTCTAAGCTAATAAACTCCATGCAAAAAAGCCCTTCTTGACAAGCCACAAGTTGCTCAGCCAGTCATAAAGCTTTCTGCATTACAAAACTTCAAGTTTGTTATGACTGTTTATGAGGGCATGCCACTGGCCCCTGACTTCAGTCACAAGACACTAGTCTGCACACTTCCACTCCATTTATTTATAATCCATTTTAATATCACCCTCCTACATACAAGTAGATCATTCAAGTGGTCGTTTGCCTTCAGCTTCTCAGACCAAACCTGTATGCATTTCTCCTGTCTACCATACAAGTTTCATCCTACTCCATTTGATCAACCTAATAACATAGGGTGATTACGAACTTCCGTAACAACTTTGAAAATTTTTTCCACTGTATTCATTATGGCAGAGATCATGAAACCTACATTAGTGTTGTGTTATATATTCAAGTTCTTTTTGTTTGCACTGTTTTGCATTTAAGCCATTCTATTTCCATAGAGCACGGTCCCTCTTGAGAAGCTATCAGCTCCTCAGCTTCTCCAAGAACACACTGCATTTTAAGACACCTGAAGGTTCATTACCATCTTCACAAAAGCCTGCCACCTGTCCCAATTCTCAGCAAGATCAATCAAGTCCACACCCCCTTCCTATTTCATGAAGATCCATTTTAACATTATTCTCTCATGTGTGCCCAAGCCTTCCAAGTGGTCCCTTTCACTCAAGTTTCCCCATCAAGACCCTGGAGGCACCACTCCTCTGCCCCATATGTGCCACATGCCTTGCCCATCTCATCCTTCTTGATTTAATCACCCAAATAATATTTGGTGTTGAGTACAAATCATAAAGCTCCTCCTTATGCAGTTGCCTCCAGTCCCATCACCTCATCCCTGTTAGGCCCAAAATATCTTCCTCAGCACCCTATTCTCAAACTCCTTTATCCTGTGTTCCTCCTTCAGTGTCAGACATCAAGTTTCACACCCATATAAGCAACAGGCAAAAGTACAGTTTTATGTACTTTAATCTTTATATTTTTGGATAGCAACCTGGAAGACAGAAAAGAGTCTCGACCGAAAAGTAGCAGCCATGCCCATTATTCTTCCAGCACATACAGTTTAACCTTTAAGTGACTGGGTTGGTATCTAAACTTCAGCACATGGTTTATAAAAAAAGTATTATTCGAAAAGATGGAGATACAATTATGAAACAAATGACATCTTGTGGAAAATAAAATAGAGATTATGTAGTATGTCTTAAATGTGCAATAAATATCCTTGTTGCCTAAATATATATATAAAACACATTTCTAGGGGTATTTTTGTTCTACATGTGTTCATATATGTGAAAGTAGGTTGAGCAGTATCATGGTTTTACAGGACTGGTGGCTACATTTTAACTTAAGAATAGGTTACTAGTACTTAAAACATGAAATTTTTGGCAAGTTCACACATATCACTGCAATAGTAAGACTTACATACGGGCATTTACAGCATTTTAAACTATGAAACTTACCACACTATCAAACAGAGATGTAATTGGTCGTGGGAAGCGCAAATTAAAAGATGCCATCATATGCAATGCAAGAGCCAGCTGGTAGTGAAGATGAAGCAAGTCATAATTTACAGTAGGCTGTGTAAGAGCTAACTCAGCCAATGATGGCGGGCCTGAGTCTCCGCAGTTCCAAAGCTCTTCATAGCGACTTGTGTCCAGTGGCACTTGTGCAGCAGTCATTAAGCTTGCCTGTCACAAATAAAATCGACCACTTAGTCCACCTGGATATCTGTATTTTCCAAATTTATTCTTTGTTACCGCACACCTCATTACACTTGACTGCAGATATAAACATGATTGCTCTGAGACTGATTAACACTACAGATACTCTTCAAAGAGTCAAAAATTATTTTATCTTACATTTAGATTAAAGATTCACTATATCATAAAGGTAAGACATGTAACCATAGTGGTGTGGTTGATCTGTTGCTTAATAGTCCCACAAGCTTACAGGCGGAGTGTACTGGACATTTAGTGGTATTTATCCCTCTCCGAAACTTTTGCCTGACATATTTTTCATTTAAAGAAATATTTAATATGTTATAATCAAGATATGCTACCTAGAAATAATTTTATCAGATATTTCAAAATGATATGAGAACTGCAGACTGATTCTTTCACTGCTACACAAAGCTGTGGTTTATATACAGTTTATTCACTTGTCACACTATTTCATTTGCTTTTAACTAAGGTATTCAGAATAATAATATTTATCTTCAGGGTATGATTAATTAAAACTTAACTCTAACCAATTTAAGTTAAAACAAACTATTTTATGGATTCACATAACCTAATTTTGTTGTGGCCCAAACTGAATATGAAATACATGTAACATGTAGTTACAGACCCTAGAAAATACAGATCTGAGATTTATGTGGACTTTCACGATCACTAATGTAGCATATTATGTCAGTCCAACAAAACTTCCTTGGCCTAGCAGCTGCATCATGTAGTTGAACAATGAGTAAACCAACATCCTGAGAACCACCTCTGTTCTTGTCATATATCACAATGTATCTCCTCACCATTAAGGTCCGTGATATATAAACTGAAGCTTTCATGTTGAATT
This sequence comes from Coptotermes formosanus, assembly GCA_013340265.1. Classification (NCBI taxonomy): domain Eukaryota; kingdom Metazoa; phylum Arthropoda; class Insecta; order Blattodea; family Rhinotermitidae; genus Coptotermes; species Coptotermes formosanus. The sequence continues at coordinate 2,150,815 of BLKM01012983.1, read as the reverse complement.
CAATGAAACTTCCTCAGGCTAGCAGCCATATCAGGTGGATGAATGGCAAGTAAACCAACATTTTGAGAGAACAAAGATGGTTCTCAAAATGTTGGTGTACTTGACACTCAAACACCTCATGCAGCTGCTAGCCCAAGAAAGTTTTTTTTGAATTCAGTTGCCATGAAAGGTTCCGGCTATAGACCAGTAGCTGAAATCTGAGGTTTTCACAGTGGAGAATACAAAAGTTCACAGTCCTCTGGGTTGTGATGCCACATAGCTTGGTAGAGAGGTAACAATGTTACTGAAGAACTACATGGTGTGACATCCTACAGGACAGTAATTTTAATGACAGCATTTGTGACTGGTTGTCATTATCTTAACAACTCCTTGAGAAGCTGCTATTCTGATTAGTCAGTAAGTGCTCGGATATGCCCTAACACTTGCCTTCATTATTTGTTACATGAGTGCTTCATTCTACAAATTGCTACTGACATCCCACACTTACTTCCAAGAAAATATCCAAGAAGCTGGTACACGTTTCTAAAAACAAAGGCATTTCCAGATCCGATATTCCGATCTCCTGCCTACAGAGTCGCTCCTTAGGAGTTTTACCCACTTTCTGAAACAGCTGAGCAGCTGACTCAAACCTCTGCTTTATGTGCATTGTCCATACCATGCTACATAATCCTAGTGAGCAAAAAACACAGACAATATTATGGCAGACTTCATTGCACATACCTAATCATTTAGATCTGTAACAAAGAACATATAAATAAATATAAAACAAAATTACAGGGGATAAAATATTGAAGATCACAAAAAAACACATGTGAATGAAAACAGGATGTTATTTGTTTCTTCACCATACTCAACTAATATTCCACATGATTTTACTTTATATTAAGGACATATTCATTAATTTACCCATGACCAAATCATAAATGTGTTAACACACAAATGTCTGAAGTCTAAATCAGGCTTATTACAAATGCAGCTTTGAACTGAAAATGTTTATCACCTTCAATACATGACAAGAGAGCTGCCAAGTTCAGAGATACATGCACAACCAAATTAATGCACTGTGGTCTGGTGCGTCCCTTTAATTACACACAAAGGAACACAACTCCCCAAACTATCTGGACACAATCAGGGTTCCTGCATTTACACCTCCACACGTCACGAACATAACAGATTTCCAGTCAGAGCCCTCTGGTGCATCCCCAAGCCACCAGTTAATGAATTCAGAAACTGCTTTACCTTGCAGTGGGCATAAAAGGTAAATGGTAAAATACAGTAAAATTGAAGGCAAAAGTAAAGCTCCCTATGTATCTAATTAAGCATCACACCATGAAGACATATGGGGGACAGGAGGTACAGCTCCACACACTAGCACAGTATGGAGATGAGTGGCCAGTTTCAGGAGCTGCCCACATTACACCCAGTGCCCATTTGACAGAAAGCCAGATGGACACCACTGCCAGTTTGGATGCTGTGGAGAAGAAAACTTTGTCCCCAGTGGGAATAAAATTTCAGTTTCTCAGTCATTCATTCTGCGCATAGCCTAGTCACTGCTTAGACTGAGCTAACATGGCTCATTCCTGCAGTGGCATTACTCTATACACTGTGTATATATAAACATATATTATAATATATTGTGGTTAACAGTGAGGAATTAATTTGTACCACAGAATATCTGACATTACAGATGGGGTGTCATAAAAACTGATGTCGTTAAAACACATTCCACCGTGTGAAGAATAGAATAGTGCAGAATGTAATGGGTTCAAGCCCTTAAAGGCCCGATGCACATACGCCTTTTTTTAACAGGCCCTTTGGGCCCCCTAAAATACAAACGCTTTCTTAGAGTGTTGTGGCCTAATATAAGGTCACAAACACTCTTAAGTTATACATAGCAGCAAAATGCATCAAGTACAGGTTCCAGCCCAATAACCACATTGGCTGAGCCCTCCCTTGCTTAATACATTTAGGTGTCCTTTATGGAGCCACTGGAAAAAGAAATGCTCTGTTTCCAGAGCCTTCTGATACACGTCTCTCTGAATCCTCAGTATGGGAGCCCTCCCTCCAGGTTCCCCTCACGAAGCCTCTATAACAGAGAGATGCTCCCCTTCCAAAGCCTTCCCTAACCTGTTTCTCAGCGTCCCCAGAAAAGAAACCCCCTCCGGCTTCCCCTTACAGAGCTCCTACATACAGAAAGATATTCCATTTCTACAGCCCTCTTTGCGTATCTTCCAAAGTCCACAGAAAAGGAACCCCCCCGGGGTTCCCCTTACAGAGCCCCTACATGAAGAGACAGATGTTCCATCTCCAGAGCCCTCTTTACGAATCTTTCTAAGTCAGCAGAACTGAAACCCCTCCTCCAGGTTCCCCTTATGGAGCCCCTACATACACAAAGATTTTACACCTCCAGAGCCCTCTTTACATATCATTCAAAGTCCCCGGAGAAGGAATGCGCACCAGGTTCCCCTTATGGAGTCCCTACATACAGAAGGTGGTTCCAGCCCCAGAGTCCTTTTTATGCATCTTTTGAAGTCCCCAGAAAAGAAACCCCTCCTCCAAGTTCACCTTACAGAGCCCCTACGTAAAGATAGACTGTGTGTGTGTGTGTGTGTGTGCGCGCGCGCATGTGTGTGCATGCGCGCGCACCATGGGTATCCAGACCGTGGTCCACCAGGTTGTATTATGCAGTGCATGGCCATATTTTTGAATTATGCATATTCTATAAAAATTACACAATAATCTAGGTGGTTATGTACACCACTTATTTGTTGTTTTTTCACATGCAGCCTGTGAACCAGCCCACAGTAACAGAGAGCTGGTATGTATAAACTCAACTCCTAATAATTTCCCCTCACTTCGATACTTGAGGGAAACTGCAAAAATAAGTAGGCACTGGAGACTTGGCTGCATGCTAATTACTCTGCAGCAAAAGGACTAAGCTGGTAGCATCCTACCTTCTTTGAGATGAGGTGACGGAACTGTTTGTAGACATTCCATTGCAGCACACAGGGCATCTAACTCATCCACATTACGATGCCATGTCAACATGAATTCCCAGCACAAATTGGCTAACAGAACACTTGAAGTCAAACTGTATGGGAAGTGATGTTTCAATGTGGACAGGTTTGCTGCAAAAACAAACTGCCAGTAACAGAAGTAACTTGATTCTGTTGAGTCATTATTTTATGATTTAATGAACAAGTGCTATCTAATGACAAAACACATTTAAGAAATTATTCAAAACGTTGACCTGTAACTTTTGAGCCTGGTATATTTTAAGTTGTTGGCAGTGATGTATTTTCCATGATTTCAGACTTCTGCCACGATGTTGATGAGATCTGCGTTCTTCTGGGATATTACACAGCACCGAATGGTAATCCTTTACCAACACTGCTGGACAATGTATCTGTCCCACCTTCAAGGATCAAGAAGTCCAAGAAGACTCCCTGGACTTCTTGACCCTTGAAAATGGGACCAACATGTTGTCCTGAAATGTCAGTACACAGCTACCAATCAACAATGCGTAATATCCCAGAAAAGCACACATCTCAATGACGTACTTGTTTAGAAGGAGATGATAGGCATATTTGGGCTCATAACGAAACCAACGTAAGTTATAAACAGGCTTTTTCCACAATCTGACGCAACCACTACACTTGTTCTTTTGTGTCACAAAATAGTTGACTCTTATGTTATGTTGCTTTGGAGTATCTAGTGGCAGTTGCAGCAGGTATCAGTATATCTCTTAGTCTGCAACGGTTAACCCTCATTATACCTGTGGCATTACTATGTTTCATACGAGAGTAGAAGTTCGATATGGCCTTCACTGACTCTTCTTTTGATATATCTGGTCATTTACTGTATTTCTTGTAGGGATATTTTTTATAATCTGTGTGCTGGATTTCTGGTATCTGTTCTCTGGCCTGTCCATTTATTCAATAGGCTTTTCCTTGGCATGTCCTGGAAGTTTTACATTTAACTTACTACATGTCCCACAAATGTGCACTGTTTACATTGTCTTATTTAGAGTAAATTCCATTTTATTCTTTTATGATAACTTTTCCTCCCAAATTAACATCTAGCTGTCAGTCCTGTAGTACCAGGAAAGTTAAAATTCTCTGTTCCCAAACAATAAAACTTGAGGTTAAGTCTCCATACACGTATGCAAACTTTACAACCGACGAATGAGACACAGACAGAAAACAGCACTAACCAAGTATCGCAGATTCATGGTCATTTGCTGGTGTGGCTTCAGCTCCTTGTTCCACTTCAAGTTTGCAACCTTCCTTGATGTCCAGAGATGCAGCTTTCCTGAAAGCATTTTCTTCTGTATGTTGTTGTTCTACGTTATCAAACTCAACATCTGACAGGTCCACTAATCGGCATGGGTCAAGTCCTGCAAAACTGAGCCACCGAGCTACAAGTTCTGATACGCAACCTGTAACACAATAAAAGAGAGACTGCTTTACAGCCATATACCATTCTGCAAGAGTAAGATACAACATGAAACTTCGAACAAACAAACCATAATTATTCGGCAGGCACAGGTGTTCATAAAGACTAAGACAAAGAGAGATTCTTATATGTAAAAGGCTAATACTTGTTATTCTGTCATTATGCATGTTACAGTCAGTGTTGGAAGTACTTCTGAATAGGAGCAGAAAGTGGTAAGAATGGCAGGTATGCTTCAATCAGTATTGCAGTGAACACATTTGCTGAAAAATACTCCTCTAGTTAGCTGCAATGCTTATGTGCTTATTCTGACTGTATCAAGCACAGTCTCTCGCAACTCTTCCTTAGGACCAGCATCATATTATGCTAGAAATCTGCCCCTTTTCTTACCAATTCCAACCATATCTCCTTTACAACAGACGAAAATGCTCCTGTCCATCACACCCTGTTCATGGTTTATTTGACGACCATCATTACTGCAGACTTCATAGTAAGGATTCGGACTTACTGGAATCATCTTTCCATCATGCACATATTAAAACAGTCCCCAAATTCAGAATGTGTATTACATTTTATTCAAGGGATATAAAATGTTACGTGAAAACTATAATAGAATGTTCTCAGACAACCAGCTATGGATAGATGGAGTGCATACCTAACATTTGTTGTCAACTTCTAATAAGGGAATCAGCGAATGTCTGAAGTGTTACATACCAACTCTGTTTTCATACATGTGATAGTCTAACAGAACTTCACTGCATTCAGTCACCATAAAGTGCTTAAAATCTTACACAGAACTGTAACATCACCAAGTACCTCTTCCTTTATTGAGAATGTAGTTAAGTGAGACTGCAGGCCTGCTATAAGGACAACAAAACAGCCGATGTTTGGACGATTTCGATACTCCACACTTTTCTGCTGGTGCTGGGTTGTGCCTGGAAACAGTTTACACATGAGTCCACTAATTTTCAGACATTATGATAATTTCTCTCCAACTCAGTCAGCAGAATAAGTTACTATTTCCTCAGCACAGAAGCACGTGTTCATTTGTGTTCTTCTGTTCTCACCAATACTAAGTTCATCAATCAACATCATGTACCATTTCTGCCAAACTTAAAAGAAGACACATTAGAAAATGTATGAACAGCACGACAATTCCAAGCCATTCACTAGCTTTCTTTTAAATATATCAAAAACCATGAAACTTACAGAAAAAGTGTACTGGGAATAGAATGTGTGTTTTCTTTACATACAGAACATTTGTTTGGAACATTTCACAATCCAATAAATATTTGGTACGTCACACTCTAGATATGTACAGAAACATATGTCTCCATGTAAAGGGTCTATTACTGTTGTCCAATCTTAACAACAACTGGTTAGTGTCAACAAAGTTCAGTAAAGCTTAATACCAAATTTAATGAACATCCATCCTGCAATTCTAAAGTTGTTGAAGCTTATACAGGTACAGACCTGAAACACCTTTACAAGAGCCAGCAGGCAATCATGGAAGACAATGAAAAACACCAACTGAAAACTTTTATGTTATTTGTACCATGCATATTCTTACAATTCATACATTAACCCTTTAAAGACGGTACGTATCTGTTTTATATAAGGACTCAGTGCGTACCGTGCTGTAAACACTCTCCACTTCGGTTATAAAAACCAATCTCTTAATGTTTTATAAGGCAAAAGTTGCTGTTTGTTCTGAGATCCATATAAAACACATAAACGCAATGTGGGCACCACGTAGAATTTTTTAATGTTAAACCTGGTCATATGTAAAGTTACCGCTAGGCTTTAAAAGGTTAACCAACTAATGCCACAACATATAGCAGTTTTATACTTACTCTTGAATGTATTTTATTATGTGTTTAAGATGGTTAATGCATTAATCAACTACATGAAAGTACATACTCATGTACATACATCACACAAGCCTAATTTGAAGCTGATATGTGGTTTCAATATTATTTAGATGGTAAAGAACAGAAAATGTTTCATCTACACTGGCATTTTTCCACAGTAAACCTAAACTAGTGTGCCTTTAAGGAAAAATCTGCACTGACAAGTTCATGTTTTCCCCATACCCTAGCAATGGCACTAGTATCAAGTGTTGGGTTTTCTTTATCTCCTAGCAACAGCACACGTTTTGGTCTTGCCTGTGAAATTGGATTTCTACGTAGCACAGAAGTGGTGCTGGTTTTACGCATACCCTAGCAAAGGTGCTAGTTTGGGTTTTTCTTGTATCCTAGCAATGGTGCTAGTTTTGGCTTTCCTCAAGTGACAGGTTTTCACAGTAAATAGGGGTTTCCCTCTATCCTACCAATGATGAGAATTTGGGTTTTCCTCAAGCCACTTTTGGTCTTCAATACAGGTAACAGCAATTTTAAATTTTTTTTCTCCAAGTTTTACTTCCTAAACACACCGCAATTGTTTTAATATTATCCACTCCATGTTGGTATCTGATAACAAGGATACGTAAACCAACTCCAACACTATATACTGTCTATTTATGCAAGTAGGACCTATGTAAGTAACATATTATAATACGTAGACAGTATATAGTGTTGGAGTTTGTTTACATATCCTTGACACCGTAATTGTATTTACCTTTTTCCCATAGCACTCTTAATTACAAAGATATCACACCTGATGGGGGCACACCCCCTCCACACCATTTTAAGATTGGATAGTTCCATATCAGCAAAGATTCAACGTGTAATCTGACAGGTATCTTCAGGGTGGAAATGAAGATGGGTGGGTGGATGAAGATGGCTTAAGTATCATCGTCTCCATCTAGCACTGGGTCTGGTTTTATTTGGGTTAATGGACAAAAAGGTTTGAATCTCTGTTATGTACTTACAGTCTTCCTTTTTTAATTACTAGCCAGCAATTTCCATATTCTTGATCTCTTCTAGTATTTGGCTACCCCCATCTTGAGAAAAGCCTCAGAGATGGTATGTTCCTTCAAACTGCTGGTAACCATTTCTCGAACAATACAGAGTTTTAATCCGATGACCATCACACCAGTCTTCCGTGTCATAAAAATTTAACCTCAACATAAGACAACTGGCACTGTTTTCTGGGATGAGACGACTGTGTAGCTTGGCAGATGGTAACAACATTTTGGAGGAATCTGCTATCTCCATCTTCAGGTTCACGATAGGAGCAGTACCCTGAAGATGGAGACAGCAGGTTTCTCCAACCATTGGTATCCATCATATACCAGACCACACAGTGTCATAACACACAAGAACACAACCTGAATTGTTACCACCACAAGAACTTCTAACCTAACAGAAAATGTTTGCTTACCTCAATACTGTGTCTAACAGGGCCACATCTTCCAACTGACCAATCAGCAAGCTCCACTGACAGGTATCACGAGACACATTCTCCCATTCATTTGCTGAACTGTGAGTCTCATCATCTGGTGACACAGCAGACAGTTCCTGCTGCTGTGAAACTTCATCTGCTGGTACTGTATTTGGCATCGGAACATCATGTGAATTATTCTGCAATAAAAATTCATGTAAGTGGGAGGGAGTAATGATGCTTTGAAGTTTCCACACACTTACAGATTCTTTATACACTCCAAACGTATACTTGACATAAATCACCTAATACTTACATAAATTCAAATAGATGTTTTGCATTTTACTTCTTGAAAACAGAGAAGCACAACTAAGGGTACAGGTTAAGCTATGGTTCAGTAACTTCAAAGATACATATGAATAATATTTTAAAGGTCTTATTTTAACATTTAACTTGGCATGAAAAGCAAAAGCACATGCCACACAAGATTCAGTACAGCTTGAAAGTAATGTCTGATGCGGTCTAAGCTCGTTGTAATTCCAATATTTGCTGTCTGTGAGTTTTACGCACCCTTTACAGAGTAAAAATCCAGTATGGGATCACAATTTTAACCTTTATCCTACAGGGGTGGGTACTTAAATTTTAATGCATGGTTTATGAAAAATGTGTTATTTGAACATAAAAAGGTAAAATTATGACATAAATGGAATTTTGTGGACAATAAAACAGATTATGCAGCATGTCTTAAAAATGCAGCAAACTTCCTTGTTGCCTAGATATATAAAATGACCTTCTAGGGGCATTTTCCTTTGTGTATTCACATATGTGAATGCAGGCCTTTAAAAGCTTAAATATTCCTCACAGATTTGGATCATGGTCTTCTGGATTACAACACTGTGTACTCTCACAGGCAGTCATCACCACAGGAACCAGCCGCATCTACCTTCACAACATAAGACCCTTCTACTAGTAGCCACAAGACTACCAACACACAAGATTACAACATAAATTTGCACGGATGTATCAACCTCTATTCTCATTTCTCATACCTTGGCCTCCTTTTCCTTTTCCACATGGAGGGCAACAGCCCTACAAACTATTGCTGCTGTCAGTGCCATTAATGGATTAGTAGAATCCATCAGTACATTGCGAATGTCTCGCCACCACGATGACAACTCATTGTACTCTGCACATATCACACTTACATCTGAAATGTACAAACCATGCGTCAGTAGAACAGTGTAAACCACTGTTGAGTAACATCGTTTTTTTAACCTTTTAAAGCCTAGCGGTAACTTTACGTACTATCAGGTGCAACTTTAAAAAATTCTATTAGGTGCCCACATTGCGTTTATGTGTTTTGTACAGATCTCAGAACAAACAGCAACTTTTGCCTTATAAAACATTAAGAGACTGGTTTTTATAACCAAAGTGGAGAGTGTTTACTGCACAGTACGGACTGAGTCCTTATATAAAACAGATACGCTTCGTCTTTAAAGGATTAATGTGGCCAATGGCTGCCCAGTCATTTACACAAAGTCTTCAAGACATTCTTAATATCACTGGTATTTCATATTGTTGTTTACAGGTGGCAGCATTATGAACTTCTGACGTCTTTCTTAAATGCATTATGATATTGTGGTCTTTCCTAAATGCATTATGCTAAGCAAAATGCAAAATAAAGATAATGCTGCAACACAAGAGCTTGCTGCCATTTAAAAGGAGCTGCGTTGGACTAGTCAAAGAAGTCTTCAAAGAAATTCATTCAATTTCAGGCATACTGATATGGGTACAGACAAAGCACTACATAGCAACCTTTACAACCGCTTACTAACTAGGGTGTATAAGCTGCATGGAAACAAAATTAGTGTGTTACTTTACAAATGGGACCTCATGATTAAACCAACTGCTCTTAATGCTTGCTATACAGTAGCAATTTAACACTAGATATGCCACCTTTAATTCCTGCAGGGCCAGGCTGCCATTTTTGTTTTTCAGAGCTCCTCTTCCTTCACAAGCAAACACAGTGAAACAACCATTTAAGGTTTCTTTAGGGAACAGAGTATTTGACCAACTTACACAGAGAAAATTTAAATATGAGACTGGTATGGGTTTACAGAAGTCAAAGGTTAAATGATGAAAAACTTTAACTGAGGAGCATTAAATTATGGTTCCACTGCAATACATAAAAACAGCTCAAGAATTTCAAATGTAGGGCAGAAAATATTACCTGCAAATGTTTCTTGACTATACAGTTTAAGACAATAACCACACAGTTGTTTTTGTATAAACAGCTACGTCCAAGGGAATGGCCTTATTGCTGGTCTTAATTTCACTAGGGTTTCCTCACAACTCCGTGTGCAACAGTATTTTCCTTCACACACACAAGTGAGAAGGCTACATTAGCCATTCACATGCTTTGCATAGTGCCATGCCTTACACGTATCTCCCAGTGACTGGACCTTATCCTGAGATAGCACAACCTAGTTCTCAACATTCCAACTGCTTTCCCTTACAACCATTTCACTATTATCCCACCATCGGCGTTTGTCTTCAAGCACAGCTTCTTTCTATGAGATTTACTACCAAAGGCACGTGTCTATTGGCTGCTCATTAAAAATATGAATGATAAATTATCACAGCAGCGTTAAATCATTCACAAAATTGGAGGAAAAATGCTACTGACACATATAAAATGTTATGGGCTTATGGAAAGCAGAACACTGTGCAGAACAGATGTTGTAGTGCTTGTAAAGTGAGTGCAACACAGACAGGGCAGAATTCCAGACGACAAGAAAACAACCATCTGACTACTACAAAAACTGATCCACAACATGGAGAGAAGTTACTTAAATAGTCAAATGACTGTTGGTTGTTCAGATTACTGCAGAAAATGTGTGACAGTAGTTTTGATAAAAGATCTGAATATAAAGAAAGTCTGAGTGAAGCGTCAAAAAATTACAGCACATGGTAAAAAAAAATGAGGAGAAAATCACTTCCACCATACATCTCGTCACAACTGTTATAACTTCAAGAAGGGCCGTGACTCGCAATGTGACCTTGGCCTTCTAGTATGATCCAGAAATGAAAAGACAAAATCTAGTCTTTGATAGTAAAACGAAACACAAATGTCAAAACGAACTGTAAAAACCGTGCTGCGTTACTGTCTTTAATCTCCATAGCCACTGCTGTTAAGAACTTTAAATACACACAAGGAAATTATATATCATAAATCTGTTCCTAAAAAAATTATCAACCATGCACTCTAACTGAAAGTTTCATAATGCTGATAGCAGCAGATTTGCTTAAAAACTGAATCATCAGCTGGACAAGAGACTTCCTACTTCACAGTGATCTGTACAAAGCAATTTCAGGAAAGCAATCTTTTGTTCCATATACTGGTGTGTGAACATCCACTGTACTTGCTTAGGATGGCCGCTAGTAGCTTTTTCATGTTCCCAAAACTAAAGACCTCCTCAGAAATGTCATTCAGAGCAACGTGATGACAGTATAGAACGGATTTTCAGAGAATGGTGCCCAGCAAAGTTTCCAGGCAAAGAACAGACATCAAGTATTATGATGGTGATCACGTGATGACTTCTACCAGCCCCCACATGAGACTAATACAGAGCAATGGTGCTACAAACACTGGCAGCAGAAAACCAAAGTGCTTGGGGAAAAAAATCTGCCACAGCGCCTATTTCTTTACCTCAGATCCTACATGGGCTAACCTGTTAGTAAACCCTGGTTCAGCAGTCGGAAAACCAGCAGTAACTGCCTGAACTATGGCATGGCCCTTCAATACACAATGGTGGGTCTCAATCTGCCCTTTCACAACATCAATTTGATTATTTCTCAGACCTCATACAATAATGAGAACCTGCAAGTGAACAGATGGCTTTCAGCAGCTCTGCAAACCGCAGCATTTCGGCTTCCAGTGCTTCCCCCTCCCTTTTCTGAAGCCAAAACTGAAGAGCAAGTTGCATGAGATTTGCTGGATCAATATGGCTCTCGGCAGCTGCCCCCTTCCAGTCTTCCGCTTCCGTGTTACTGTACAGTGTGCCTTGGTACATTATTTCACCTGTCACAGAATAAATAACTGTATTACACTTCTTGCCGATATCAGTCTCAAGTTCAATAAAACTTTAGAAGAGATAAATCTGGAGAATCAGAAGCATTCTGGCCTTTACATGATTTTAATAGTACAAGATACTACACGATAGAGGAGAACACAGATATCTCAGACATACTCATATTTAGCAGGTTGTGAGTTTGATTCCCAGTCAAATCCGCGTGTGTGGATTTTTGTGCCACAGATTGGAACCTTCATATCTGCCACAGATTGAACTCTGAGAATGTAAAGAATATCAGGCATTCCCTCTACATTGTTACTTTCATAATCACCTACAAGTGAGAGTACCAGGATCTGCCTACAGATGCCCCAACCTCAAAAGTGGACTCTACACCTTGCTTAGGTGGGCAAAGGCCAGACAGATCAGGGGTCAGCACAGACCGTATCTGAAGGCACTAGACAAACAACATTTTCTTCTTGGACTTCTTGATCCTCGAAGACGGGACCAATATGCTGTCCTGAAATATCACTAAAGGATTACCACTCAACACTGCTTAACATCCCAGAACACCACAGTTTTTAACATTATGTTGAAATTCCAGTAAGCCTGAACAGTTTATTCACACCCATGCACACAAGTACACACACCGCCACCATGCTGATGCTGTTTTCGTAGTCGTCACCGGTTCTCAGGATAACTATCTGAATCCAATACACCGTTCTAATTTCTAATATAAAGCAACTGAGAGCACAGACAACCGCTCCTGCCACTAACAGAGAACACCAAGGTGTCAAATTGACAACTAAGGCTGTTGACATAATTGAATCAAGTTCACTTGAGTGAAACCGAGTCCCACTTGCTACGACGCTGCACACAGACCCCCTTGTTTTGCACAGAACTCCTGTGCGCATCTCTTATGCCGCATGAGTCAAGTCAAGCCAGAAGTCTGACTCTGCAGCATCTTAGTGCGTCACACTCAATTTCATTATTGTGGTAGCAGCCTAGGTAAGCACTTCATCAGGTCTTGAGACAGCCTCATATTCTGTACATGAAATTCCACCAATGGCATGTCCAACAACTCACCCATCCTGTTGTCCTTGAATTATAGGTAGTAATCATAAAAACATTAGGCGAAAAATACAAATTATAAAGCCGTTCGTAACATTATCCACCCAGGCCAGCACAAACCCTGGGTGCCAGGTCACCACAACGACTAAATTTTGTATGGTGCTGCCTAATATTTGTGTAGCCTCAGTATGGAACTTGCCATATCACCCTTCTGGCACCTAGAATTTTCAGGTAGCTCCTTAACACACTGCAGACCGGTCAGCCTTTTAAATTAAATACCCCAGTTCCTGGACATTTTCAGGCGTTTAAACTTTTAAAGAAGGGGATATTTCTACTTATGTTTCCGTGCTGCAGTTGATGCACCATGATGTCACTTGGCGTTTTCATCACACAGATAGCCTAATAACATTTCAGTGTATGATATTTTTCAAAACAGCTTCCTTTGTGAAGTGGCACAACACAATACTCACAAATATATCTTGTTTTGCGCCGCTTTTTGTGCGCAGAACAAACCCTACATTGCCTCACTGGATATTTCTTCTTTCCTTGTCCCCCACCAACTATTTTTCCTAACTTGTGCTTACTAAAACTTCCTGACAGTTTGTTGGTGGGTCCTCTGCTGGCTCCCTTGGTGTAGGTTTCTTCTCTGATGGCAGAGCATTGTCGTCATCACTGTTGGAATCTGCCATGTCCCCTCGTTCTGTGATCCAGTTTCTAGCGACCTCATGAAGAAATTTCTTGTATTTTTGTTCCTTTAGTCCTTTGTTCACTGTTTTGTAAGTCAAGAATGAATTAAACAATGCACAATTTAGTAGAAACAATACCACTTTTTTGACCATTTCATCGTTTTTCTAACAACTGAATAGTGGCTCAAACATTGATCCACATGATCTACACCTTTCATGTACTTGTTGTATTGCACTATACAGTTTGGTTTATTTATTTCTTCACTGGTTTTTCTATCTGTCTTTCCAGTATTGACATGTTTGAATCATGTATGGTACTTATCATTCCAACTACTCTCTTGTCTTTCCAAACTTTTCTTTGAAAAGATGACTGTCCTCTCTTCAGCTCCTTTGCCTCTTTCTCCAGATCTTTCAGAATGCCTCTATTAGGCATCATTGTGCCACATACTCTGATTTTGTGTTTCAATAGGTTTCCCACCAGATTCACACTATTATAAAAATTGTGCTGGTGTACATGATGGTGAACACCTAAATTGTTTTCTAGTACTGACATTACTGTGTCACTCAATTTCTTGCCTTGTGCTGTACATATTTCCATATTAGAAATATACCCTGTTTTAGTTTCACAGAGCACTCTAACTAATATTCCATATTTTGTAATTTTGCCAGGGTTGTAAGTTTGAAATCTCAGACGCCCCTCCATGGGATCATCCCTTCATCCAGTGACAGTTCTTGTTCTGGACCGTACATGGATCTGAACTTCTGAAAGAGATATTCATAGACGGTTTCAATTTTGAAGAGTCTGAATGAATCAGTTTTTAGTTGGCTGTTATCATCGAAATGCCAAGCTTGCCATATTGCCTCGAAACGATTTCTGCTCATTGTTCGTGAAAATACTGGTGCAGCTATTGTAGGATCTGTAGACCAGTAGTCTTCCAAATTATCTTTCCTAACTTGACTCATCAAAAGTATTAGGCCTAAGAATTTTTTCATCTCTGATTTGGAAATGTCAGTCCATTTCAGGGATTTGGGGGACATTTTCCATTTGTCCACATTTTGCCTATGGTACAAATTTGACTGCTCAGCAAAGAGTTCAACGAGGTCGTCTCCAATCACAGTGCTAACAACTTGGGCTATGTCTGTAGGGTTTTTTATATTTACACTGACACCTGGGTTCCTTAAAATCCTTCAACATTAGGAGTGTTGTCACATTTACTCTATCCGTCAACAGCTTCAATGTCAGACTGTTCACTTGTTTCACTGTCACTACTGTCTGTATTTGAAGGTTCACTGTCACTACTGTCCCTAAACGAGACTGCGAACTTTTTCATGCGCTTTTCGTTGGTAAATTACTGTCAACCATTTCAGTATCACGGGATTCAGAATCGGATATATCTGACAATGGATCAGAATAAAGTTCTGCTATGGTTTCCTCAACTGTCAAACACTTCCTCCTTGAATACATAGTTGTTACTAGCCAAAACTACGAAAAAACATGTACTGAAAACCTGACGTGTGTCAACAACCAACTCGTACACTCAATTCAATAACAATTGACATTAAAGCCCTTATCTACCCCGACATGTTTCAACGCATCACAGCGTAATCCTCAGGGGATGCTTCCTTTAAAAACACAAAAACAGCTTCAAAAAATTTTACAAGTCTTAAAATCTTTTAAAGTATTTCAAAAGGTGTTGGGGTAAACAAAGACTTGAATGTCAGTTGTCACTGAATTGGTTGTACGAGTTGGTTGTTGACACACATTGGGCCCAGTAAGTGCATACACAGTATGAACAATATACAAAAAATGCACTCAAAATTTTGACACATGAAGAGGACCACTGTTGGGATAATTTATGTTTCCTGGGTCAAAGGGACAAAAAGAATTCATGGTTTGTTAATTTTATGGGTGCCATAAAACTCCTGATGTAACTTGAAAGTGAACTTGGGACAATAAGAATGCAGCCACAGATGCTATACTTCAATAAATGATGCACTGTTTGAAAACAACTTTCGTCATGGCCTGTACATTGTGCATGGGATTTAAATCCTGACTTTTGTCGAGGCCTGTATACAATGTGTTAAGTTTTGAAAAATTTGTACACCCCTGTTATCTGTCTATCCTCCTGTCACTTCCTCTTCATTATGACCACACAAATGTTCGAGACTTTGCTCTTAAAACTTCGTACATATTTATGTAGCCTGATATCATAAATTTCTCACAATTACTTTCTTCTGGGATGTGATGTCATGTAGTCTGGCAGATAAGTACCAACATTCTGGAGGAATCTGTTGCCTTCAATTTCTGGGTAGAGCAGTCAACCAGCAACTACTCGTCTACCAAACTACATGGCACATCCCAGAAGACCATATATTCATACTCATGACTGTGAGGCACTCACACATACCACTTCTTTTCAATTTGTCTTCAGGGACATTTTTCTTAAGACTGATAGTTGATGATTCTTGCAATGGTCCTCCAACTTCAAAACAAGACAGAAACTCAACAAATACAGTTTTCCCATCTTCTTGAAATGTGACTCTTGCTTCTAGCTGCGAATTTGTTTTCAGGGCAACAGAATCAACAGTTTCAACTAATTTCCTAAGACTGAGCACTTCCCTTTCTGAGGCTTGCATGTGTGAAGACAATGTCTGTAAAAAAAAACCCAAATTACAGGTCACAACGTTATTATAATACATCAATCTTAGACTTACTACAAAAATGACATACCAGTTTTGTGACAAGTCTTAAGTTCATGGAAAGGAGTTCACCATTCCCCCACCAAGCTATAATAAGTGACAAAGCTAGATTTCCAGAAATCCAAGAGCCAAATTCTGAGCTCAAAGTGAGAAATTCATTGCTAGCAGTCACAATTTTTCCATCAACACCGACGACCATATTACCATATTCCAAACCCCCCCCCCCCCCAGTGCATTTTTAACTTTGGCATTAGATGGAAATGCATAGTATGCTTCATTCTCTGTCTGCTTTTGCTCTGGAAAAAGAACTTGTGATACCCATTGTGTGGGAGACTGGATGAGCTCTAGGACTGATGCAGACATTCTAGCAAAAATAGGAGGCGTATGGTGTATAAGAGAAACACATACACACACAAAGTTTACTTTACAGTGGATGTGGTGTATTTGTCTGGCTACTATATATTCAAAAAGTTCTTTTAGTCTCTGCACAGTCTTACCTCCACGCCCCCCATATCCCTCACAGCATGGTGCTTAGCCCAAAAAGAAATTTCCTGCCTTCGTAAAGAAGATATCGAAACTGACATTCACAGCAATAAAGCTTCCACAGCTGCCACTTGCAGTTTATTTCTTCTGAGTTATGACAAATCAACATGGGGAAGGAGACAAATGACATTGCTCCGCTCCAGAAACACATGCAGTCTCGAGAATGCATAGCATTACTGCTATATCAACTGCACAAACAAGTATGAGGGCCCACCTGTAGTGAGTTCAGATCATCAGCAACAACAGTGTTGTATGTGGGGGGTATCTCATGCTCCTGGTGAACAAACTGATAAAATGACACAAGCCTCTGCAACCGCTGGGCCATCTGCAGCAAAGCTTTGCAGCTGTGGTCCAGAGATTCAGGAGCTGAGCAACAAACACAAATGCAACTTCAGATTAATCTGTGAAAATTTTTATAACAGCGTATTGTAGTTACTTATAATACCGTCCATGAATTCAATATTTAAATTAATGTCGTCTAACAACTAAACTACACTTTAACTACACAGCTACAGCTATTTAATTCAAGTGCTGCATGTTGTGACCAAGTGATTGGTACACCTGCTTCATACTTCAAAGGTTTAGGGTACAAATTCTGGCCCAAAGACTGATTACCATGAGCAGTACTTGCTTCAAGCAAATGCTGTGATAGTACCTGAAACTGGGCCATGACTGCTTCCTTCCACATCCTTTCCTTTTCATTATTCATTAATCAGTGTACACAGAGTGTTTCAGTGAGGTATTTGCCATACTTTGACACAACATTCATTAGGTTACATTACATCAATACAACCGAACACACTTACATCTGAAGTTGAACAGTTATGGATATATTGGCGTGAGAAGTTTTAAAGAATGAGATGGACTTCAGAACTAGCAAGTTTCCTGATGACGAGGACAGACATGGTCCTTGAAATGTTGGTTTACTCGCCATTCAACCACATGATGTAGCTGCTAGCCCAAGAATATTTTATTCAATTCAGTCGCTGTGAAGGCTATACATGATATATTATACATTTATTGATTACAAAATATACATTAAAACTAGGAGGACTCTGTAGTTCCTGTAATGTTAACACCTGTACTTAACATATAATTAACACTGGAGTGACATAAAGACTTTAAGTAAGAAAAATTTACACTTGTTCCATGAAAATCATCTTTACCGTCCCAGGTCCTTTGCACAGCACGTGTCACTGCATGCCTTGGCTCTGCTACTGGCTCAAGGTCGAACCTACACAGTGTACAGACAACATGTTACACTAAACAGATACAGTACATGGAACTGCAAGATCACATTTTTCTCACATCAATATCTCCGTTCCACTTTAGATAGGAGTATTTTTGGTTACACTGATATAATTTAACCTAAGAAACGTTCTCCAAAAGTACGGCAAATGCCTCCTGAAACACCCCATATAAGCTTGGCAAATGAAGGCATCATTAACTAAATCAAGAATACATAAAAAGCACACTCTCTCTCTGTCTTCAACAGTAACTTACCTTGTTCGATCAACTTATCAACAACAATACTAGCAGCAATGGAAAGAGCATCAGGAATTATATATTTACTGGTTGACAGCATCTCAATGGCCTGAGTGCGAACGTCATTGGTTTTCAGTTCCTGCACTGTCTTTCGTACTTCTTCAACCAACTTCTCATCATCATAGTCACCTTCTTTCAGGAAGGCCTTCAGTTTCTTGAGTAAGTGAAGGTCCCTAGCTCTTTTACTGTTTTTATCACTGTAATAAAGAAAACAGAATGGCAGTCAAATGAATATCCAAGCCATAAGTGGCTATATGATGGACTGATGAAATGTGTGTGTGTGTGCGCGTGTGTGTTTGTGTGTGTAGGGATGGAGAATAATGTTTTAATGTTCAATTGCATTTAATATGACCCACATGGTGCAGTCTTCCCCACACTCTTAAAGGTAGCCAAGAAAATCCTTGTTTTTTACAATCAAAAAGTTTGTTACCATATTTACATGGCCACTGAACACTATCTGCAGCCTCAAGTACATGCATTTGCATCATTTTTAAAATAACTTTAAAAATTTTTTTATGTCTATGCCATGCGTCTTTCCTTGAGGCTCAACAAGAACTGCCTGTGTGTGCTGCATGTCCCACTTATCTCATCAATCCTTGATTTAATGACAAAAGCAACATCAGGGGAAAAGTGTATTATGAAATTTTTTTTTCTCTTGAGTCTAAACAATCCTATAAATTTGTCCTCAAACACCCGAAAAAAATGTCTTCACTTAAACACACAAATGAAATTTTATAAGCTGTTTTCTCACATGCATTTCCCCCATTTTATTTCATAAACTGCAAATTGCTGGACCTTCATTCATATTCAGACCAAACAACAAGACAGACATGACTAACTCAGCAATAACACAACAGTAAAATTGGATCCAGAATTCTGACAAACACAGACACAGCTTGGAAACAAACATAAATAACATACTGGACAACAAGAAGTCCAGCAACCCCTAAATGTGAAATTAAGTTGCCAGAAATGCATGAAAACACTTCTATAAACACATATAAGAAAGAATACCATCAGATACATACATTATTTTTAGATATCTCTTTGTAAAACTACAACATGTTTCAATCAATAAAGATCATGATCAGGGAAATGTTTTATGAATTAACAAGTGGTACTGCCAAGGTACAAAAATTATATACACACACATATATAGAGGGAAAACTGATCATAAGTGTAATATACCAGTATCAGGGGCCTTTATAGTGTTCAATAATTTCTTCCTTTACAACAGGCAAATAGGCTAAAATAAAGACAGTTTCTTTACACAGATATTAACGTAAATAGAGAAAGTTACTAGAAGTCGGCTGTGGGGTAAGCTGAGGACAAACATTCCTGACCTTTTAACTACACCACACTGAGAACCTTATGCATACAAAATATCCACTAACTACATGCAGTCTCTGTTCCTTGCTTGACACAGTTACTTTCCTTCTCAGTATCATGATATATACAACTAAAAGTAGCAACAAGAATTTTGGAGACACAAAAATATTCAAATTATGAAATTAGAGTTTACTCAGGTACTTAAAGAAAACGACTGAAAACGGGCATTTGAATCACATTAAGAAACTCTACTGCAACGTTTACACCTCATTTCAGTAGGCACCATACACACTGCCTACTTCCAATCCATGGCTAGAAAAAGAAAACAAGGGAGGAAACAGCAACATTACAGTGGTGTGTGTGCATTATGCTGAGAATTACAAAACACACACGAGTGTAATAATACCATAAACTTTAGGTTAAAAGAATGTGAATAACATAAGATTCACTTGCAATAAAACACTAAGTAAAAACAGTAACAATTATAAAAAATACACTTTGTACTGGCATGAAAAAGAATGCAGTGAAACACAATTCTTGTGAAAGTTACAGAATCAACTGTATAATCATTACAAACGGTGTACTTAGCTAGTGCCAGCATGACAGAAGAAACAAAATTACACATCACATATTAAATGAACATAAAATACATACCTCAGTGCTAGGTGGAAAGGTACAGAGATCTCCTTTACTAAACCACTTGGATCAATAAAAACACAATAAAACTGAGGTCTGTTGCCACCTTTCAATGGAATGTTGTTCAGTCCAACCAGTCCATGACCAACGTATAACAGCCTGCAAGTATGAACAATACAACCATATGTGTAATAGACCAAGTATGAACAGTACTGTCACATGTCTGGGAACAACACATCATAGCATACAGCTTGGGAAAAACAAATATAAAGTGCTGCGCATTACAAATGTCCAGTTGCCACCCTGAAGGCGCTAAATGTAATGTCTGCCAAAACATCAGACAGTCTTCAGTTCTCTGGTCAACGCAATCCCAAAAGTCAATCCAATGTGCTGAGTGCCAGTGACATATGCCTAAGGATTAGAACCTATGCCAAAGTGACATATACGAATGTAACATGCTTGGATATTAGTGAGCACCTTGTCATATAACCGGGACCATGAACAAAAATTAGAGCAAAGATAACTGTCATTACTCCGACTCCAGAAATACCAATTAATGACCATTTACTCAGTTTCTTGGGAAGTTAATGGTTATTCAGCTGGTCAGAAAATCCCTTGCTTTTATGGAACATTTACGTGGGTAGGGACTGAATTCTTCTGACAACTGCTTTGAGAGATGTGACACCCTAGAGTCTGGTACATATAAGATGTGGCAGAAACAGAAAGAAGATTATGTTACTAACACTTATGATTGAAAACATTACAGAATTCAAAGTCTGTCTGCTTCCAAGCAATCCCCGTTGGCTCTTAACACATTCCTCCATATTCTTTTCCCATGCTTTGGAACACTCCTACAGTCCTCTTTCAGAATGCTATTTATGTCCTCTGTTGTAGGCTTTGGGTGTGTGCTCCAAGACACTAAAATGAGTTCCTTTCATGAACTTTTTTCAGTTCTGGAAACAGAAAAAAAAGTTACAAGGAGCAAGATCTGGTAAACAGATTGGGAGTTCCACCAATATGATTTGCTTGTGGTGCCACAAACTGCTTCACTAATAAGGCTGAATGAGGATGAGCATTGTCATGATAAGGCAGCCACCTGTAGAGCCAGAGATTGCCGTTCACAGCACACTTTTTCTCTTAAATGGTCCAGAATATATTTGCAAAAGTATTAGTTGACCACCTGCCCCACTGGAAGATACTTCTGATGCATGGTACCTTCAGTGTCAAAGACCATAATGAACATCACCTTTACTGCTGAGCCCAACATTCTTGCTGTTTTGGTCAGTCACATTAACTCACTGGCCACTGGAAGCTTCATATTTAGTTCTGGAGTCATACTGGCATACTCATGACTTATCACCAGTGATGACACCGTTCACAACGTTCAGTCCTTTCCAGTTCATTCAAAGAGGTCAGTGTGGATTTTGCTGCATCATATTTTGGTCATGCATCAGAATTCTGGGCACCACCTTCACATACCCTTTCCTCATGTCCAAATCTTCTACCAAAATCATGTCAACTGATTCATTATTCATTTCTGATATCTCAGACACCATTCTAATTGTCTAATGGTGATCACTGCATAACAAATTTTAACCTCTTTCAATAGCTGCTTCCCCCCCCCCCCCCAAATGAATTTTGGATCACTGTGCACGTCTTCTCGACTGTCCCCAAATCTTTCATGACACTCAAAGATGTGTGAATGAGGCACCACTTGTCACCATAAAAATCTGTAAACATTCTGTGAGTTTTGGTCTTGATTTTGTTGGATCTAGCTAAGAATCTGTGTTAAAGTGCACTGTAAATTTCTATCATACATTTTCCAGCATGACAAACCATGTCTTACACAAATGGCCACCACACAAACACTGTTTACCAAGTTTGAACACACAAGCATTTATTGTTACCAGGAAGGACCATGCTAAAGAACTGTTGAGTCTGTTTTGCCAACGAGCATTGTATTGCATAAACTATACATCCACTCATTTCATTTTTGCCAGACCTCGTACATACTACACTTCAGATGGATCTGCTTCCCCATCATCTACCCTGATGTTGGAGGCAGCAACTTACTCCAAACACTGTCATATATCTACCAGACTAGAAGGTGTCACATTCCAGACTGCTGTACTTTTCAGTTATCTTCATAGTTACTACTGCAAGAACTGCAAATCTCACTGGATGCATCTGGTTTGAAAGGAGCCAGAATACACAGTAATAATCTCTTTACTACTTTATTAGCTTCTGGAGGAACACTCTGTTCCATGGAGTGAATGAGTGGCTTTAAACACATCAGCTTCTGGTGGTATATGTGCCTACATACAAAGGCGAGTCAAAAACAAAACAAAAAAAATCAACATGCCAAATAAACTCCATGTAGTTACAAATATCAAGCACAAAGCATGCAAAGTATCCGTGCGCTATCCATCACATGGACCATATTTTAAAACAACTTTCAAATTACAATCTTATTTCATTTCCTTTTCATTCACGGTCAATATTAAACATATCCACTCATCTTTTCATCTACAATGTGCAAAAAATTCAGGCTGACAGGTAAAAATTATCTAATTGATTAGTTTTTCCAGCTCTCATTTTTTATTACACCACAAACATATCACACAGCAAAACTAGACAACTAAATGATACCTTGCATGCATATTACAAAATATACATAACAGCATTTTTTTTGTCTTGTACATTATAATGGTCGGTAGGCCAATGCAGACATTACGACAGTGTGGGTAAACATGACTTCCTTCTTTGTGGACACACATCTGATGGGCAGAATTTCCGTCTAACTGGAGAACGGAGTCAACATTTTTTGATAGATGTTTATGATGTATTTAGCACTGCTTTAAACAGTTCAAATTATATAACATAAAATGGCATAACAATTAGTGTTGTATAAGGACAAAAACTACAGTGTGCATGGGTCAGAAACATTCACACAAGCATGCTGATGTTATTTGGATTATAAACAAGCTGCTAATTGTAGTCACCTTCCACTTCTGCTGGCTGTAAACTTGGCAACCCTAGGTCCCTGCTGCATAGCCCATATTTCTATGATACCTTGCTTAGGTACATAGATAACAAGGAAAAGTGCCACTCGTGGGTGAGGAACATTTTTGGAATTGATACTGTGCTGTCTTCCTTCTTCTCGTACTTCAAGCCATCCACACTGGGCATCACGATACCCTGCAAAAGCAAACCTCTGCATTATATAAGTCACCCACCTCATCAACACAAAGATTAAGTTTTCAGGGATACAAAGCCATGTGAATGAGTACGCTGTTACCAGCCTTATGGAGCAACTCACTACCTTCATTTTCAGAATCAGACAAGTCACAGAAGACTTGAATCTTCATAAACATCGCTGTGAGAACCTCTAGTCTTGTACCTACATAATTATCCAACCATCCACAAACACATTTAGATTCATTTATTTGAGACTTAATTATGCCATCAGTAGGGCCAAAGGATAAAGCATCAAATGATGGGATGATCAGTAAATGACAAATTTCAGAAACATGAAAAAAAGTGGCCACACACCTACTTTGAGGTAGAGTGCAGTTAAGATTAGATGGCACAGACGCAGGGACCAGATTTCGTCTTTCAGCGAAACAGACGAGTCCATGTGACTTGGCAGCATCAACAGTTGTCAGCTACCGGTAGCTGAGATGTGTGGGTCAGCTGATACCACTTGTACTGTGCTAGAGAGGCTATGCTCCATGGTCTTGCAAGGCATGCTGGATACCCACTCCATTCTCCTGTAGGCCCTTTATTTCCCCTCCCACACATTTCTGTGTGCCATAGCATCTTAATCGCTCTCTAGCCACTGGCATTTCTAGGACAGCATAGTCGGTATAGTGACTCACTACAGGCCGGACGGTCCAGGGATCAAATCCCGGTGGAGATGAAATTTTCCACACCCATCCAGACCAGCCCTGGCGCCCAAACAGCCACCTGTAGAATGAGTACCGGGTATTTCCCAGTGGTAAAGTGGACAGGGCATGCAGCTAGCCACCCCACCCCCTTCTAGCGCTGAGGCTAACAAAAGGGTGGAGCTATACATCTACTCCTCCTTGGGTCTTAATGGCCTGTATATGGTCCCCTTTACATTTTCTAGTGGCACTTCACAGACACTGAGGAAAATCACAGTAGACCTCAGTCATGACAGCCAGACAGTCACCACCATCTAGTGTCCAGCTTAAGAATGGGCAGAGCTATACCTCCACTCCCCCATCTGCCTTTATGACACGTATAGGGAGAACACTACCAGGACAGCCAGAAATTGGACCACGGTATGGGCCCAAGACTTCTGGACATGAAGCAGGAATGCCAACATTCAGTCATCATATCCAGCACAACTAAGCCCAGTCCCTCTCTGGCATTAGAAAACCATTGTTCAATATGCCAACAAATCATATTCTCAGCTGGTCCAGTTGAAAATATACAACCACAACTAGTTACTAGTACATTTATTTTCAATATGATCTGCAGGGCTGCTACATAGCTCCAACAGAAATTATGCAGAAAACTTACCGTACAGTTGTGCAATATGTAGCTGCAACACTGAGGCAAATTCAAAAATTAATATTTCTGTTTGTTAATCAGTTAGCCTACACTTTGTCTTTTACACTTGCATACCAAGATCATTACTTATTTTGAAAAAGAAAGTGTGAAAATGATTTTACCTTCTTACTACATAAGCATAATTATAAAAGGATATCAATTTTGTTTTCAAACAATGTGAAGCACAAACCTTCATTTTTGCAACAGAGCACTCTTCCACCATTTTTTTACACTAGAACAGAAAAGCAGCTCTGGAAATTCAACACTCATCGAATATATCCCCACAATGTAACTTCTATTTTTAAGTGCTTAAGCCCTCAAGTTTTCAGGGTGTCTTATACATGTTTAGGTACATACAGCAATGCAATATACAGCCCATAATCGGAGCAAGAACACAAAATAGTTTACAGAAAGGAAATATAAAAATACCACATACCCTTCCACATGCGAATTGCCAGTCCTTTCAGATTATCTATCAAGATAACTCGTCCCAGGCTGTCTGACACTATGGTCAAGTTCCTGTTTGGAGATATCACCACCCTATCTCCATGTCTCAAAATATCGCATAGTCCAAACCTGAAAAAATTTGTTCCACAATAAATAATACACATAAGTCAACAATACGTGGAAGGCAGCAACAATCAAGATTAGTCTCCTGGATTGTGATGTCATGTGGTTTGGCTGACAGGTACCACTGTTTCAGAGGAAGCTGCCACCTTGATCTGTGGCTGAATGATGGCAACAGATTAATCTGAAATGTCAGTGTCTTATGTACCAAACTAAACGTCTTAGAAGACAATACTAGAACTTCAGATCTCACCAGTAATAATCACTTCATGGTGATGTAAGCAGTTACTTAACATGAAATTGACAAGAAATAAATCCAAAATATTAGTTGCAAATCATAAAGACATCACATCAGTCAGTGCACCCATGTGTAGAAAGGAGAAACAATCAGAATGTGCCAAATGCAATTGGCTCACAATGGAATGGAGTGCTGGGCTATTATGAACACAGTAATCAACTTGAGGCTTTTGTAAGAGACAGAAGCCCTTGGCCAGCTGCGTGTCTTCTCAATTGGACCCATATTCGTTGCAAATCTTTGTTCACAGTGGCAGAAGTAATTATGACATATTTTAATCAACTAAAAACAAATCCTATAGTGGCTGATAAAATTAGGGCCATTTGTAACCAAAGGTGGGGTAAATAGAAAGTACTAGCCTAAAGTTATAAGATGCCCTAGATTAGTGAAACAAATAAAAACAAGTCGCATTTTGGTCTTCTGGGTTACAACACCATGTCGTCCGGCTGATGCCCCACAGGGGTTAACAATATAAGATATGAGGTTTTCAAGGCAATTAAGATTCATACTGTGGTCTTACAGTTGTAACACTCTAGTCTGTACTTATTTTACTTACTTATGGTTTATGCAGTGATACCACAAGTAGCATATCTTATATAATGTGGAATGATAGGATCAGCAATGATCAACCTGGAAGGATACAGAAGGAAGAAGTTGTACCTAATTTGAGATACAATCCTCACATTTGCTTGGAAGGAATGAAGAGACCTTATCACAAACTTGTCAGGACAGTGGGTCTACAGGTCAAGCGTTGAATGTACAACTGCCTAACATAAAGCAGTTCCACCTCCTCAACCATGACAAGTGGTTACCCTACCACACTAGATCCCACCTTCAGTCAAATGACCACAGCAGGGACCTTCATATGCAGGCTACTGGCTGAATCACTGCAGAACCATGCTTCAATTCCCAGCAGAGGCAAGGACTACTCTCCTCTTTACAGCACCCAAAGCAGCTCTTGTGCCCACCTGATGGGTACCAAGAGCTCTTTCTCCAGGGATACAGCAGGCGTGAAGGTGACCACCCACCTCCATCTAGTACCAAAGTTACGAATGCATGGAGCTGTAACTGTAACTCCACATCTTTATGACATGTGTCTAATTGAGCACAGAGACAACTTGACCTTTCATTGCCACGACACCTTGTTCACAGTACGAGGTACCACAACAGTGCACCAGCATATCCAGCTCACACCTGCCATATTCACCTTCCCCACCCATTAGTTACACGTCTAAAGGTAAAGTATCGTATAAGACAGATCACTCCTGCTGTACAGTATGTACAATTAAACACTTTATATGAAACATAAGAACAGTTTACTTACCTACATACCATTGAAACTGGAGGTTCTATGGCAGAAATTTCATTAACTTTCTCTACAGGATTGTTTCCCCTTCCTCGCATCCAGCCCCTGGAACATACTTACCATTTAATTAAAGAAAAATTAAGCAATAGAAAAATATCAGTATTGATTTAGTTTAGGTTGGATTTGGTCATGTTAATACAGTTCATCTAGCTATAATGTGTAACAGTAAAGAGGAATGCATCTACATTGCTGTCAAATGATTGGTACTTCTCCTTGCTAGAATATAAACACATATAAAATGAATCATTTATAGTTCTCAAGTGTCCATCCAACCATTACTTTAATCTTCCCATGCTTGCAGGTAGAATCACGATCCAAAATTCTGAACACAGGTACAAGACTGTCAGAATCCATCCAAGAACAAGGGTAATGGGTTTGGTTCTGCTGTCAATTCTCTGTATATCTTGCATATTTTGTCAAATGGTGAACACACAGAGTAACTGGATGAGAAGAGAAACATTTGTTTTTGCCATCATGTACCCAAAAAATTAAACACACTGCTAGAAATGCTTGTCAAAAACATAAAACATAATTTTGCACAATTTGCTACCGGATGCATTACGTTCACAAGAAATTGGTCTTCTAACCAATGACAAGAGGTAGCTTATTAGGGGATATCAGTATTAGATTTCACAGACTTTAACAAGCCAGAGTGGAGGCTTTTCATGTGTCTAGACGGTCAGGCAAAGACACGTTTCTTTGAACCCGAAAGCAAAAAATGTGGTCCCAGCCTGCACTGGGTGCACCGCAGTGCAGGCTGGGACTGCAGAGAGTTCACACCTCCAAAAACAATGCAGTACACAGTCAACAGCACATTCTCACTCAACTGTAAAGTGCAACCTTAGTGTAACGGTAACAAAAAGTTCTCCCTCAAGATGACCCAGCAGGGTCGAAACATGTAGGAGTGTGTTACGATTGATGATAAAACTCTCTTTGTGCATTTGTTGGAGATTAGTGTTTTTGTATAATATAGTGCAGGGACATGCAACACATTAAATTTATAAAATCATATGATTTTCATCCAACCGAATCAAACCTTACACAGTGTTTACCCTAAACAAAGATGACTCACAGTCTAAGATGATATCCCACTAAGAAACCCACCTGCATATGAAAAGCAAGTTTATTACCACTTTCATAAACCTCCACTACACAGCCATCACTTTGCTTCTTCACAAATTACCATTTTCAATTCACAGCTATGGTGATACTTCGGACAAACTCATGGAAACTAGCAATTTTTACTTTAAAATGCATCTTTCTCTCTCTCTTCCACCACTGATTTTGCAAACGTCAATACAGTTCCTGGCTCCTGACCTTGAAACATGTTTGTCTCCGTCACCCGGTATGCTGGCAGCACAATATGGTGTGCGAGTTTCCATTTACTACATAAACCCCACAAAATATCAAAAAGTTCAAAACACTTAACAATATTATGCATTTCAGGGCAAAACTTCATTGTCTAACTTTAAAATTTGGCAGAAACTTTGCCTTCTATTGAGGCAGATTCACTACAGGCATGGCTGTTGTGCCACATTTCTCTGCTTCCAATTACTTCAAGTTTCCAGCTACAAGAGTGTGTGTGAAATCAGTCTATTAGAGTTACAGCTGTCCCATACAGCTAAGGCTTTATCTACAAATCTTTACACCGTTCAAAAACCAAAAAAATAAGCAACTTCAGTATAACAACATAATTTGCTTTAAGGAGATGCAGGAAAAAGAATGGGCACTTTGATATGGGATGTTCTATTCTGATGTAAACACAAGATTATGAAAATTAAATCATCATCAACCACAACTTTGTATGGCATTATTCTCATGCTATTTCAAGCTACATTTTCTGGCTTCTTCTACAAAGACACCATCAGGCCATCCAAATGCTCAAAGAAAACCAGTTCTGTACAGTGCAAAGATCACATCATAACACACAGTTGAGATTTCAATACTGTATTATGATACCATGAAACAACATGAGAATAACAGTGTCTAAATTTGTGACTGCAGGGTTTTTAATTTTCCAAACAGGCACTTTACTAGCTACAGAATATAAATATACTTACGGGACAACTTGACCAAACGCAGACTTCACTCTATTGACCACTGCTTTTTTAACTTCTGCAAATATTGGTGGCGCTTCTCCTTCCAATGCATAGTGAAATCCAACATAAGGTTTCTTGCCAGTGGCTAATATGAGAGATGTCTGTGGGGCACTGGAACGATAACTCGTACTAAAGCCTCCACACAAAGACGCTGTTACAAGATGATCAAACGTGTTATTAGTAGCTGGACCAACAACTTCTGAGTCCACCACTCTATCTTGTTCAGTAAATCCCCATTTCTTGTACGTGAGTGGAGGTGCCTTTAACATCCCACCACAGTTTGCTTGCACTGAAATGTAAATCCAGAACACATAAAAACCTTCTTGCACCGAGGCCACAGAAAGAAATCCCACAGATAAACACACTCCACATCTCCCTTGTGCTGTTGTGCTCCCCTGCCAGGACACTTCCCTTCTCTACATTACTCATCCCATTGTGTTAATATATAAAAACCAATAAATCTAACCAGTGACCACAACAATCACCTACATGTTTCAGCTTTATAAACAAGCCATCATCACACTGTACACAAAAACAAAGATATAATATACAACATGGATATAGAAATGCCCTAGACTGAGACCTCAGATTGTTACAATTTATGTTCATAAAACATTATCAATATCACATTATCTTAAAACTTCCTGATATGACATTCATGTCAGATATGATGGCTTAAACTGTCAATGTGCATCACATACAGCTAAAAATGTTAAAATCAAGGGGGAAAGGAGGATATGAAAAATATGTTTACAAACAGACCACAAGCAATAATCAATTAGATGATAAGCATACATTCACAACTAATAAGATATGTGAAACAAATGTAAAAAGTGCAAGTACCACCAAGCAGGTCTGCATATATACACCCTCCCCTTCACCTAGTCAAACATGACTATTGCAGTTGGCAGTGAAAGTCAAGCACCTGCTGACATACTTGATCTGGTCAACCCCACAGGGATTAATTTGCACATACTGTATATTACTCTAACACTGTAACAATACTGCAACATTGAAATACAGTTGAACCCAGATATAACATCATGAAAGGGACTGAATACTTTGTGTTGTTATAAACAAGTGTCATTATAACCGAGAAGTATATGGTTATGGTTAACAGTTACAAATTAATTGGTACCACAGAATATCTGACGCTATAGGTGAGGTGTTGTATAAACCCACGTTGTAATAACTGGGTTTGACCGCATTTCAATCACAGTAGTATTGGAGTCAAAGATTTATAAAACTCTCCAGAATCATGGGAACTTCTTCACTGCAGCTCCTAACCCAAAATTACCTCTCGCCAATTGGTTGCGACATGCGCGCAAAGTCTGGAACAGCCCAAAGCCTGTCAAAACACACACAGCACTGGGGTACGTGACATACACCTCCTCACTGTGCTCTTGTGCTGTTGGAAATCTAGCTGGTTCAAAAGACTGGCACTTCAGATGCGTGACTGACTCATTATGCAGCAACTCTGACAGTAGCAGACTGGAATTCTGAAGAATAAAGTTATGCTTTAACACAGAATGTAATGTAACACATATGTGGGCACAGTTCAAAATATTCCCTTAACATTTGAACCTATGTTACCCCCTTCCCATTCTCTACCAGAAGGCCTCCAAGATCACAATTTTCCCCACACGTCAGAATTTTTAAGCCACCTGCTGACAACCCTATGACTTTACCACCACATCATAATCATGTGCTGAGTATTACATCTTTGAGCTTTGTAATCTGTTACACACATGGCATGAGTCTTCAACCTCTGGCCAATCAGATGCATGGACCCCACAGTACCTCTTCAGGTCATCCTTTCAGTATCTCAGTAACTAACACACAACTAGGGCCATTCCTACAGTACAGTGAATAGTCCACACCCTGAAAATTGGTCTCAAGGTAATGGTTTAGTTTTGTGACTCCAATCAATTTGATTTTGTTGAGCATTGACTTCATTATTTTGTAGAACTGTAGTGTCAACCATAGTCATAAAATCAGGTGGCATAACACCCCTCAGTGTTTTAGTAACACAACAGAAATGATTCATTCCTTGAGCAAGAATTTAAAAGAAAAAAAGATTCAATGACCTTCACAGCCATATTACAACAAATACCACATACATACGGGGTATGTGGTGGTGCATTTGGTTGAAGTACTGCTCTACAAACTGGCAGGTTGTGGCATTGATTCCCAATGCTGTCACTGGAACTTTTCATTGGCTTAATCCAAGGGCTGTGGAGTCGGTACATAAAACCTCCGACACCACCTCCTCAATTTTTAAATCTCCGACTCCAACTCCTACTCCTTCATAAAAGCTCATTACGTATTATATAATAATGGTAAACCTACTAAAGTGATAAATGGTATCATAAGACATTTCATCACTACCACGTGAATTATCAGGCTACTTTTTAGACTTATAACCTACTTTTACATACAAGTGTGATGGTTATTGTAGCTAGTATCTATTTAAGATTTTATATCAAGGTTGGAGTTGGAGTCGGTACATTTTTACCTACTCCGACTCCAACTCCACCCAAAATTCCTTCCAACTCTGACTCCACAGCTCTGCTTAATCCTTCCGGCCGCACTCTGGCACTGAGGTCAACTCAACCTCTAACAGAAATGAGTACCAGGAATATTTCCTGTGGGGTCAAAGTGGCCAGTGTATAGGGCTGACAACCTTGCCACCTTCATGTGCTGACTGTCTACAAATTCTGGAAGCCTCAACCTCCTGGAATCCTAAGGACCTGTCAAGGCTTGTAATGGGATTGCTTTACCTCTACCATACACATATCTTTACAGAACCACTCTCGACTAAAGTGTTTCCCCAGTAAAATGCCAACTTGAATTGAATGCACTAGAGCAGGACTTAATTTTGCACAGTAGTTTCAACCACAATCTGCCTAAACATGTCGCAGAAGCCTCTAATCCGTTCCCTGAATGAAGGGAAGCAGAACACTTTCTCCCCAGACAGGATAGTTTCATCCCTCTGAAGTGACACCTCCTTACCTCTGCCCCCATGATTAGGGTTTAGCACTTCTAACTTTCCACCAGCCATCTGCTAGAGCCTGGGAAAGGTCCACATATATGAAATTTCCCCTCTCTACAGTCTCAATCATATTTCTAATCTTTGTCACCAGTCTCCATCTTACACTCTTGACATTCTCATCCCACAATTCCCCTGGTGTGTGGACTGTTAGTATAATGCTTCTGATGATGATGATGAAATAATGTTACTAACCTCTGTGTAAAACCGCACAAATCCTGATGAGAAGCCAGCAATAATACATGTCCAGTCTGGACCACAATGACTGCTTTTTCCTTTTGAGATTAATGGCAGACATAACACTGAGGTTATCTGCTCACTATAAGGAAGAAAAAGTTCGATACTGGTATTTGCAAAATACTCTTCAAAACCAACAATGTCTAACAGCAAATATACGACAGTAATACATATTAACTTACTTTTCATATTCGCAAGGATTTCCATGCCATGTGATGTGGTACTTGGTCTTAACCTCCCCTTCTTCTTGTGAATCCCATTTTGCTGTAAAAAATAATACGCAGTCCAATAACAACATTCCAGATTTCTTGTGCAAGAATCTAGCTGATGTCACCACACATGAACACACTGTTTCCTCAGAATTTAGAACGGCACACATCTGTTACTTTATTCACAGAGACCAGTTCCTTCCAGTGACACGTCTTCAGATTCATGAAGTTTAGAGTACTAGTAATCACACCAAACTACAACTCAATTACAATAAAATTAATGATTTATACACCTATAATGAGGCCACAGAAGAAAGTACCATATATAGTGTGGATGATGGTACTCAAGGCTTTCTCCTTTCTTTCCACTGCCACATTCCCTTCTGATCCCCTCAAGCCTGTGTCAACAACTATTACTACTATAATTACTACAAACTTGTAATTCCAAACCTACAGTAAAATGAGAGAATACAAAGCCTCAGTGCTTGAACAAAGGCCTATACAAGATTAAACAGCAGTGCCAAATAACATCCTGTGAGCCTGAAGCCACTTAATGTCATGTTAAACCTTCCACACAATTAAAACTAATTAAGAGTGAACATAATAACTTGAGACCTTAACATAACTGGGTTCATTTATGAAATGAATAAGAGCACATACATATAAAAAAAATCTCTCCTTTATAGCTATGAATTAAAACATCCCACTTTTCATTACATTTAGCAGCAAGGTCATGTCACTAGAGATCATTACAATACTTTCTTTTAATCTTTAACTGCATTGTTATTATAACCATAAACAACCTTTGGGCACAGCACAGGTTCATAAAATTTTTGTAGTTTCTTATCTTTTAAACCCATGCAAATTTTCTTTGATCATAAAACATCAATACTACCCACTGAGTTCGGACATAATAAAACGTTCAGAAAGCCAAATGAATTTCACG
The DNA here is from genome assembly GCA_013340265.1 of Coptotermes formosanus. Lineage (NCBI taxonomy): Eukaryota > Metazoa > Arthropoda > Insecta > Blattodea > Rhinotermitidae > Coptotermes > Coptotermes formosanus. The sequence goes on along the minus strand of BLKM01012983.1, from coordinate 2,117,119 downwards.
AAAGTAACAGGCATTATACATTGGGCGGGGAGAAACTCACATGTCAAAATTATCATAACGTTCTTGTGAGCAATCACAAGTAACTCTCCTGTTGATGACAGTGACACCAGGCATTCTTGTAACCAACACTGTTCTTTGCCGTTCGACCTTTGTGAGTTTGTGTCTGGCCATTCCCAAGAATCTAAAACCTCTGCATAAACACAAAAACATAAAATCATTACAAGCATGACACAATATACGTACAACCTTTCGCGAACTCAAAATTTACAGCCATTTCAATACTGTCATTTAATTACCCATTTCATTATCCGGCTGGAACGGGAACAGATGCCTTTTAATACTGTCAACGTCAATTAGACTAGCGACAGTTTTAATCTGACACGACATTTCTGCAATTCTGCGGCTGTCTTGCACTCACACACATACCTACCATATGCTAACCACTCCACCACGGATTATCACTCTACAGTTTCCGTCCCGTATCCACTGCTGCCTGATCGCAGAACTGCTACAACTATGGCGGGTAATTCATTTCCAGCTTATGCATCGACATGCATTTTAAAATCGCGTCGTTTGGGTCATTCTGAACTATATGATTCAGTTGTGAGATGAAAACGAGTAATTGTTATGCACTGTGTATTACTTCATTTGTTATTGTAGTTAAAAGTACAGTTGGGTTTTTGGAATTTTAAAACTACATATCTTCATGGCCCACTGTGTTACGTTGTAGTTCGCATGTGTTTAACCTTTTAAAGCCTAGCGGTAACGTTACGTACCACCAGGTTTAACATTAAAAAATTCTACGTGGTGCCCACATTGCGTTTATGTGTTTTGTACGGATCTCAGAACAAACAGCAACTTTTGCCTTATAAAATATTAAGAGACTGGTTTTTATAACCGAAGTGGAGTGTTTACAGCGCGGTACGCACTGAGTACTTATATAAAACAGACACGCTTCGTCTTTAAAGGGTTAACTATAAGGAATAATAATAATTTTCACACAGAAGCTCTTTCATGGAAACAAAATTTCTTCACTGCTTTGGCCCTTCTCGTGACCACAGGTTCAAAAAGTCAACAATTACTTCTCCTCGCCTCTCCAACCTGCCACAAACCCTTTTCTCTCGTCCTTGTTATGATACTCCAAGCCAGGTGCGCACCTAAAATTCTTCCCTGGGGGGGGGGGGGGTAGGGTGGCTGACCCTGAGTCTGTATATAATTTATGTTTCATTTTAAAGATTATGTTACAAATTTCATGTAACACTGTAACTATAACACTGTTTTAACTGCATTTATGTAATACGAATATAACTACATGTTCCATGACTCAATCACATTGCCCTATCTTCTTGTTTTTTAATTTCATTAATTTATTTTTCAAAATTCTAATTTACTAGTCATCGACCGAATTCAGTGGCTAATTTCGGCTGAAGGGAAAATCACGTAAAACATTTCATATAATAATACCTACAAAAACTGCGCTTTTTAAATTTCAGTTTTGGGGGATTTGGTGGGGGGGGTGCAGCCTGGCAGCTCCCCTCCCCGCCCCTGCACCAAGTTCCCACTAAAAGGTATTTAACAGCCCTTTTCACTACCACACACAAGCTCCCCTCATCCACCGGTTAGCACCGCGATCCGTCTGTCGGCTAGATTACAGTAACCACGTGACGTGCACTACTTTGTATTTCATTGTCGTAGTCAGAAATCACCTTCACTGCCCCTGCTGCAGAATGCCTAGTCCTTGGTAGACGAGTGCCTTAGCCTTCCATGTTCTACTACAGTTCAACACCGTTAGATTCCTTCTTCTGGAGGCATTTAAGAAATACGGCGTATGCTGCTACAGTGAAGCATACAGAAGCGAGATGCAGACAGATGCTTGCTCATTAGAGTTGGGCAAGCACGACAGCAGCTTCTCCGCTCTCGAAGTTAGCGGTCAACGTTTAACCTTTTAAAGCCTAGCGGTAACTTTACGTACCACCAGGTTTAACATTAAAAAATTCTACGTGGTGCCCACATTGCGTTTATGTGTTTTGTACGGATCTCGGAACAAACAGCAACTTTTGCCTTATAAAACATTAAGAGACAGGTTTTTATAACCGAAGTGGAGAGTGTTTACAGCGCGGTACGCACTGAGTCCTTATATAAAACAGATACGCTTCGTCTTTAAAGGGTTAAGGTAATTCTTGTAACAGCATGAATTCTCTACCCTCTCACGGAGAATGTGTACAAGGAAAACGAACATCAGTTTGTCTAGGATCTTTTGACTTGATCTCGAATGCACAGGATTTGAGGATACCACTTTATATAAAATCCTATAATTATTTTTGAAGAATAAAACTCACCACCCATATTTCCACGAACATATCTGAGCCACCCTATCCACATATGTGAGGAGTTCGGAATCTTGCCTCAGGCGAAAAAAAAAACAGATTGAGACTACCGCGGTGAAAGGAATATTTTGGCGTAAGAGAAGGCTCTAAGACGAAGGTGAACTTCTGCAATGAGAATAGTAACAATTTATATTCTTCAGCATATAAGTGGAGGGGACGTAGGGTCAAGTAGGAAGCATAGAAGATTACATACGGGTCTACCAATTTTCGATCAAAAAACGTGGAGGAAGGTGAGATGTGAGGATAATGCTGTTGATCAGAACAAGCAGTATCGGCTGGCTTTTGTGAAAATTTTCCTGAGCATTTGGCTTCCATAAAATGTGGAAAATTTCTGAGCAACTGAGGAAGTGTTAGTTTCCGTAGAAGGTCGCTGTTCCATGGAGTAAATTAGAGAGTTGTTTGTTTGGTTGCTTGGTTGGTTAGTTACTTTGTGAGGTCGAATCAGGAAGTGTAGTATGGGTAGGAAATGTGTAACGTGTAATAGGGAAGAGAAATACGTGCATACACAGCAGCTTTATATTGTATTGTTGCACTTATGTGGGTGTTATATAAGGTGCGATCAACGTAACATTATGTTGTATAGAAAACTGGTAGTCATTTCATTTCATACTTCAGGAACCAATATAATTTTGTAATTCAGGAATCAGGGAAGAACAATCAGTAACCATACACATTTTGAAAGTTTTATGTGTGTGCAAAGAATACACAAGTATAAATACACTGTAACTCGGTATTCCTCCCATGTTTATTTGGGGTTGTTCTTAGAAAACCGTAGAAAATCAGAAACACTATGCGGCATCCGTTCCAAGTCGGGTGACAGTAATTTTCACGTGCAGGAGGAATACGGATGTCAGTGATATTGTAGTTTGTGACAGGCTTTTGGACTTCGCCAGGTCATTGGCTTGAGAACTAAGTATATAAACCGTGGAACGCCAACCCCTAACCGCATACTCTTCAGAGTCACACATAGCCTGGTCCATGTGACGCTGTGACTGGCACTGGTTCAACTCTGTACACTTGTGTTAATAAACTACATGTGGAGACTCTTGCTTTGGTTCATCTCAACTGCTGCAGTGCTGTGCCATCTCCTTCTCAGCTTTTGATAAGGATTCGAACCCTCTGACTCCTGGGTGTGATATCTGCGATGCGTCCATCCAGCATCCAACCCAACCGGAATACAACAACCCGTCCCGGTGCCACGCAGCCCACAACAAATCCAACATGGACTGGGAACGGATATGAACTTCTGTGTTGACAGTCCGTTGACTAACCGCCTGAACCATTAGATTTTACGGTCCTACATCTTCCGAGGTGTTACACAGTTTACGTCTACAAACAGATGACTGTAAACATGGTCGTATAGCCTTGATTTCAGGAACAGGCAGTCCAGGATAGGGGGGAGGGGGGTCTACCTAGTCTGAAATACACTTTGCACCCCCGCATGAAAAGAGAGGATGGGATAATTACGCAAAGTAATTAACACAAAGACCCTGTCGGTTTATAATTACACTGCACTTTATTCTTGTACATGTGACAAGGCAAGAGAACCCACATAAAGATGACTGTCTTGTAGATGTGACGCCGTGTATTTTGTGATCCCTAAATGTGAAGGTAGCAAGCGCTTTAGAAACATTGGCATATTCCTACCAGACTACACGGCGACATATCACAGAGGACCCAAATTTTCATATTCAGTGATTTGAAATGACAAATCTCATACAGAATTCAATAGTCCATAAAGTTTGTCCTTGTCAATTTGATGGCAATAAAAACTGATACTGTTTAAACTGTGCGTGTGAACAGCCGATGCTGCAGTTGCTGCTGGCAGTGTAGTGTTGACAGGTGTCCAGCACGGCACCACAACTGCTGCGTTTTTGGTATGCCCCACCTCGTGTCTGGTACAGGTACGCCTGCAGCCCTCCGCGGTATTCACCACTTCACACAGGCGGCAGTGCTGTAGTACCTGACAAACACATCACAACCGATTACTTACACATTCTGTCCAACTTAACATGCACAAATCCCCCTTCCACTATAAGCTACTAAACACGCGCAATTGTAATAGCCGTGATTTCACGCTTCCGACGCCATGTTGATGAGATTTGCGCCCTTCGAGGATATTACGCTGCCTCGTGTGGTAATTGTTTACCTACGTTTCGGGACAACGCATCTGTCCCATCTTCAAGGATAAACAAGCCCAAGAAGACTTCGACTTCTTGACCTTCGAAGACGGGACAGACACGTTCTCCCGGAACGTCGATAACGATTTAAGTGTCAGGAAGAACAAGCAGAAGACTTGGACTTCTTGGACCTTGAACATGGGACCGCTACTTTGTCCCGAAACGTCGGTAAACAATTACCACACACGCTGGGTAATATCCCAGAAGGGCGCAGATCTCAGTTGCTAGAGCATTGCTAAGTGTATCACACATCACCAGCCATAACACTTATCATTTACCCAGAACGCACCTGAAACACACTTGACGTATGACGTAACTTCGCGCTGTGATCAGATGACTTCGCGTTGCGGCACGCCATTTGCCGAGACCGTTGGCACTGCTGCAGGCAGAGGACGACGGATGTGGACATTCAGCCTTGCAGTTATACATTACGCCAAGCAGGTTGGATCAGTGGTGAGCACGATCTTGCAACAACACCAGTTATTGTACGTTAACTTTTTGGTACAAATCATTACCACATTCTTGGGCCAAACTTACCATTGAAGACCAAAATTACAATTACGTATCCAAGAATAGCATACCAGAACACGGAGTGGTAACTAGCAGTGACACTAGCGCACTCTCTAATAGCTTTATACCAAGTAATCCACAGTTGCCACATGTATGTCACATACTCTAATGGCGGGATTTGATATGGACTGGGGCGTCTTCTGATGTTCTGACAGCTGGATTCTGAAATTTCAGAAAAGATTAAGGTGAAGCGTGGGTTAAGATTTCATATTCTAAATATATTAAATTTATCCTGTTTCGCCAAAGAACGATGCGTTCCAAAAATTGCAAGTTTAGAAATGCTGCGTTTATCGACATTATTTGATCACACAACATTAATTTCAAGGAACGTGCGTGAGTGCAGTTGCACCTGATCATAATGTCGCAGTACCAGGTTTCAGAATTGTAAAGTATCTTTAGGCTTCCTCTTTGCTGTGTACAGCGATAAACACTGAAGTTGCTGAGGGTCATTGGCAAATGGCTCGATATCAGATCGTAGCCAGAAAATTTGTTACGTGCATTCCAAAATCAAATCTTATTTTCATCATATCCGTCTGTCTGTCATTAAAATAGCTGCCCACGTTTACCGTGCAAAACATTCCCAGAGACACAGGTGTAGATTGTTTTAATTTTCAGCGTCACAGGACAAGGACCTGTGTACCAATTTATATATGTAGGTATTTCTGAGTCCTCTGACAGAGTGACGAAACGTCGTGTAAGTCGCACTAAATTAAAAATTTCCTTCTGTTCAGTTAGTGTTAAGGCTGACACCAAGAAGCACATGGACACAATTAGGGTGGGTCTCCCTAAACATGTACTGTGCATAAAATGGCTATAAGAATGTTACAGCACCGTACTAGGTTGTAAACATTTACATAAAATGGAATTATGTAAAAGAAGCATAGTAACATAATAATCTGACACACCTGGAATCCTTAACCCTGAATGTGCTGTCAGCTCGAATTAAAATGCGGTAGGTACCCCCAAAAAATTAGAGGGACATGAAGAGTAAATGGCACGAGATATTTAATAACATCCTAACACACTGTTTATACAGCCAACAACGCCAAAGATTCACATTAAGGCACTGCGCAAAATAATGCCTTACGCACACAAATGCGTCTGAAATTAAATTAAATCGGATTTTTTAAACAGTCTACTACCAACATTGAATTACACCCGTAACACCAACGAACGAAATCTTTATATGGAGAAATTACGGACAGACGGACAAGAGGAAATTAGCAGGCGTTTAAGGACAGCCAAGAAACGAAACTAAGAGTCAGTTCCAAAATAAACGAGCACTACAGGGACGAGACCAAACAAAACTGTGGACTTTCACACTTAGAATGTCAATCAGTTCAGTTCAGAGTACGCATCGTTCTTTGTTCCACCCGCTCGCCACGGTGAGGCACAGGATGTGAGCGGGACCTGAAACAGAAGAAACAAACACAACAAAACAAACACCCCCCCCCCCATGCAATGACATTAGAACATTTTCCATAATAAGAGAAACAAAATGATCAAAAGTAATTAATACAATGAGCACAAAAATTACCATTGCGTGTTGCTGCGTCTTCTCTTACAGGAGTGAGAAATAGAAGTTCGAGCTAAGTTTATCAACTAATGCTAATAGTGTTTTCACGCTTTGTCCATTGCAGGTGTCAGGTTAAGACAGAAAACTAAATAAAACACAACAGTCACTTATAATCCACCTGATGCAAGAACGAGAACAGGTGTAACGAAGTCAAAAATTCAGTTCTCAATGTAGACCTGTGTGTTATATAGCAGAAGTCAGAAATAAATATTTGCGCTAAGTTTATCAACCCATGATATCAGTGTGTTTATGCATTGTCCATTGCAGGTGCGAGGTTGAGATAGAAAATTAAGTAAAACAAAACACTCAGTTATAATCCACATGATGCAAGAACGATAACAGGAATAACGAAGTAAAAAATTCAGTTTTCAATGTAGACCTGTGTCTTCTATAGCAGAAGTCAGAAATAAATATTTGCACTAAGTTTATCAACCCATGATATCAATGCATTTAAGTTTTTTCCATTGCGGGGCCAGGTTAAGACAGAAAATTAAATAAAACACAACACTCAGTTACAATCCACCTGATACAAGAAAGATAACAGGTGTAACGAAGTCAAAAATACAGTTTTCAATGTACACCTGTGTGTTCTATAGCAGAAGTCAGAAATAAATATTTGCACTAAATTTATCAACCCATGATATCAGTGTGTTTACGCTTTGTCCATTGCGGGTGCCAGGTTAAGACAGAAAATTAAATAAAACACAACACTCAGTTATAATCCACCTGATACAAGAACTATAACAGATGTAACGAAGTAAAAAATTCGGTTTTCAAAGTAGACCTGTGTGTTCTATAGCAGAAGTCAGAAATAATTATTTGCGCTAAATTTATCAACCCATGATATCAGTGTGTTTATGCATTGTCCATTGCAGGTGCGAGGTTGAGATAGAAAATTAAATAAAACAAAACACTCAGTTATAATCCACATGATGCAAGATCGATAACAGGAATAACGAAGTAAAAAATTCAGTTTTCAATGTAGACCTGTGTCTTCTATAGCAGAAGTCAGAAATAAATATTTGCACTAAATCTATCAACCCATGATATCAGTGCATTTACGTTTTTTCCATTGCGGGTGCGAGGTTAAGACAGAAAATTAAATAAAACACAACACTCAGTTATAATCCACCTGATACAAGAAAGATAACAGGTGTAACGAAGTCAAAAATACAGTTTTCAATGTACACCTGTGTGTTCTATAGCAGAAGTCAGAAATAAATATTTGCACTAAATTTATCAACTCATGATATCAGTGTGTTTACGCTTTGTCCATTGCGGGTGCCAGGTTAAGACAGAAAATAAAACACAACACTCAGTTATAATCCACCTGATATAAGAACGATAACAGATGTAACGAAGTAAAAAATTCGGTTTTCAAAGTAGACCTGTGTGTTCTATAGCAGAAGTCAGAAATAATTATTTGCACTAAATTTATCAACCCATGATATCAGTGTGTTTATGCATTGTCCATTGCAGGTGCGAGGTTGAGACAGAAAATTAAATAAAACAACACTCAGTTATAATCCACCTGATACAAGAAGGATAACAGGTGTAACGAAGTCAAAAATTCAGTTTTCAATGTAGACCTGTGTGTTCTATAGCAGAAGTCAGAAATAATTATTTGCACTAAATTTATCAACCCATGATATCAGTGTATTTGCGCTTTTTCCATTGCAGGTGCCAGGTTAAGACAGAAAATTAAATAAAACAACACTCAGTTATAATCCACATGATGCAAAGAAGGAAAACAGGTATAATGACGTCAAAAATGACTGTCTCCCCAAAAAATAAAATTAGAAGGAACCTTCTGTGGGGGGAACTAAAAGTCGACGGGTTCTTATCTCCGTAAAAGCAAAAGTTTATGTCTTGTTTTCTCCGAGAAATTAAATGCCGCGGTATTCTCTCTGCAAAAACGAAAAGTCAAAAGTGTCTTCTCTCCAAAAAGTGACATCTTGACGTCTTCTTCTCTCCGAGAAATAAAATACGGCTTCTTGGCCTTACAAAATGCCGACGACTTATATCCTTGCTGGAAAATATAACGTCGACGACGTCTTCCCTTAGAAAAAAAAGGAAACCTGCCCAGTGTAGCACAGCCTGGCGGCTTGTCGCATAAATGTGTATCGCTAATGAACTCGTTTCCACTCTACGTGTGACTACTTCAGTTAAATTTGCTATATTTCAAAACTCAACATGGACATAAATTCCAGTCCTTACCGACACTTGAATATAAACGCCGTCGGTGTGCTGCTGTCCCTTCCTTCGCAACGATGTACAAGACTCGCCTTCCGCTGCCATCCGATGCCCGTGGCTCGCCTTCCGCTGCCATCCGATGCCCGTGGCTCGCCGTCCGCTGCCATCCGATGCCCGTGGCTCACCTTCCGCTGCCATCCGGCGTCCGTCACTCAGCTTCTGCTGCCGCTCGATGTATGCGTCCCACCTTAATTCCCCATCGGTGTCCAGTCCGGTTGCTGAAACTTGCTATTTCTTTATACAACGAATTCACAACACATTCACAACAAAGCACATATCGTGTGACTTTCTATATATATATATATATATATATGTTTAACAGTATCCAATTTGTATATCTTTATAAATTCGGATACGCGTCTCCCTACCTTGAACTGAAAGAAGTATAAAAAAAAACAGGTTTTGTTTTATTGAATCATTTTCTACACAATGCGAGCTACTCACACGGACAGAGTATGGAAGATCTTTTTATATCCCTGCCTCTCGCATTGATATCATTGGTTTTGCCGACCGAACCCTGCCAAGTTAACGCCCGGTTGTATAAAGAAAGCACACGTAAATGCTTAAAACTAAACTCTTACATGAACGTCCCTACTGTCACACGGCGCAAATTCACGCGACCTATCCAGAAATCCTGTGTCACCTAACGGGGAGGGCAGGGAGGACAGAACTTACAAATTAAGTAAAAAAAAAAATTACATCCACAGGGTTGTCACCCCGACCTTAACCTACGCCCTGAGTCTTGGCGGCTACCGCATCAAATACAGAGTTTCCTGGCACTGCTGTTACCATGCGCAGCCTGGGGTCGGACTGACGTCATGGTAAGTTCGTGTCGGTGCTGTGGCGTACCTGATTTGCTGCGAGTACCCAGCCCATCCTCCCACGGATGGGTCCTCAATCGCTAAAGGTTCAACCGACACTGTTTTGGTTTGTAACGTTACGGTTTGCGCGTTGCTCCTCCTGTCACTGTCCTCGGTTCGAATTCCTTCTTCGGATGCATACTACTGCAATCACTGAATTGTTACGCGGCTAGTAACATCACTGCCCCTTTAAAGCTAACGAAGCTAATCCGCTGGCCGCGCGCGTGGCCTCAGAATGTATTATCTTTCTGCGCCCGATAGCAGCAGATTTCGAGAAATGAAGACATTTATCGAAATGTGTCCTGACACTGTTGAGACAAAAAGTGGACGCAGGTGCTACCAAATGCTTCATGCATCAATTTTGTGCTTTAACAAATGACTGTTACACTTGTGTGTTGTCCACACTGTAGAATCATCATAAACAAATTTAACGAAACACGGTAACAGCTAAACAATGGGCTGTGCAATACATGTCAGTGTTTATCATTTGTGGACTGATGTGAGCCTCAATTATGTTTAAAGATTCTGTTCGTACCGCGCAGTAAACACACTCCTCCTGGGTTTAAAAAATCCGAAAATTTAATATAGCGTTATAAGTAAATAATCGCTGTTCGTTCTCAGATCCACACAAAACACATACACTTTGCGCGCAGAGCGTTGTAGAGACTGGTACGTATAGGAACCATTTGGCTTTAATGGGTTATTTGGGAACAGTAGCGACAAATTGCACAGTAAAAACAAGGAGTTGCGGAAAATTTTTCATAGGGTCAACTAAAAGAGTTTAAGTTGGTAACGGAGTAAATTACCTATGTGGAACCTTCGTAATGTACGGCCTGATCGCAGGATTGTTACAAAAGCCGAACTTATACACAGATAGCGAAATATAATGTGCCTAAGAAATTTTGCCTTTGTGTTTATTCAAAAAGGAAAGTGTAGTTAAATCTATGGGAATATAATATTAAAATGGAATAAGACTGCGGCAAAATAAACTAGACTTAAATTATTCAAGACGTTCAATTGCTAATTTTGTTTTAGATATTTAGCCTGAATTTTTCCGGGTTGTCGGACGCATGGACAATATCAGGACGTCGTCTGAGGGACGCGGATGCCATTTGTCAGTACACTGCTGTATGTGACGCTAAACACTTGCAACGGTTCCACCGCAAAGTAACTGCACAGAACTGCATAAGGATTACTCACACACTTTGCAAATTTAACTCTCGCCTTGAGCACAGAATGGTGAACGGTTCAGTCCTATAAAATGTCGGAGGAAGTTTAACGACGGCGTATCAACTGGATGTCATAATATCCTCCGTCAAGTAAGACCATTGTGATTATGTAACGTGACGTACGGGGCCTGTCCCGCGCAAGAGGAAACTAAGTGTAGACAAAAATTCGTTTGGGGAAATCATTGTAAACCACATTCGAAGCTAAAAAGCGATCTTTCGGAAACAGACTGTTGCAAAATTGAAGCGGATTAAATGGGCTCACAATTCAGCTTATTGACAGATATTATGATTCTCATGTTTCGGAAATGTTCTGTAGCCAACAGCAACTGCGTAACGGGTAAGGTCTGGGCAGGGGAACTGGTTTAGCGCTGCGGTGGAGTGAGACATAAAGATGCGTGGAGAAGGGCAGACAGGCACTGGCTGCAGTGTGACGGCTTGCATGGGGGTGGAGAAACTGATATGGCGAGGAAGGGCACGTGCGAAGGGAGTTGTGTACTTCAGGATTCAGATAGAAAGTGAAGATATGCAAAACACTAGAAGATCCGGCAACGTGTCACGAAGAATTTGGGAGTAATTAATGTTGTGCTGATATTCTGTTGTGGAAATGTTACTGAAGAATACCACGACAGACATCAGAACAGCTGAGATGAAACTGATAAAACAATCGAAAGCGGTTATATCTTGAATACTAATATAGAAAACGCCTCAGACAGAACTAATATTAATATCGAAATGGAAGTTTCGCTTTGGAAAGTGTTACTGAAGAAAACTAAGACAAAAACAGAAGCTCTCGGAACAGCACGAAAATTAAGCTCCCTTTTCTCTTACTGTCTTTATACCGCTCCGTCTTGTGTACCATTACACGCAGTATTAATTGTTGGTGTAGGAACCTTATATCCCCCGTCACCGTCTAACCAAATTTTCCCGACCCCGTTTGATGCAGTTCATCTCTTATACTTTTCACCCAGCTTCCTCGCTTAAGATACCTTCCCTGCCATATCTAGCAACGTCTTAACAATTCATTTTGTTCCATCAACAACACCCTGTATCAATATTTTACGACACTTGGAAGAACTTTGCCTCCGCTACTTCCTCTGCCAAGTTCTCATTCTGCTGCCCCATTTCCCATTCTTCAGTTTATCTTCTATTACTCTATCACATCTCACCCCCAGCCACAATATTGCCTTCTAATATCGCAACCACTCCTCTTTCTGAACATTCCTGAAACTTCTCTCACCCCTTCTTTCCCTGAACTGGTTGCTGAACCAATATTTATCCGTCGGACGTTTCCTTTATATTGCTCCATGTCGCCTCTACCGCCTTTAACACTACACTGCAAGTGTTCAGAGCTAACCGCACCGTGTGTAACAGCACCTAACGCCCCTTCTTTCTGATTGGGTCTAAATTTCTCTTCTACTTTATTAATAGCAATTTTATCTATTACATTTTCTAAATTACGAACAATACTGTTTTGGGCGATTCAGGTCTGCTGGGATTTGACACGTGTTGTTGGGCTGTAATACCTGGCGTTACGAAAAACGTAATGCGTTCATGTTCAACAAGAGTCCTAGGCTTTTGGAGATAAAGGCGTTATGGTCCTTCGAAACGTCGAAAATCACTAACCAAGCGAAAAGAAGTCACATCCCAGAACAGCAGGTTTCTGTGGAACACAGCTGTGAGAACCTTCAAATTCACAACTTTCTGCCTAACGTCTACAAACTGCCAGTGGGCCGACGGCAACAATTAGGGCAACAGTAACGGAACGGAAGCTTGGTTCTTCTGAACACAGAATAGCAAATCAAATACATGGCGTATTGAAACATTCCATTGCGTTAGAAAAGAAAAGGTATTCTCAGACTTACAAATCCCGGTAGCCGCGCTGTCTAAAGCGTGGGTCTGCGGTCTTTCGCTTGGTGGGATTGTGGGTTCGAATCCACCCGAAGGCATGTAGGTCTCTGTGTCTTGAGTGTTGTGTATTGATGGGCAGAGGCCTCTGTGTCTGGCTGATCGCCCATCCAGAGGAGCCCTACCGAGTATCGCGTGTCTTGAGTGTGGACAGGTAGAGTCCTCTGTGTCAGGCTGATCACCCGTCCAGAGGAGTCATACCGAGTGTGATGTGTCTGAGTGTGAGCAGGTAAAGTCCTCTGTGTCGGGCTGATCACCCATCCAGAGGAGTCCTACCGAGTGTGGTGTGTCAGAGTGTGAGCAGGTAGAGTCCTCTGTGTCTGGCTGATCGCCCGTCCAGAGGAGTCCTACCGAGTGTGGTGTGCCAGTGTGAGCAGGTAGAGTCCTCTGTGTCGGGCTGATCACCCGTCCAGAGGAGTCCTACCTTGTGTGATGTGTCTCAGGATGATCGTGAAGCGTCGGTAATGAGGAGGCGCTGGCCGTTGAGCCATTGGAATAAAAAAATTTTCATGAATTATAAGTGAATAAATATTTCCTTTAACCGAACACCTGTTCCGGTTGGCAATGAATGCACGTGGATGTACAGGCCGTGTTAAGGCAGCGTGTGCCGGCCATTCAGGACAGACAGAAGAAACCCACAACAGAAGAAAGAAGTGTTAATTTAGATTGTTAGTAGAGACGAGTACAGACAAGTGATTTGTGCCATTCATATGCATGTTGCCAGCGTAGGATTTTCATATATCTTAACGCCTCTGTTTAGCAATACCGATGTAATTCAAACAATGCTCTAATAAAAATGGGGCGGGGAGGGGCACCCTACAGGGTCGTGGTGATACCAGCAAGCTTAACATCGTACCATTAAAGGTTGGATAATTAACTGAGAATTTTATTTTTGTTGTGGTGGTATCAGACATGGATGAATGCAAGGCTGTAAGACCCACATTCAGAGCAAATATTTAACAGTGTAAGGCCCACGTTCGGACCGTGTTACAGCGTTATGGGGTGTACGTCTGCTGGAGTTGCATTTACGTGACTGTTTAACACAGTCACAATGACTACAAAACCGTGCTAAATGTGAGGTTCTCACAGCGGTACTGCTGAGGACTCATGTCTTCTATCATGTGACGCTGTCTCTTGGGGCTGAGTAATCCAGAATGGCTTCGTCTTCAAAGGTCAAGGCGTACGAAATGACTGCTTGACCCTGAAGATGAAGGCACACCGAAGCTTCGAATCATCCGAAACACCTCGCCGACAGACACAGTCACATCGCACAAGGCCCTGAAGTCCATGACAAAACAAACTGCCCACACATCAGCACCGGTACACTGGGATCAATTTTGTAAGAACAAAATCCTAAGTATTTTTAAACGTTCCGTCAGCACAGCGTATCAGCAAAAAATCAGCTCTATGTCAGGGTTCAGACAGTAGCGGCGGCCCGCATGCACTTTTGATACAACTTTATGAACACTTGCTGCTCAACGGCTGTCACCAGACACGAAAACCTCAGCACTGTTCGGTCACTAACTGTATAACCAACCAACCAACCAAATAACCAACCAAATAACCAACCAAATAACCAACCAACCAACCAACCAACCAACCAACCAACCAACCAACCAACCAACCAACCAACCAACCAATCACATAACCAACCAACCACATAAACAACCAACCAACCACATAACCAACCATGTAACCGAATAATCCATGGAGCAGTGTCTTCTTGAAAGTCTGATAGTTCTGCTGGTATTCTATAAATTCTCCCCATTTCATAGAATACGGTGGTTCATTATCGTGTTCACAGCAGCCTATCACCTGTTCTAACCCTAGCCACATGAATTCAATCAAAGCTTTCACATTTGTTTCGGTTCCATTTTAATAGTCTTCAAATCTACGTCTAGGTCTTCGATGTTGTCTCTAACCCTCATTCCCCCAACAAAACATATGCTTTTTCTTCTTCCAATTCCTGCCACATGCCTAGCCGATCTGCTCCTTCCTTTGACCCCCCGCGTAACATCAGGTGTGCATTACAATAACTGAAGCTCCGCGTTATGTCACTTTGGCAGCTTCCTTCTACTTCCCCTTAGGCCCAAATATTTTCCGCAGCACCCTCTTCTCGCACTTCCTTCCCCTGTTACGTAATCAATATTTATTAGTGCAGTCAAGCTGTACGAAGGCTGGGTCTGTTAACGCCAGGTTTCTTTACAGTTCGCAATCTCTCTGTCTTGCCCTGCACACTATTTTTTAAACATCCTGTACCTCAGTCTACCATCCTTATTTACCAATTTTAAAATCATCTCTCCACACCTTATAAACCAAGTGCCAGTTCAAAAGTCTCAACATGATCACTTTCGACCTTAGGTTATATATAAATGTTGGCTATTTGGTATCTCCTCTTCTGCGTAATAAAATTTCACATTCGTTCACTTCATTTAATATTTCACCTACGCCATTCCAAAATCCAGTACTCTGTTTTACATTACCCTACTGCATGCATAAAATTATAACTCGAAATTTCCCCACCAACTTGTACCTGGAATTAACAACGCTGTAAGTTATCAAGTCTATCCGTCTAAAATAGTTTCCCTTCTCACGACAGAATAACTTTTACACCCACATAAAACAGGTAAAATTGTGTATAATTTTGTCTAGTAAATAATAATACTATCAGATACATTAGTGAGTTCATCGAATAAAATCAATTCAGCTGTTAACCGCAAAAAACCAGTCAGTCGTAAAATTAATGCTAACGTACATTAATTACACAGTAAATATTTTAGAAGACCAGAATGTTTCGACGTCAAACCCATACCTTCAGCATACAGAGTGTGGTGTGACGACAGGACGTAATTGCAGTGTCTTGGTACAAATACATGCAGCAGCAACATACAAAACAACAATCGGCAGTTGAAACGAGTTTCATTAGACAAACAACGGCCCTTCTCCAAACATGAAATATGTTTCACAATTTTGTTCCACACATTATATACACAGAGTTCTCAACAAGTTTCCGATTGGTTTCGTCTTATATGTAATTCTTAGTTGTCAAGAACCAAATATAAAAAGAGTGGAATCTATTAACTGAGATGTCCCCGACTGCACGATGACAAGAGCGTTCCTTCCAGATGTTTTAATCCGAGTTTCGTCAAAATCGAGCAACAAACGCAGAAAATACGAGCAAATAATTATTTACGCCGAAGGGTAAAATACATCTTTCTGTGAACTGATCCTAATGAAAATCACCAACGGAACAGAGTTTCTTGGAGACATCACATGCCGAGATTTGTCGAAATCTAGCGATAAACGTAGAAAATACGAGCAAATTAATACGCCGACTTACGCGACCCTGAGTATAAACATGCATGTCCCTGCCACTGTCCCTGTTAAAGGGTACTGGAAAATCAATGTTCAGCTGTTTAAAGGCGCGTCTATCTAAGGCCGTCTACGGGAAAAATAGACACTTTGGAAAAGACAATGACCACGCTACTAGAATATACTCTGTCGGTGGGTTGCTTACGTCTAACAGATACAGTACTTGTCCAGCCTATGCTCTGCAGTCAGTGTCTTTGCATTACAACACGTATAATATTTTTACATTTTGGTCTAACATGATTAATTAAATTTATACACACAGCTGTGTAGCCTACAGCCAGCCAACCCAGCCGACAACGCCCAGCCGACAGCCAAACAATCAACCCAGCCGACAGCCAGCCAACCCAGCCGACAGCCACCCAGCCCAGCCGACAGCGTCCAGCCGACAGCGCCCAGCCGACAGCCAGACAACCCAGCCGCCAGCGCCCAGCCGACAACGCCCAGCCGACAGCCAGACAACCCAGCCGACAGCCTCCAGCCGACGGCGCCCGGCCGACAGACAGGCAACCCAGCCGACAGCCACCCAGCCATGAGAACCGATTTTAAGTGCCTTTTACACGGTCAGTTCCGTTGTCCGTTCAGTTTCCATTTCAGTCTCATTTCAGTTCCGTTCGGAAAGAGCGGTGTATTTACACGATTCAGGCCAGTTCTCATTTGTGCTTAGTAAAATTCAGAGTGAAACACGAACGAGGAAATGTTTATTTCACTTGTCTTGGCTTTAACATTAAAGAAGCGAAGGGAGAAAAGCCAAACGGAATAGAAATTGGTATCTTAAGAGAGAGTCACTATCTCTCGTGAATTTACTAAAATAAACGCCCTTTGAACCAAGTGACTGGTCAAACTATTTAAGAATGAGTGGAAAGAGACATCTTAACTATTGAAATCAGTGACTTCAAATATAAAGAAGCAAGATACCAACATGACGTGTTTAATATCGCCATTCATTCATTCATTATATTCATTACACTTTTCTAACAGAATCTTGTAAGCGTTTTCCCTTTTAACTGTCTTGTTGAATTATGGGTCAGTCTGTTCCATAAGCATGGGAAACTACGATAAATGTCAATAAAACCAGGAATAAAATCGTGACCTTTGGACATCGTTACCGTGCATTCTACGCGAACCTCTTGTTCGCCTGAGGCGGGACGCGCCTGTTTACACGCTCACTTACAGGACGACTGATATGCTAACTTCAGGCTGGCACGTGCAGCCACGTGTCACTCTCACTTTCAGTTCGGAGCTTCAGTCTTTCTATTTATATGTACGTTTAGCAAATATCGTAACTGAAACGGACAACTGAACTGACCACGTAAAGGGCCGTTTAATCAAAATCGAGCGACAAACATAGCAAACACGAGCAAATAACTGTTTACGCAGAAGAGTAACGTACAGATTTCCAAGAACAGATCCTAATCAAAATTACATTTGTTGGAGAGCACTGGATGGAGATGTCATATCCCGAGTTCTATCGAAATCGAGCGAGAAGCGTAGAAAATACGAGCAAATTACTGTTTACTCGAAGAGTAAAGTACAGTTTTCTACGAAACGAATTTAATCAAAACTACACATACAGAAACTGTATGGAGACGTTGCATGTCGACTTTCATCGAAATCTAGTGACAAATACAAAATACGAACAAATTACTATTTACCCACAACAGTAAAGCACAGATTTCTTCGAACCGATGATAATGAAAGTCACACATACTGAAGACCATTGTATGGAGATGTCATACGCCGGGTGTTAACGAAATCGAGCCAGAAGCCAAGAAATACAGGCGAACTAATATATGCGGTCAATGGTAAAGCCCAGTTTTCTGCGAACCGATTTTGATCACCCGCAACATTCTAAACCTCAATTTTTTTTACATTAACCTACTGCAGGCATGAAATTATAACTCGAAATTTCCCCACCTATTTGTAACTGGAATTAACAACGCTGTAAGTTATCAAGTCTATCGGCCTAAAATAGTTTCCCTTCTCACAACAGAATAACTTTTACACCCACATAAAACAGGTAAAATTGTGTACACTTTTATCTAGTAAACAATAAAGCTCTATCAAATACATTAGAGTTCATCGAATAAAACCAATTCAGCTGTTAACCGCAAAAACCCAGTCAGATGTAAAATTAATGCTAACGTACATTAATTACACAGTAAACATTTTAGAAGACCAGAATGTTTCGACGGCAAACCCGTACCTTCAGCATACAGAGTGTGGTGTGACGACAGGACGTAATTGCAGTGTCTTGGGTACAAATACGTGCAGCAGCAACACACAAAACAACAATCAGCTGTTGAAACGTGTTTCATTAGACAAACAGCGGCCCTCCATCAAACACGAAACACAAGTATGTTTCAAAATTTGTTTCCACAGCGCTACAGAAGTTGCCTGTGGAATGCAGCGACCAGTGATTTCGTATCCGAAGACGCAGACACCGTAAGTACGTTAGGTAAGGTCAGTGACAGACCAGCTGATTGTAACACCTGGACAGATGTAAGTGGGGTTGCCTACGTGGAGTCACACAGTGGACTGCAGTGTTGTGTTTTATGGCGTTCATATAGAAAATCTGTCAACTGCGAAACATTAAGTGACGGGAAAGTTACATTTAAGGAACGGCTGAGGCTAGCCGGATGTATGTCTGGTCGGACGCCTTGGGGTTTTCACGTCGTGTGGTACAGGTCTGCTATGAGGCTTCGGGGGAACCTACTGCCTCCGTCTCCAAGGTGACAATCTGCCTGATGTGAATGCTGAAGTAACAGTAATGAACGTGTTGGTTGTACAGGAACGTCTGACGGAATTTGGGCCAATCGCAGGTACCAGGAAGAGGATATGGCTTGTACCGATGTGGCGGGGATTGGGAGATTTGCAGGGATAAGAAATTGGTTATTGCGAACACTTAACGTCGTCATAACACTGCCTTACATTATCGCATCAGATTTCCATTATTTGTAACCGTTGAATTTGCCATCGTCTATATTCATTACAAGCAGAATAGCCAAAATAAAACATGTAAAGAAAATAACTCAAATCGCAACATAAAGGCTCACTAATGCTAACAGTTTCGTATTTCCCATATTATATATCCAGCTCGTCTTTCTGTTTACTGCACCTGACATATTGTGTTGCCTAACAGTGAAGGTCACCCTGTCAATTTAACTACATTTGACGGCCCAACTCTGTCCCTGTTTATTTGTATAGTTACACCTGTCACGCAGTTGGAAGATTAAGGTAAAAATTAGTGTTTATCGCTGTTTCCGGAAATCCCGTCACAAAGATCGGATGTGTGGAATGATAACATTAATATGCCATTAGGTTATGAGGCTTTGTCTAATACAACGTTATGAAGCGACTGAAACACTTAAGTCTGCGTAAAGAAACGCTGGGCTAAAATATCTAAATGCAGTCTTGAATTTAGTTATCTCTCAAATAACTGGAAATGGTGTCACTGCTACTTAGGGTTGACAAATACCGTAATAAAGCTGGGTAACGTTTGCTCAACAGTGCCACGATTAGGATTCGAAATGGCTCCTTACCGAATGCAGTTCAGCAAAACAACAGTTACTGCATTTGACCTGTGGTTCCCAAGAATCTTGCAAACACCTGCGTAACTCCACGTCTGCATAACCTACTGCATCAAGACGTCCATTACACTACCGGAACAGGAAACGTAGCTGCAAGCCGTTACTCGCGCATGGATACATTAGGGAAACTACAAATGCCGATAAATAGTATAAATGTATAATAAACTGCAAATTAACTTCTGCACCTAACACTTCCTGTTCATTTGCATCTATATCGATAACAATAACAAATTACGGGCCCACAATGCATTCGACACGAAAAACGGTAACTGTAGGAGTTCTAACTTCGAAAAATGGCAAAACCATATTTATTTTCAACACGCTAACGAGTTGAAGTTGGTTTTCAACCGTCTCGATGTAAATGCACTAATACAAAACTAGGTAAATACCTACTAATTAACCAGGAACTGCAACTCACCATGGCGGCCAGGCAGCTACCCCCTTAGCAACAGCCTCTATATCGGTACCAGCCAAGTGCACGTCCAACCTCACAGTCTGGATCTTTGCTGCGTGGAAGCAGGTCGTAAAGTGAGGAAGGCAAAACTGAGCTGAAGCAGGTAAACTCGGGAAAACATGCCACGTTGGAAATGGGGGAGGAACCAGGAAAAAGAACTGGTTAGGGCCGGTTGCTAGGCTGACGTGGAAGCTTCTCGAAACCGGAGACCTGTACCATTATACGGCACACATATATGTAAATAAATAAACGAACAAATAAATACAGGGAGCAGTGTCCTTGTCGAGAAGATAACAGTTCCTCAGCTATTCAATAAATTCGCTCCATTTACAACAGCCATCATATTTTACCTACCCTCAGCCAGATTAATCCAATGCAGCTCCTCCAGTTTTGCTGCTTAAGATAATTTTAATATTATCCTCAACCTCCGCCAGGTTTCCAACTTGGTCTTTTCTCTCAGATATTCATACTAGAACCCTTTATGCATTCCTCTTCCCTCCAGTACATCTTACAAACCCTGCACACTCAAATCATATTTCTGTGTGGCTTAGACACCATAAAATGCTACACTAAATAACACTGCTGTATCAACTGAAGTACTTCCATTTTGCCTGTAAATCGCATTGTATGCTTACTGTTATTAAATCAAGAAGGCCACAGCAGTCATGATACTGGGAACGAAGAGGTTATAGCAATCTGTGTGGACAGTTTCTTTTGGATAACGTGAATATGGGTAGCAGTCCAAAACGAACTGCATGAGCTTATCCCTTACAACAGACACAGACCAATGAACAGTTTAGCGCAAATTAGGGCTCCGAATTACTACAGCTGTACTTGCCACTATTACTGCAGTACATGTATGAAAACGCAGCAACAGGGTAATTCATACATGTAGGTCTGACGATTTGTGCATCTAAATAATATCTAAAAATTCAGTTCCCACTTCAGGATAAACACATTCCATCTGCGTTACATAGCCCAGACTGTTAAAACTGTTATGGAAATAAAAATGTATTGTGTGGGCAATATGTAAATTTTCTGAACGTTAAAAACAGATGTTACATATATGTAACACTGTTCTTTAAATAGTTAATGATTTGTTGTCTCCAAATTACAATGTTTTGTGCCATTACATGCTCTTAATTTCTGTATTATTTAAGACATCCTAATTAGCGCTTCACTTCTGAAGATATTTCATGGTATTTACGTGCTGTGGAAGTAGTCTTGTGTGAATCCCACACAGTCACGATACCACAATGTTTGTGCTTGTAGCAGGCAGTGGCACATTCTTCATAAGAAAATTATCAGAAATCTGACAATGAAGTTAAAAAGTCGATGGAAGGAATTGGGCCTGTGGACAGACAGACAGATAGACAGACAGACACACTGTACAGAACAGTCTTGTTGGGTGTAATGTCTTGTAGTCTTGTAGGAACTGAAACTCGGGACTGTTAATTTTCTTCAGAATATTTGTCTATAATTTGGCGTAACTTGGCAGAAGATGCCTTCAGCGCCACCGGCAAGGGAAACTCAAATCTCAGATGGTCACACTGCTCACTTGGACCATCTGCTTAAAGAAGGGCCATTTCTTTGTAATGTCAGTTGAGATTTAACTTTATAATATATTGTGATCTTCCCTCTTCTGAGATGTTACACAGCATTGATTTTAATTTTTATTTTGCATCATACCTTAGGTAGATAAGTGACTTCCAGTTTGTAACAAGTTCTCTGCTCCACTGGGGCAGTTACATAGTCAGCTGTACTCATCTGATTAGTTAGCTGGTGTTCCGTGAAACAAAATCGGAGACAAAACATTCTTCAGTAAGTCTGAGTTGTGTGCCTTATACATACATAGTAATTATTATGCTTAATATATGACACCTTTCACAAATTTTACATGTTGTAAAACTGAAAATAAGCATTACTAAATAAGAAAAAAATTGCACACACGTGGACACACAATGTTGATCTCTCTCTCATATACACACAGACACACACACACACACACTCTCTCTCTCTCTCTCTCTCTCTCTCACCCACACACTCAATCACTCAAAAATAAGTACATACACATATGCTCACACAGTGAAGAAAGAGTCAAACAGTGATGTGTTCAGATTCCTTTACAGGCAGAAAACTTTGCTGAAATAATCATAACGTTAAAACCAACCACAAGCAGTGCAGTACGTTACTGTTGGGACTACAGCAGCACTGTACATAGTTTGTTTTAAGGTTATTACCCCTCAAGGATGTACGTGACAGGAACACAACATTACTTGATGGATCCATTTGGCCCTTGGCAGTTCTGTTCAACACGTATATCAAAAACTGTATTGGAAAGTTACAACAAACTTTAAGACAAACAACAGGAACAGTGGGCTTCCTTTTCAGCAGATGCCACTATGCAGACTGCACTGGGCAGATAACTTTGCTGCTACAGCTGACAGAGTTGGGTGTGCACATGTAGGAGAGAGGGACTGAAACCTTTGTGGGTTGTATATCATTTCACAAAACCCCATGGTATTATGCCTCAAAATAGATGAGGCATAAATTTAAGACCAGGGAGTTCTTTCTCAGTGACTAGAGCTCAGTAAGTTTAAACAGTTACAGTGTTATGCTTGACACTAGCAGACAGAAACTTCTTCACGTAAATGCAATACTGAATGTAAAAGATTAGATCACTGTCCATTGCTGGCTATATATAGGAAAAGACCCTGATTCTAGTGTGAGTACTTTACCTTTCTGATAGTCTGAGGATGACAGCATTTGCTGCCGCTACATTTTATTATACAGCAGACGGGTCCTGTTTGTTTCAGGTAAGACCCTGGACTCTCATTCAGGGGGCTCTGGGTTCAGTCCTAAGTCAGGCCTATGTGTGGATTTTACTGTTCAGCAACCAAAACCCTTACATCTACCACATATGAAACATTGTAAATATGAAGAATAGACTGCAGCATGATCCTCTGAAATGGCAGTGTCTACTTGCATGGTGCTAAAGCAATGTGCAATGATATTTTTGTAACATAAATATTTTGTGTACAAAATATAGTGAATGTGTTCAAAATTATACCAACCAGAAGCTGAAACTGTACAAAACATTTGACCATTTAAACAGAAAATTACACAAGACGGTCTCTAAAGGCAATGCACATTGCTCTGCCTGATCCTTACACACTTACTAGCACCAACGGCTATTTAAAATTCAACAGGAAATAAATTCTTCCATATCTTCATACTTAATCCATTTCGTCCTTTCTTTATCCCTGTCATACATCTAAACCCTTCCCTCTGTTCTGCCACATGGTTCCCATCTGTTTTATCTGTCCATTGTACTCCCTTCTTAACTCTGCTGTTTTTAAGTAAAAGCACTAAATTACATTACTTATTCTGCTTCAAATGTACAGCTGACATCTGTATGTGTATGTGAAAGCATCATGTCATTTTGATCATTCATACATAACAAACACATGGACAGATGGAGGGGTGGAGGTGAAGCTCTACGCTTTCTTTAATCTTGGTGCTAGAAGGAGTGGTTTGTCAATGCCATGCACCAACAGCTTTAACCCCAGGAAAGATAAACACACACACACACACACACACATTTGTCCTGTGATTTACTCCCTTATTTAACTGTACATTAGACTAATTTTTACAAAGTTTCGCACCTTCCACTGCTCTACCTCATCTAAATAAATCATTCTGAAAGGTGACTTCGCAAGCTGAGTTGCCAGCAGAGGACCTGCACTTTAGCTTGAATTGCAAAACATGTGGGATCAATTTTTGTCTCATAAAATTTTAGGTTTTCAAGACATGAAGTGAAGTAAAATACAAAATGGATCTGGTTAGTTTCGAAATTGAGACCGCTCTGGTCATTGAACAGTGCCTGCACCATTTCAAATATTTTGAGAGATATGACAGGGGCACATATTTCTTTGGAGTTGCAAGATTTGAGGTTCTCACAGCAGTGTTGGTGAAGATGCAAGTCTGCTGGGATGCGACACTGTCACTGGGTGACTCTTTCCCAATGTCTGGAAGGCACTACAATCCTTTGAAATGTCAGGAACTACTCACACAACCATGCAGCATCATATCGCAAATGATGTTGGTATTCTTTGGAGATGTAACGGCAAATTACAATGAAAAGTTTGTCACATTTTTACAGGAGCAGGAAGTGATTTATAACACCAAACAGGGGTACCACAGCAGGAATATGATGCACAATTTTTGGGAGGGAAGTACAGCCATTTTACACAGTGTATCAGACTGGGGAACTGCACACCATCTAGTTAAGGGACCGAGAGTAAGTCAAAGTAGTATGTAGCGTATGCTAAGCCTTTCTGAAGGACTGTGTTCAGCATCACAAGTAAACAGTTACAGCAGTGAAGTGAGGTACAGCCCCTTGTTACTGCAACCACAAATGCCCATACTGTACCAGGTTCTGATAATGGATTAGTGTCAAGCACTTGTCGAATGATAACTGGCAGGCAAGCATGATGTGTGCAGAGAAAGATCTGCCCCAGCAGTGCTTTGCCCAACACAAATCCTGCACAAATTACTCTCGAAACTGAGGTCAGCCATTGTCAGTGAGAAGACAGTGACTAAGAAACAGAGATATGGCATTCACATCGCATAAATATTTAAATTAAATGTACCTGCAAGGTGTCAGCAGAGATGCAGAATTGTACGGGAAAAGTAATCTTATGAATGAGATTGTAACTGATGGTACGCATTTGCACATTTCTTCTGTATTAATAAATAACTAATATTTTTAGGAAGATTACAGTCTTTTGAGATTTGACACAACATTTAGTGGTAATTTGTTACTGCAAAAAGCATGCAAGATGATCCACCACTGGAATTTGTGGGAGAGATGTTCCCCAGGTTTACTGTCAGCAAGGACATGGTGGACACTTAAGCAAAAGAACAACTTGACAGATGAAAGGGATATGAAAGTTTATGTCTTTCACTTCCACACCTCCAATCCTGCTTTGTATGCTATGTAGTTTACGTGTTTAGACCAATGACAGAAGTAAATATCCCATAACCGTTTCTGTTATGCAGTGACAAGTACACTGCATAATGTCAAAACACTGGAACAAAAGGTGGGTGTTGGTTATACATACACACCTCAAATGACTCACAAACACTGCCTGTGATTTTACAAACCGAGGATTGCTAATTCCACATACAGTTAGAACATAGCAGTAAAAGCCAAGCCCAAATCTACTACAGTTGTCCCACAACACTCTTATTAAGTCTTGGTTTCCATTTTCGTTTTTGAGTCCCATATCTTGAGGAACAGTTTGGGACCCATGATACACAGCAAACTGAAAACAAAAAAATACCATAAAAATGAGTAATATCTTGTGCTGCCTCATATGCAGTTGCTACAGAGCTACAGATTTTAATGCAGTCTGTCCAATACATTGAACTTTTACCAAGATCTATTTAACATGCAGGGGTGCATAAATCCTGTGCACAAGGTCACCATGGCAACTAAACTATTTATGGTGGCGCCTAATATTTATGGGTCCTCAGTAGGGAACTTGTTTCATGTCATCCCTCTGCCACCTAGAATTTTGAGGTACCTTCTAGATTTTTGGAAAATTTGTGCAGTCCTGATATTAGCAGTTGATATATTTGTGAGGTTCACTTTATCCTGTGTCACATGTACTGATACAGTGTATGATGGATAAATAATTTATTTTGTGAACTTGTGCAGTAGCCATCAACACCATGCCAGAATTCAACACCTGTGAACTATACCAGACACGCGTTTTAAGGTAACAAAGTAAGAAAAGTAGGAGTTGTAAACAGAATTCAGTGAGCCTATTTCTGTAGTACTGCATGAATTTTTTGTACTTCATACATGTATGTAATGTGTAGGTACATTTATGATCTAGCTCTATAACAAATTTCACATATCTGACACCAAAATGTGTTCATTATCACTATCAAAACAAAGTCCAGTTAAGCAATTCATGTGTGATGACTGCCTTGCAATTTTATGCTTTGCAAAATTATTACGTCACCAAGAGTTGCTTATGTATCCAAGATCTATCGCCATCCACCATTTCATGATCCACCACACATATTGCAGTGTTTGCCACATTGTTATTGCCGACTGCAGGAATTTAAAAAGTATGGCATTAGGGGTCTTCCAAATGCATAATTATCAACACCAAGTTTCATTGAAATTAGTCAGTTGGTTTAAAAACTATATGACACACACAGACAGAATGGCAATATAAAAAGCTCACATTTTTGTTCTTAATAAGGAAAGCAGGCTGGGTAATGTGTACAAAGAAATGCTCTGAAAAACTGCAGAGAAAATAACTGTGATATTATTAGTTTAAACTATATGCTGGTATTTTTGCTGTTGCAGTACATAAGAGAACAAACACATGAATATGTTTCTTCTCATTGTACAGTCTTCCAAGAACGAAGTGTGTGTATTATTTAGGGGTGTGTGGCAGGTGATTAAATGTTGTCATTGTCACAAAGAATCCATCATCACAGGATTGCAGCAAACTAAAAACACTTACTAGTGTCCAATATTTTGGTAATACACAAATATGTAGCATAATATAAGATACGAGGGACATCCAGGCCTCATGCAGCTTGTTAGCAATAGCCACTGCACATAAGTATCCACACCGTTCACCAGTCATACGTCGATCAGTTGCTTCCACTGGCTTGCCAGATTTCTGTAACAGAATGTGATAATCACATGACAGTATCTGACACCAAGAACCTCTTCTGTCCAAGATTAGCTTTAGAAGTTTGAAGTTACTCAGCAATTTACCCAACAATGTGGTGCAATGTCCCAGATGACTTAAGTGATCAGTTACTCAGTGGTTCAAGTAATTCCTTTATGAGACATGAGGTTCTCATGCCAGTGAAGTCTGGTGGGTGGGTACCAACATTTCAGAGGAATACAGTGCCTCCATCTTCAGGATGAAAATAAAGGCAGCAGCAGCACATTCTTCCAAAACACCGGTAGTTACCTAGCAACTTAACAATGTCCTATCTCAGAAGCACCACAATGTAAAAGACATAGCTTACTTTGAATGAATGAGAAGCTTCATCAACTGCCTGATACTTAAGTAGATCCATTTTCATATTATTCTTCTGTCTGTATCTATGTATTTCAACTGGTCTCTTCACTAGACATTTTCCAGACAAAATTTCCTGTACATTAAGACATAAAATTAAAAAATTCTGAGCACACTCCAAATTAATGTAATTACTTTGTCACACTATATTGTACTTACTTCTCCAGGCTTGTCAGTGAAGCACTCCACAAGGAAATTGATGAACGCTGGTCCAAGGCACAGAACCGTGACACTTATGTTGCTCAGGGTCTTCTCTGAGTGCAGGGCATGGAAGTAACCCTGTAACAGGAAGCTTCCTCAGGTATAGTGCCTGGGACTCAGCTGCACATTTCACCTGTGTCACTGTCTTGTGGGTAGTGGTACAGCAAATTCATGTAAACCAAAACCACAGCCGACACTGAACATGAACCTTAATGCTGCATTAATCTTGAAAATAATGTTTACAGGCTGGACAGCATACGCTTCCTTATCTGCCATTCATCTCACCCCTTCTATCCCCTTGCCATTCATTTCCATTGAATATCAAAGACATGGTTTCATCCTGGCCACTAGGCTGAGTTCAAGTGGCTAGGCTCTGGCATTCCTCCAAGGAGAACCACTACAACCCAGTAAAGAGTAATCATTTCCCTGTACAGAATAAGTTTTTGGTCTTTGTAATAGAGATTTGTGTGAGGTGAGAACTAAATTTTTAAATATTATTCAAATAAATTTCAGGGTTCAAAGGCTTAAGCAGTATTGACGTTATGGATACAGCTTCTTTGTGAAACGTACACAACTAAAAGAACTGCAGGTCCAACACAGCATAATATGCTGACTTTCCGGTGATTACTGACAGTACTGACCACCTCAGTCAGATACAGTGCAACATATTTAAGATGCTCTCACTCGAGATATTTTCCTGCCCAAGATATTGCAATAATTTAGGACCAAAAATTTCCCACGATAAACACATACGGCATGTTTCCCACCTATGAAGCAGTAGAAGTTCACAATGTGATGAATTTTTCACCTCTGAATATGTCTTTTGCATCAAAATCTTACACAACTTCCCCAAAGTTCATAATGCTCAACTTGTTTCGAACATACGCACACTGTGACGAATTGGTGCTCTCCATTTGTACAGGTTAATCTCCAAGAAAATTTCCATACTTGTGTTTTGCACATGGCTTATCTGTGCAACATCAGTCATAATGGTGAGCAAGTGCAGTTGTTTAAGCCTGCTGGAGCCTAAACCAGTTACTGTTACAAAGCTTACAATGCATCACCATGATAATATAAGCCCCTGTCAACCATTTGCAGATCAGTGTTACCATTAAGCACAAAATAAAGCTCAAAATCTGAGAGACAATCCTCAGGGCACTTGGGCAATCTACAAGGGGAAGAAATGTGGGTTCAGCAGTGCACATTGTAACTGTGTAACTGTTTCACTTTAATTTCAATAATTCAGCGTATCCTGTAGACAAAATTTATACAAGTTGGTGTTAACAACACACTCCATACTTGTACAGAGTTTCTACCCTGTAGAGTGACTACATACGGCTGCTAAATAAACAACCAGCACTAAACATCAGTAGCTGTCAATTTACCACTTAGAGCCCAGATGTATGGGTGAGTTATGCTAAAAATCAACAATCTGCTGACATAGAGAAATATCAAGATATGAAACAAGTAAAAGAGTCCAGCTATTCAATAATGTGATTGTTGCTGCAGTCTTTAAAAGAGAAGACAGCTTAATGCACTTACAGTGGTGGCTGACAGATCGTCCGTCAGCATAATGTGCAAGTGTATTGGTGGCCAGCATATCAGCCACCCAGCACTAAGAGGGTTAAGAAAAGCTGGATGTTATAAACAAGATGGCTGGTGCTTCAGTGTTGCTAGCAAAAACATTGCTGAAAAACTTGGCAAACTTAAATATAATCACATCTAACTGGAACACAACATCCAAACAGCCTGTATGTAAAGAGATAAGCTGGTTAAAGACAAGAGAAAAATAAGAAATGGAAGAATTGGTACTTAAGGAATATGTAACAAAAATTGGTTCTTCGTCTACCAGATATTTTCGTAAAGAAACGTCACCTTGTGTTTAATAGTGTATCAAAAACAAAACAGACAGTCTTAAAAAGCGGTTTGATGATGAAAATCAATCATTTAAAGCAAAAGTTACGCAAAATAATAACAATAATCCAGCAGACAGAACATCAATTTCAATACAGGATTGTGAATTAATAACATTCTCAGACTTTCTTTCTTTTTTCTTTCCGTGGTGCAACAGCCCAAATTGGGCCTAGGCCGCCTACTTTTGGAGGTTTCTAGATCACACTCAGACACACCACACTCGGTAGGACTCCTCTGGACGAGAGATCAGTCCGTCTCAGAGACCTCTACCTGCCAACACACAAACCCTCACAAGAGACATACATCCGTGCCCGCATTGGGACTTGCCCGTAATGCCAGCAAGCGAGCGGCCGCAGACCTTCGTCTTAGACCGTTCGGCCACTGGGATCGGCATTACTTCAGACCTTCGCTTTCATAACTTGCCCTGATAAATAAGCCTAATTTGTCGACAGTTTTGAAATGTCTTACGAATGTCTCCCTGTACATGCAGACACCTGTCACAGCCTTGTGAGATGTCACCACACTCATGAATATGCAAGCCATGAGGGCCCGGTCTAAGACCATCCAGTGCCCCATCCACCAGACAGGGGTTCTCATCAGCCTGTACAAATCTTATGACACCTTTCACTGTACCAAAGCCACAACCAGATGCATCTTAACACAAATTCGTTAATGCTGTTTCGGGAAATAGCTGCTGTTTACAGTGACAGTCATACGGGATATATGAATATGCCGGCTGGCACAAAAAAAAACTCACAGCTTTTCAGTGTTGAAGGTTGTGGTAAATATATTTACCACTGTGCCTTAAACGGTACAGCTTGCAGCGTAATAGATTCTTTTGATTTCAGTGACTGGACTTCACATATTGTACGGTCTGTAGGTCAGATCACGTTGCGTCGCTCGGAAGTGAGATTAATGTCCACCAACCCCGGCCGCCCCCCCCCCCCAGGTTCTTCTTCACAAATACGAACTATGTTATTCTTGCCGTGGGTGTATTGTACAGTACAAAGTTTTGGGCTGATCCCAGTGGCCGCGCGGTCTAAGGCTCAGGTCTGCGGCTGGGCGCTTGCTGGGATCGTGGGTTCGAAACCCACCGGGGGCATGGATGTTTGTCTGTTGTGAGTGTTTGCGTTGTCAGGTAGAAGTCTCTGCGTCAGGCCGATCCCTCGTCCAGAGTAGTCGTACCGACTGTGGTGTGTGTCTGAGTGTGATCAAGTTAAAATGAACAACCTCGACACCTACTGCGAGTAGGTAGAAGAGGGAAGGACTGCGAAACGAAAACAAAGGTTTGGTGGGAGAAGTTGAAGAAAACAGACAAGTTGAAAGATTTGTGCGTAGACGAGAATATAATAATAAGAATAAGCAACTAGGCCAGATATAATAACCAAACAAAAAAGCGAAAGCATGCACATTGAGAGATGTGGCAATACCAGCGGATAGAAATGTCATGCAAAAGCAAGAAGAAAAGAAATAAAGTGCAGGAGTTTACGTGCAGAGATAAAGCGAACGGGGAACATGAGATGTATGATTATACCGGTAATAACTGGGGCCACCGGAATAGTAACAAAAGGTTTAAAGAAACGTTTGGAAGCCACACCAGGGAAACATTCAGTGGATTCGCTACAGAATACAGCTGTACTTGGAACATCACACATAATGCGGAAAGTGCTGCAGTCTGAAACTTGAAGCCTGGGCTGTGGGGATCGCCGCTGGTTCGAGAGGAAAAGTATGAGAGAGAAAGGGCTGTGACAACAGAGGATAATAATAATAATAATAATAATAATAATAATAATAACCTTTTTGATAGATATAGCTATACCCAATGCGCACAATCTCGCCAAAACAATAACCGAAAAACAAAACAAATACCAAGAATTGGCGAACGAAATACGTGTTATGTGGAAGCAGGACGCAGTACAAGTGGTCCCGATAGTAATTTCAGCCACGGGAATAATTCCAAAGTCACTGTCACAAAGTTTAACGAGACTTAACCTGCATCCAAACACATATATACAGATGCAAACAGTGGTAATTCTTGGCACATGTTCAATTGTAAGAAATTTCCTAAATTACACATAAGACCACCGAGCCTAATCCTGTTGATGATACATCCCAGGATAGGTGAATATTTCCCAGCTAAAGCTGAGAAGTGAGAAATCCAATAATAATAATAATAATAATAATAATAATAATAATAATGGTCATTCTTGGCACATGTTTAATTGTAAGAAATTTCCTAAATTACACATAAGACCACCGAACCTAATCCTGTTGATGATACATCCCAGGATAGGTGAATATTTCCCAGCTAAAGTTGAGAAGTGAGAAATTCGGATAATAATAATAATAATAATAATAATAATAATAATAATAATAATAATATAAAGAGACAGAAGGGAGGTTGTGGACTGGATAAACTTCTGCACGGCAGGGACCAGTGACCGGCTGTAGGGAACACCTTAATACAGAAGTTCACAAACTCTAGGCGCCAGAAAGTGTCACGAAGCCAGTGCCCATGCTGAGGACCCGCAAGTCTGGAGTGACCTGTGAACCTCGCTGCTACATGCAGCTTTCTCTGCAGTGCACGTGACCTTATGCATGTGTTACGTACGAACGAAAGAAAGAAAGAAACTGCTGTCCTTACGCCACGCAATAACACACGCACAGCAAAAACGTTAGGCGCCACACTAACAAAATTTATTCACCCGGGATTTGTGCACCCCTGCAGTAATGAAACTTCGATGTCCACAAAAGCGCAGGATTTTATGAGTAGCTGAGCAACTATTAGCTTCTGACTATGGATTATGCTCCAAAATTTTAACAGTTTATTTGCACCGTTACCTTGGCAAAAAGTGATTTTCTTAAAAATATGTTTAGGGAGGCGCGTACTGTTTTTGGGGCTGCTACATGAAGAGTAAACCTTAAAGAGATGTGCTGGTCGTTGAAGCATATCAGTCGAAGTAAAGGAAGTTTAACTCGTGCAGCCTACAACAGTGAAATTTTCCATTATTTCATTTGTAACATGTTTGTAAGTCAGCAAATAAATAAATAAATAAATAAATCCTAGCCTTTATGAGAGCAACCACTTTGTCCGCTGAAACAGAAGATAAAGACTAATAACGCGGAACTAAATCCTGAAACAAGTTATTTTGCAGTTTATATGGTACAGTTCAATTCTTTCAGCCGTCGCCATTATTCTATAGCAAATTCTTAAGCCTTTGAATTACAGGGCAATACTACCGCACTGCTCTTTAACCCTTTAAAGACGAAGCGTATGTGTTTTATATAAGGACTCAGTGCGTACCGCGCTGTAAACACTCTCCACTTTTGTTATAAATCCAGTCTATTAATGTTTTATAAGGCAAAAGTTGCTGTTTGTTCTAAGATCCGTACAAAACACATAAACGCAATGTGGGCACCACGTAGAATTTTTTAATGTTAAACTTGGTGGTATGTAAAGTTACCGCTAGGCTTTAAAAGGTTAAAGATGAAGCGTATCTGTTTTATATAAGGACTCAGTGCGTACCGCGCTGTAAACACTCTCCACTTCTGTTATAAATCCAGTCTCTTAATGTTTTATAAGGCAAAAGTTGCTGTTTGTTCTAAGATCCGTACAAAACACATAAACACAATGTGGGCACCACGTAGAATTTTTTAATTTTAAACCTGGTCGGATTTAAAGTTATGCTAGGCTTTAAAAGGTTAAAACGAGCATTTTCGTCCTGTGTCTCAGTGACAGTACATTTCCTCTATATCCGAACACCAGTTCCTATAAGATTTCAATTTAGTGGACCGAAATTTGCTATAATCTCTTTAGATAGCACAAAGACGTCTGCTATATAGAGAACCTTAAGGCTTCACAGAAAAGGAAATATATTGAATTAAATATGTGAGAACTCGAAACCCTCAAGATGACGCTGTGTTATTGAGATAGCATAAAAATCATCTTGTTTTCAGTTTAAAATACACGTCTTTTAGGAAGCTGACTTTCCTTCGCGTATGAGGTAAGATTTCTGAAATACAGATTAGATCAAACACTGCCTGACAGTGGGGGTTGCACAAATTTTTCGATAATTGATGATAGAAAGTGATTCAATTCCGAATCTGCGTGTGCCTTTGAATAACCACGACAATGCACGACGTCCAATACAGTACGTCATATGAAGAGAGCATGTAAAACTGAAGGCAAAGCTGCCGGTCCCAGTGGCCGTGCGGTCTAAGGCGTGGGTCTGCGGCCGCTCGCTTGCTAGGATTGTGGGTTCGAATCCCGCCGGGTGTACGAATGTTTGTCTCTTGTGAGTGTTGTGTGTTGTCAGGTAGAGGTCTCTGGGACGAGCTGATCACTCGTCCAGAGGAGTCCTACCGACTGTGGTGTGTCTGAGTGTGATCATGATGCCTCGATACTGAGGAAGCCCTGGCCCACTGGGGCTGTTGCGCCGTTAGAAAAAAAAAAAGACGAAAGATAAATCTATTGCCAAGAAGGCCAGGATGTCAAAGTATAGCTTCATCCAGTCTTAACCTCGGCACCTGACGGAAGTGAACGGTCCGCTTGATGCTTCGGCTATTTTTTCTTCGGGAATAGGCTGGGCGAATCCCAGAGCCTTTACTGACAGCGTGCAGAAGAGAAAAAGCTGGCGCCTTTTTCGGTGTTCAAAACCCGATTACTAGTTCCTCGAACCTGTAGCCCTGTCACTGTACCGACTGAGTAATCATGGATACGGCTGTTAACCTTTCAAAGCCTAGCGGTAACTTTACGTACCACCAGGTTTAACATTAAAAAATTCTACGTGGTGCCCACATTGCGTTTATGTGTTTTGTACGGATCTCGGAACAAACAGCAACTTTTGCCTTATAAAACATTAAGAGACTAGTTTTTATAACCGAAGTGGAGAGTGTTTACAGCGCGGTACGCACTGAGTCCTTATATAAAACAGATAAGCTTCGTCTTTAAAGAGTTAAAGAAGGCATAAGATAAAGATGTGTTCAGAAACACCAGAGTGTTTTTTCCGTCTAGTTCAACGCTTGGCATTACACGAAGTCTTGGAAAAGTTTCAATAGAAATGAATCAGATGTTTAACCAGTCACAAGACTGTGTTTGTTTTCTTTACGAGAGGTCATAGGGCATAGACATGTTTATCGGTTGCGTAGGAAATTCTTGAGATTGAGTTTGTCGCATTGAGGATTCCCTGCTTTCCGAAAATCAGTTACAACAAAATGTGGGTTATCTCTTCTTTACACGGATTCATTCAAAAAAGAAAAGAAGGAATCTCATTTCTTCATTGTAGTGATATAAATTGTTTATAGTTTACACGTGTTGTTAAGACAAAAAGCTTGCTTCCTGCAAAACATCGCATTCTCTATTTACAGAGCTCTGATATAGCAGTCAATGTGATAAACAACGGCCATTAATGTGAAATTAAGTCAGTATAGTTGGAAGTGACATCGACTGTAGCAGGCTCCAGTGTCTCGGCGTCCATTCAGTGCTTGAAGTGATAACGAAGGAAAAAGTAAGGGACTAACTTTCATTATTTGTGTTAACTAGAAATTAAGAGCACATTAAATTTGGAGGGTGTTTGCCACTATTCAGTTCAGAAGCTTTCGTCTTAGATTCTTTTCTTCAAAAACGTGAATACTAAATGTAGGAAATTGTAATTTTGCCTACCGTTTTTATAAGAATAAAGTTGGGGAATGTCTTGAATAGACAGGCCCCTGTTACAGTTTCAGTACGGACTCTGCTCCATGGAATTAGTTCTGTGTTCAGTAGAGGGAACGAGCGCCTTACGGAACTTGCAGCACTTTTATTAGAATGCTAAACGTTTTCATTTAGATTACATGTTGTGAGATTTGAGGTTATATTTTAAGTAAATATCAAGATTATTGTATTCTGGGAGGTGAAGCCGTGTAGTTTGGTACAGCTGTAACAATGGTTTGGAGAATCGTGTGGCTTCATTCTTCGTTTGATTCTGAATGTGTAGTTAATGTGTTCCTCTGAATCACTGGCAGTCAAGTAAAGCAGCACAAGGTGGCACCTTCAATTGTAAAAAAACAATCCGTCGGTCATTCCACTGAAAGTCGTCATAATTTCTACCAAGTTACTATATAGGAGGTCAACCGCATGAAATGCTGCTCATAAAAAACAACACGCAGTAAACACATCACGAAATTTTTTTTGAACTTGAACACACACACACACACACACAGCACGCGCACACACACACAACACGTGCACACACACAGCACACACACACAACACGTGCACACACACAGCACACACACACAACACGTGCACACACACAGCACACACACACAACACGTGCACACACACAGCACGCGCGCGCACACACTTGCAAGGCAATGTTAAGATTTCCACAAACCATTAAAAAAGCATGTGAAAGCTTGTAGGGCTACTTTTATTAACGTTTGTCCTTCTGTCGTTCCGTAGCACTTACTGCTGTTAACACTTACACTCAGACAAAAGACAGCAGCACTGAACAGCACTCAAATGTACCTGCATTTCGGACGGTATTTCAGCCTCCTTGAAGAATTTACGTCTACGTAGCAGCACAGCAACCCTATTCCAGCAAGCTATCTTTTCGAACTTGTTAGTGCTTCTCTAAAATCCACGGCTTTTTGTATCGAACAATACAATGGAGAAACAGTTAAAGCAAAGTGGCTCATATTTTGGTGCCTTTGCAACCTTCGCTTTGGTGAGGTCTGTCCATCCGTGTGCCCACATGTAACAACTCGACAGCCGCTCAAAACACCTTTATGAAACCTTGCGTTTTGGAGTTTCAACAGAATCAATTAATTAAATCGAACTGTCCTCGAAACTGGACAAAAATAACGGACACTTGACTTGAAGTTTGCGCTCCTCTGGGGTATTACGCAGCATCAAATAGTAATCCTTTACCGACGTTTCGGGACAACATATCGGGCCCATATTTAAGGGTCAAGGAGTCCAAGAAGAGTACAGTACTCTTCTTGGAATTCTTGACCCTTGAACATGGGACCGATACGTTGTCCCGAAACATCGGTAAAGGATTACCATTTGATGCTGCGTAATACCCCAGAAGAGCGCAGATCTCATCAGCATCGAGGCGGAAGCCTGAAATCACGGACACTTCTCTTGAAGATTTACATTATTGTGTGCGCCGCGAACCTGAGACTGTAAATATCTGTAGAAGCGGAGAGCCCTTCGAACGTATGTTGCACGTTGAAATCAACCAAACACTTTACATCATTTAGACTTGTCTTACTGCTTTCGAGAAAATTAAATAAAGTAATCGAAAGGGCAAGGACCACGGCGGTCTGCTTGTTCCTTACATGCGGTAGTCTTACCTTGACATTTTTAAGCTTTGTTACGTCTTGTTAAAAACTCGTATCTTAAAACGATAACGCTTTGCTATCAAATGCTGGCTGTCAGCAGCACAGTTTCACCTTGAACTTGTACGCACATTATGTTAAACGTCCGTGTACTTACACTGATAAATCTCATTTTTCAGTACCTCCAAAAGACGTGCATTTATGTGACGAGCTCCACATCAGGAAACACCCTGAAGATTACCCACAAAACCTCTAAAGACGGGGACCAAAATTTGTATAAATTATAGTGAGGGAATAACTTAGAAGATATTTAAATTATAAGTTTAAACAGTAATGAGAAATAAAAAGGATAATAATGAAAATATGAAAACGCAATTTCCTAAACGTCTAGTTCATTACACGCCAGTATTAACGGCTGTACGTTCCGATACTTCAAAGTTAAGTGACAAGTGCCTAAGTGACAGTGTTAAATTAGGTACAGAGGTGATAGTGTCCACAGTGTTGGTGACTCCTGTGGTGATTGGACAATGGAGAGGAACATGGATGCTGATGGAACACTACGACATCCCATGGTGGATGTGTTTTGTCACTGGAACTACCCTGCACTTCATATTTGCTCTATCAAAGGACTTACTGCAGGACTACTTCAGCAGCAAGAAAGAGGAATGTCTGTTGGTTCTCTTCCTTGTGTCCCGAGTGCACACATGGCTGTTCGGTATCGCGTGCATCTGTCACTGGCGCGGAGGTTGGATGGTGATGGATGAATACTCAGGCAGGGAGATCCGCGCTGTCATTGCTGTTACAATCATCAGCCTGGTGCTGCTCTCTATCATGAAGACTCTGAAGAATATCAACACATCGCCATTCAGCGTCAGCGTGGACGGCTTGGAGCCTGGATTCACGTTCCCAACAATGTTCAGAACTTCAGTAAGTACATTCTACAAGCAAAACACAAGCAGAATAATCCCATCCAAGTTCAACGGACTACTCCCTTTCTACTTCCATCCCTCGCCTAATTTGTTTCCGTTTTTGCTTTGGAGCCTCTCCCCCTCCGATCCTCAAGCTGAGCTGGGTTACTTTAGGACAGTGAAATCTTCAACTCTTACATGGTAGATTTTTCAACAATAGCTGCCGTTTGCCTAAATGTGTAAGAAAATTTCGCGTGGTGTATGACGTGACGTAGTACGCAAATTTTCCCAAGGCGTTCTTTACGTTCGAAACATCATACGATCCCACGGAACACGCGTAAATGTAATTTCATTGAGGCCACAAGAAAAATGCGTCCTTCCCTGTGCCGATTTGTACAAAACTCGTGGATCTCAACAGACCTACTCGCATGTGCAAATCTCTTATGCCGAATTTCAGCCAAATCGAACAACAAATGTGGAAACTAAGAACAGATATCCATTTACGTCTTTAAGTGTGGCTATATATATGTACATATACAGAAACACAGACCAACAATTAGTCGACTGATAGAATGCTCGCTACCAAACTAACTACATGGAGAAGAGTCCTTCTTGAGAAGCTAGCAGGTAGTGAAAAAATTGCTCGACTTTTTTGGAGCTTGGATTTTCATTACCGCATTCACAAGAGCCAGACACGCGTCCCTATCTTGAGCTTCAACGATCCAATCCATGCTTCCCATTTCACTTCTTGAAGATCCATTTTAATATTATTCTTTCACTTATATCAACGTCTTCAAAGCACTCTCTCGTCCTTCAAGTTTCAACACCAAAACCCTGACAGAATGCTTAACCCTTTCAAGACGAAACGTGTCTGCTTTATGTAAGGACTCAGTACGTACCGCGCTGTAAACACTCTCCACTTCGGTTATAAAAACCAGTCTCTTAATGTTTTATAAGGCAAAAGTTGCTGTTTGTTCTGAGATCCGTACAAAACACATAAACGTAATGTGGGCACCACGTAGAATTTTTTAATGTTAAACCTGGTGGTACGTAAAGTTACCGCTAGGTTTTAAAAGGTTAATCACTAGAAACCATTCTAAGCTACCTGTGTCGTCTACATTAAGCCACCGTCAGGCTGTGTACAAATGCAAGGAAGAAAAAATTTCCGTTTGTATACGTTTTTCTCTCCCTGTATTGGTATTGGTAAATGGGAGCTTGCCATATAATTGTACCACATAGTTCATCCCATTCGGTTTCCACTTATGTAGACACCAATAGCATTCCAGTCATTTGCAATGTAAAGCTGTAAGCTTTGGTAGATAAGTAAAAGCGTTTTATTGAAATTTACTGACTCTTACTTCTACACTGAAGTTTAAGGCAGCAGGTACCTCTTAACGTTGGCACCCATCTACCAAACTACACGACGTCACATTTAAAAACCCGTAATTTTAATAAGCACCAACGTGAAGAAATGAAACCTCAAATCAGCTGCAATAAGGACACCGCCATTTTAATCTACAAGTGAGATTGAAAGGGAAGATGGCGGAAATGATGTCCTTCTGGGTCTACCGGATCACTTATTGGATGAACTGGCAGTGAATACTAATGGGTCATGTTACCCGGGCAGTGACAGACGAGGACTGCTGGCTGCCACCCAGCCTCAAACGAACTGCATGAACGCTGAGTTACTCATAAATTGTCCTACCCACACCACTCGATGCTTTGCACATTTAGGGGGGAGGGGCGCTTTTCCGTTTAGGCAACAGGGGGACATGTTAGTTATAGACTGAGTGTAGTGTAGGTGGCTGGAGTCACTACGTAAGTGTCTGCATGGGCTGACCATTCTTATGGTTGACGGTGATTATGGCAATCATGATGATTGTAACAGCAGGCAATGTGTAGTCGTTCGCGGTCAGTTCAGACGTTCTTATCCGACGGGCCGCCATGAGAGGAAGCACCGCCGGTATTTCTGATAACTTCATAGGTTCTAACAGAAATCATTATATTTTACTGTCCGTTTTAGATACGTTATTATCAGCACTCGCTGTTTCTCCGGCTGTGGTTGGATATTGGCGTGGTACTTGGATGATTATGGATCACTATGTGTTTCCACAACAACAAGTTTACAGCTCGTGGGTGTCAGTTGCTATCGGTTACCTTGGACACCTGTTGTTCACTTTGGTTCAAGCACCGATGACGAGATGTTTCCATCCTGATCAGCACAGGCTTTTGTATTACACCGCCTCTCGTGTCTACACGGCGATATTCGCGTTCGTCTGTGTCAATTCGTGGCGTGGTGCGTGGAAGTTGATCGAACATCACACGGGACATGATATTGGTTCACTAGTGGGCATCACAGTGACCAGCGTCATTGTTCTTGCAGCCACAAGGACACTGAGGAACATCTCGGCTCCACCGTTTTCGATAGCAACCGACGATTGCGAAAGCTACTTCCAAGTGCCTACAATGTTCAGAGTATCGGTGAGTTGCAAATCCGAGCCCTTTTAACCCTCTTTAATGCTGAAATTAACCAATATAACACTTAAAACTCCGTTCCTGGCTTGCACACTGTGGATCAAATACAAAGACCGATTATGTAGAATTGCTTCGTTTCTGAAATGTAGCCAACATCTGTTATTTCCAAGACTAACAGAAAGTTGCAAAACTGGACCGGTTACTCTGGAATCAACCCTTTACCCTGACCTCAGACTATGTTATATATTCTTAACTAAATATAACATTTTTGTATACTCCCTGACCATGGCTACGTGTATCAGCCGAAACATGATGGAATAAATTTAGTGTGTTCCATGTCCGTGCACTATGTCATACAAAAACACTAATCACCAACAAATGCACAAAGAGAGTTTTATCATCAATCGTAGCACACTCCTACATGTTTGGACCCTGCTGGGTCATCTTCAGGGAGAACTTTTTGTTATCGTTACACTAAGGTTGCAGTGAGTGAGAACGTGCTGTTGACTGTGTACTGCGTTGTTTTTGGAGGCGTGAACTCTCTGCGGTCCGGCCGGGACCGCACAGATTTCACGCCTCCAGTACACAGTACGCAGTACACAGTCA
The DNA here is from genome assembly GCA_013340265.1 of Coptotermes formosanus. Taxonomy (NCBI): domain Eukaryota; kingdom Metazoa; phylum Arthropoda; class Insecta; order Blattodea; family Rhinotermitidae; genus Coptotermes; species Coptotermes formosanus. The sequence goes on along the minus strand of BLKM01012983.1, from coordinate 2,076,204 downwards.
ACAGCACATTCTCACTCAACTGTANTCACGCCTCCAAAAACAACGCAGTACACAGTCAACAGCACGTTCTCACTCAACTACTCGTATAAAGTGCAACCTTAGTGTAACGAAAACAAAAAGTTCTCCCTGAAGATGACCCAGCAGGGTCGAAACAAGTAGGAGTGTGTTACGATTGATGATAAAACTCTTTGTGCATTTGTTGGTGATTAGTGTTTTTGCATGATGGAATAACTTTATATTTAGATTGATATATATAACACTGCAGTAACTTGCAATATTTTAAATACAATACTTGCGCAACCGCTTCTAACTTCTGTCGATCACATCCAATTGCTAATACATACTATAAACACAGAGATCCACACAAGTAAAGCTCCATATCAGCCAGCTACTTCTTGTTCTACAGCACATAATGTAAAAGCTGTATGTGTAAATTTTAATTAATGTTTAACTTCGATTCGGTCCCTGATGATGATCCTACAGGATCGGAACATGTAGGACCAAGATGTAAAAATATTGTGAGTGTTGTAATGTAAAGACATTGAATACAGTGCATTGGTTGGACAAGGGTTGTATTTGAGTAATAATCATGCACGGGATGAGCAATACAAAAGTTGCAACAAATTCTTACGCGTGTTCACCACGCACGTAATATTGCTTGGACGTCCTTCAGCAAGTGACTGCAAGAGGTATGGCATCTTTGCTCGCTACTTTGACTTCATATATTACAAAATATTTATCATAAGAGACAAACAAAATATCCCATATTTTACTTTTAGTATTGAATATGGCTAAAGTGTCGTAACTGGGATAGCATTTAAAATTGTAGACTCTTGCAAGGGTTTATTTGGGTCTGATTGCATAAAAATTCACTTATTAAGAGATGTCTGGATTTCGTAATTTTAAAACAGGGTGCAAAAATGCTGGGCAACTAAATTTTGTGGGTGACGCGTATAATTAGTGCAGTTTTTCCTCTTACATAAGAAAATGTATATAAGTTCACATGCACCAACCTGAAAGCACCAGACAACAGTGAAGCCCAAAGCTCATTGCAAAGTTGTGGATCATTGGTACGTAAAATGCTTTGTTTCGCCATTTTGGGGCCAGGAATTTCGAAATAACTTCTAGATTTTTTGAAAATTTTTTGACCTTTGGGATAAACCAAAAAAAAAATTTACAAGATATTGTGAAGGCAGGCAGTGACACACGACTCTACACAGATTTGCGTACTGTGTGGCTTAAGGGAGAGCACCCCCTTGTCTTTACACAAACATAAGTAATAGGTACAAAATTCTGTCAGCTCTAATGTATATTTATAGTGTAGCATAAAGCTAAAAGTTTCAGTCTTAAAGGGCTACCATCAGGCCGAATGTGAAAAAAAATTTGCACAAACAAAAGACTAAAACCCATGTACAATTCAATGTAACACACGAGAAGAGAACTGGCGTCTAAAGAAACGGAATCTCTAGATGCAGAGACAATACAACACTGAAAAACAGATTTTGCATTCCATCTGAACAGCAAGTATTGCAGCAATAAACGGAGTAAATAAGGAATTCGCTTCGTGCGCTTTTATTTTGCAAGCTGGCGGCTTCAGTCGAAAGTGCAGAAGTGTGCGACTTTCACGTGCGTCGACACGTGAGGCAGGGCGAGTATACCAACATATCTGTGCAGAAATATTTTTGTATGCAACTTGAATCTACGCCATTTTTCGGCAGCCCTGTCGGCCTGAGTGCGGTTAATAAATGCTTGCCTTCAGTGGTTGTTACTAGATTGAAGCGGATTGAATCTGCCAGCATTTGTCTCAAGAACTGCCGTACAGGTTAGCATAGCACCACCACCTACACATGCAATTCCCACTAACTTCCAGGAAACTGGTGTAGCACGCATACAGACCACTAAATTCGTCTACTCGTGTGGTGCATTCGGAGAGCGAGGGTCCAGGTTAGTCTGGGCTCGTTTCTAACTCCTAGTAATAAGCAAGTAGTGGTGGCAAAAGTCGTAACGCGTACTTTCATGTTGCAAATATTGCTGGGTAAATGCAGCAACCAGTATTGGCACTGTTACTGTATCTGGTTTCCACAAAGATTTGTTACCCTGCTTAAAGACACATTTCGTGTACTTAGAGCTGCGGAACAGTTCCACATGGGCGCCAAGATTGGAACTGCGGACGCACAAACTGTAGCTTATAAATACATAGTAGGCATATATATGATGTACTCGTGTACATCCATCCATCCATCCATCCATCCTTCCATCCGTCCGTCCATCCTTCCGTCCATCCATCCGTCCGTCCGTCTATCTATCTATCTATCTATCTATCTATCTATCTATCTATCTATCTATCTATCTATCTATCTATCTATCTATCTATCTATCTATCTATCTATCTATCTATCTATCTATCTATCTATCTATCTATCTATCTATCTATCTATCTATCTATCTATCTATCTATCTATCTATCTATCTATCTATCTATCTATCTATCTATCTATCTATCTATCTATCTATCTATCTATCTATCTCTCTACCTACCTACCTACCTACCTACCTACCTACCTACCTACCTACCTACCTATCTATCTTTTTGACGTCATTTATTTCCAAGAAAATATGTACACTGTGTACAAAGGAAAGTTACAAAACTGTTCCCATAACCAATTTGAATAGCTAAGAGTACATTAAACGAAGGTAAATAGAGGCAGAGATAAATAAAATTGGTGAAAAAAAACCGTATGTCTGATGGTAAGCTGGTTACAGCAAACTGTGTTTGGCTTTTGCCTTTATATTTTTCGTACACAGAATTCGGGTCGTCTAAGATGTAATTCCCGATCTGTTGCGTCAGGGGTTTGGGATGGGACGGACAGTGAGCAACAAATTTGGCTGTGTGTCGGAGGATGTGTTCTTGAATGGTTTCCACCTGCCTACCTACCTGCCTGCCTGCCTGCCAAACCTGAAGCAACTAATTCTAAACATTAACTTCTTATTGCTATCAAACCAACAGGTAAAAAGAATTTCGCACGGCTGCCATGTTTTTATTTATAGGCCTATCCTAAAGAAATACTTGCACGACAGTTGCGTATTTTTGCAACATCGGTCACAATACTTTTTTCAGGAGAGTAAAGTAAGGGGCGACAGTGTCTCTGCTGCGTTACTGGTTGCACACTAACGCCGTAAAGTGAAAACTGGACAAGTTTTGTGAAAATTGGACAAGTTTTTCAAAATTTTATACTTGACGACTCCCACTCAAGACACACACACACACACACACACACACACACACACACACACACACACANACACACACACACACACACACACACACACACACACACACACACACACACACACACACACCTTGCACGCACACAGCATGGTAATCTCACACGCACAAAAAATTTTCCCTGTGAGATAGTAACGCAACTCAAAAAAGAATATTAAAAAGCACATCGCGTCGTCATGGTTGTCTGTCTTGCCCTAGAAACAACATCAAAATTTTTATAAAATCCTCTACGGTAGTGTAAGACATGAGAATTTTAATTTTGTTGAGCCATTTTTATTTTATTTAATTTTATTGATTCCCAAGGCTGCCCTTCTCCAAGGACCAAAACAATACTTTACCTGCACTTCTAAGTACGTTGACGGACTGTTATGCCACCCGGCACAGTGCTAGTGCCTGTCCTGTTACCGTGTGCAAGTCCGAGGCACCTTGATTTTCCAACTGTGCTAGAACTTTAAATTTGTCAGTCCTCCCACAGAATTTGACGTGTCACAATTCTGTATGGGAGGCGATGTTAAACAAACGTACAAGTTATTTTAATTCATTATAAAACCTCGCATTACTTAACGAGCTAATAGAGTGTTTCTCAAAGTGTGGTTCACATTATGGGAACGCGAGAAAAATCTCTGACCCAGCCAGGAATCGAATGCAAACTCACCGTTTGTGCAGCTGGCAACTCACTCCGTACACTGACTGAAGTATCCATACTGGCTGCGCGCATGTTCCTATGTGACCAGTTAAACACTACGAGTACATGCTTGTATGACATGACAGGCTGGGGGCAGCACAGCCGGATGGAAGTTGATGGGTTGGTTAGATCCCCCAAAGCGCAGTTCAACATCTTTTTTCCAACAGCTGTAATCCTTTTCGTATATACGATACTTTCAACACAAATTATCTGTTTTAATTTCTCCTTGGTCTCCAGATGGGCCGGGATACGTCAGTCGGTATAGCGACTAGCTACGTGCGTGACGGTCCGGGGATCGAATCCCAGTGAGGGCTACATTTTTCACACCCTTCCAAACCTGCGTTGGGGCCTACGCAGCCCCCTGTACACTGGGTAACGGGTCTCTTTCCTGAGCGTAAAGGGGCCGGGGCGTGGCCTTGACCACCCAACCCATCTAGCGTCGAGGTTAAAGAAAGAGTAGAACTATACCTCTCTTCCCAATCTGGGGCCTTCATGGCATGTTATAGGATGAAATTTACCTTTACCTTGGCCCCCAGACCAAAGGTACGTACCGTTTCCACCATTCGGATATAAAAATCGCGAGTTCGCAGGATATAGATGTATATATGCATTCCTTCCCTGTGTTTATTGTCCTCAGTGGATGGCAGTCCTACGACGGACCTACTCCCCTCCAACAATTTCCACAAAATACCTTCAGGTTCACAATTTCAGAAAGTAGATCTGAACTGTAGCACGTCAGAGGACGTCAATTTAAGGCTGACGACGAAATATTCACTCTAAACTTCAGGTTTATATGAAGAGTAAAATATAAAAACCAAAAACTTCAACATAATAATTCAGTACCCGCGACAGCAAGTCTTCACATTGGCCAGGTTACGGCCTACAAAATTCCACACCGTTTAAGCAACCAAAATGTTTATTACTGATTTCACAACAACCCGCTACTGGTCCATATCCTGCGCCAGATTAATCCAGTTCACACATTTCCAATCTGTTTTATTACCCACTTTAATGTTATACTCTCAGCTGCAAAAAGATATTTCAAGTAATTTTCTAAGCACAAAATTTTATGCATTTCATGCGTGCTAAATGATTCACCCAACTCTTTCTCTTTCATTTGGATTATAGGTCCAGTTATGGATCCGTCTTTTGGGAAATCCTTTTCGACACAGAGGAACAATCTCGAATATCTGAAACTTAACACACGTTGGTGTGAGAATCTCGGGTATTGCAGAAATGCTTCACTTTACAGTCACTTCCGCACTGGTTCATCACACAAGACACTTTACTTAGGGAAGTCACGTACATTCATGTGCGTCTTGGCTGTGAATATGGACACGCACCTGGCTGTATGTTACTCTCAACAATAAACACCTGCATAGGCGTGAACGTGAAGTGGCAGATAGCTCTGTCCGATTTTAACCAAATACGAAACTTCTAGACAGAAATCAGTAACAGTCTCTAATACCAAATTTTACGCAAATCCGTTCAGGAGGGGCCGCGATGATACACGAGGACGGAAAGACAGACGTGACGAAAGTAATAAGCGCTTTTTGCAACTTTGGTCAACGCGCCTAAAAACTGAGCGGCTTCTCAATGTGGAGTTCACACCGTGGAAATGCGTCATGAAGGGTGTTCTTATTGTGCAGGGGTCCAGAGAGACGTCCCTCTATGTTCTGGACTGCCTCTTCAGCGTGCTGATTGTGGGCACTCTCGTGGTGTTCGTCTGGAGGGGCGCTTGGACCATCCTCGACCTCTATCTGTATCCAGACCAACCTGCCTGTTCAGCGTGGACATCGATTGTGAGTAGCAAAACTAAATGTATACTGCTACCATGTTGTGGGATTTGGACTAATCTGGCATTTTATTATACACTAATATTCACGGTTTCTTTTCTTCATCAAGTTCCACACTGTAGTCATCTAAGTTCAAATAAGACCCGCCATATATTAGTCGGTATACTAGTAATGATCAGAAAATGAGTGAAAAATTCCCGGAATTCTGGACCCCAGTGCGGCGAAATTTTGTGTAGTGACACCTAATTTCCCCGTGACGCAACAATCAGGGAGTCCTCATTATTGAGGCTTCATGATCACACTCAATTACATACACGACACTCGGTAGGACTCCTCTAGACGAGTGTCAGCCCGTCGCAGAGACCTCTACCTGAAAACACACAACACTCACAACAGACATCCATACGCCAGGCGGCATTCGAACCCGCAATCCCAGCAAGTGAACGGCCACTGGAATCAGCATAGTGGCACCTGGTATATTCAGCCTAACAACTGGCCTGATTTTCCTGACATACAAAAATGTACATCGTTTGATAGGCACCTGCCCGAAAGCGCCAGGTAACAGTAAGTTCACAGGTCGCTCCAGAATTGTGGGTCCTCACCAAGGAACTTGTGTCACGTCCCATTTTTGGAAAATATGGGCAGTCCTGTACCAGACTACGGGCTGAACTACCGGTGAATAGCGGGTATATTGCTTGCGGGGGCAGAGAATTTTCTTTTCTCTAAAATCCCTGGAAGGACCTGGGGCTCAACAAGCCTCTAATTAATAGGTTACAGCACCTCTATCCCGGGTGTTAAACTTTGGAACATTAAGCGGATCATTCACCCATATAGAATTTCTAAGCTAAGAATATATGGAGCCATACCTCCACCTCTCCATGTTTTCAAGAAAAAGTACATAAGTAGACAGAACTTGTTATTCACTTGAGTTATAAGGAAATTTGTTATTTAAAGTGGTTTCCAACGTCTCGAAGCGAAAAACTGTGTCCGTCTTCAGTGTAGGTTACTCGTCAGTTTTTTACTACAAATACTTGCATAATTATCGTATCTGTCCTTTTTATGTTGATAGCAAAAGAACTCAAACGCGTCCTTCTCAACACAGACATGCAGACAGGTCAATATTGAAAGCATTTAGACCCTTCTGTAACAAGAATAATAGAGTCTGCTCACTTGAGCAATATGGCGATTATCAAATAAAGCTGCTTAGGTTGAGTTTCCTGTCTTAATGACGCACAGTTTGCGAGGATTGATGCCAAGGGCAAGTCCCGTTGCCTTCAAGACGCAGCTCAGTTCGCATTGTCCTGTCAGCCAAAATGAGTGCTGGTGTTTTTCATATTTAGTCAGCAGAGTTTGGCTGTTACTTCTGGGGTGAGACATGACCCATTTGAATTTATGCCCGAGGTTAAACATGTGAGGGATTTTACTTGGTTTCCTTATACATAGATACACTCAAGGAAAGTGTATTAATAAACCATGATAATTTATTCGGTTTTAAAATTCCCGCAATGCATAATTTCTTCCGTATCCTTACTCTAAGCAGAGACAAAAAAAAAATTTAACACTGCCCATACCGTGTAGTTGCGTATATTACAACAATATATACACAACTGCTACACAGTGTTAAAACACAGTATGCAATCACTGTACATACACGCCGACATGTTTCGGCGCACCAGTAGCCATCCTCAGGGGGAACACATTTAACAAATTGCGTCAACATGTGGTGGTTCAAATAATAATGTTTTAATGAATATTATAACAACTGGCTTATGTGTTTTAAGTGTTAAATGTGTTCCCCCCTGAGGATGGCATACTAGTGCACAGGAACACGTCGGGATTTATGTAAAGTGTTTGCATATCGTGTTTTAACACTGTGTAAGAGTTGGTGTTAATATATATTGTTGTAGAAGTAAAAAATTTACCAGAGCGGTAACACGAATGGCTTTAATCGTCTGAAGTCTGATATTTATCCTAATCGTACAAAAATGCAGTTCTTACGTGATAGAGTACAAAATATCCTTACTGTCAGTGTTTCCTCGAAGCTGCGCGGGCGCGCAGTAACTGAAATGTTCCCGCACAAAATGAATCGTCGCCTCGCAGCTGGAATTTTTAAATTTTCCTTGTAGATATTCTTATTAAGCATATTACAAAAAAAAATTTTAAAGTGCCGCGCAGTCGCCAGGTCGTGGAAAGATTTTCTACACAGATTAGAATCAGTTCTGCGCAGCTGTAAAAAAATTAGAGGGGCGTAGCCTACTGTTATTAGCAATATGAGTTCGTTATTCCAAATCTGGTGAGACGCGATACAGAAACCAATATACCGCCTGTGCCACAAGCACCAAAACTCCGGAAACCACTGGTGTCAGTGTTTGTCATGTAACACTCAATGCGCTTGATGTCTCACCAATCTCAGCCTCTTGGAATTCTTGACCCTTGAAAATGGGACCGTTACGTTCTCCCGAAACGTCGGTACAGAACTACAACCCAAGGCTTCGTAATATCCAAGAAGATGGCAGATCTTGTCTACATCGCAGCGGAAGCCTGAAATCACGCAATCTCAGTTTTAATTTAATGAGCCTGAATTATTCGGTGCAGACAGCAAATAACGCAACCCTTATTGTGTAATATTCTCTAGTAGTATCCCAGTGTTTACAGTGAGCACCGAGTGTCTTTGCCGGCGCTATAGCGGCAGGTCGTGGCGCTGACCACCCACATCAAGCTAACGCCAGGGTCGAGTATGTGTAGAGCTAAAGATTTACTTAGAAACAATGTTATCAACATGCTCCAGTATTTTAATACAGACAGACAGACAGACAGACAGGCAGGCAGACAGACAGACAGAAAGACAGACAGAAACGGAGCCTGTTGCTTCTTTGTGTAGGCTATTCTGATCCCTCTATCAGTTTCAGCAGATCGGACAAGATGTCACCCTGCAAATGCTTCACAAAATGGCAGCCGCATTGTGAAAACACGTCTGTCCCGCACGTTAGATATTTTTGACCTAGGGTTTACCAAAATGGTCATGTTAAAAAAAGAATTGATATAAAGAATGTGATAACCAGGCGCCTTTGCAGTTCCCTCTGGTAGTGAAAGTGAACACTGCACCCTGGTTTTCCACAACACTGTTTTTGATTTCCAGGTTCTTGGCTACGTCATTGTGCTGCTTGCCTTCAGCCTGCAGTCGACTCTCAAGGGCTTATGTGGAAGACTGATGGGTTTACGGAGACTTTGCGTGGTCGATATGTATCTACTTTTCTCGTTCTGCGGCACAATCAACGTTTGGAGGGGAATCTGGTCGCTGCTAAACCTTTACTTTCTGCCAGGTAAACTCATTTTCAAATATCACTGATTACAGGAGAATTTTCAGCCTCAAAAATATTGAGGTAGCTAACTCCATGGAAAAGTTTCTTCCTAGGAAAAGCTATTCAAAAAATCCACAAAATTTTTATAAAATCCTGAAGTTAAATGCTGTATTGACGAGATGGGGCTGTTTTGGGAGAGGTTAATCCAATCAGCAGTAGCACACACTAACCGAAATTCAGTTCTGTTGTATTTTTCTGCTTAGACGTAAGGCTCATCACTTCAGGTTTGAGACTAAAACTTAGTTTGCATTTCTCGTCTTTCCCATGTTTGCTTAACCCCTTTGATTATATCACTCGAAAACTACGTTGTGCAAAGCAAAAATTGTAAGGTTCCTCTTATCGCAATTTTACCCCTCATGCTGTGGGTCCCTTCTCTGAGTTTCAAATACCGTTCTCAGCACCCAAGTATTGGAAGGTCTCAAAACACGACTATGACTATTCCCTAATATGAAAGACGAAGTTTTCTATCCATAGAAACCAACGAGTAAAATCATAGTTCTGTACATGTTAGCATATACCTTGGAATAGGTAATGTAAAGATTACAAGGTTTGGATTAAGTTGTAGCGAACATTTCCCGAATTAATATGGTATAGACTTCTTCTGGAATGCAATTTTAATCTATCACTGTCCTTCCCAATTACACGGATTTGCCACACCTTGAAAGTTTAACTAAGCACATGTAAAACACCCTGCTAGCTAATATCTAGAAGTGAAAATACGCTCAGTTGTAACATCATCTCGCAACAAAGCTGCCAATATGAAGACAAAAAAGAAGAGTGCAAACCTTGCAGTAACAAATAAAGCTAAGTAAATTAACTCCTCCATCTGTCGCGCCAAACAACCTTTTCATATAGGTTTAATTCTAAAACGAAGTCTGCTTCCTCACAGGGACTGAGAAAAAACTATGAATCGACTATAAAATAGGCAGTGTTCCCCGAGGTTGTGTAACCTGAGCAGTGATTGCCCATGAGCCAGAAAGTAGGGTTACATTCTTACTATGGGCAGGGGACTTTCACTTCTGCACCACGTTCATACTGGGTCTGTCATCTACCTATCTTCCTGTACAATTTGTTGTGTGCAGATAAACCCGAAACACCCTGTTGTTTTTACTTGTAACCTTTTGTGTGTGTAGATAAACCTGAAGCAAGCTATTGGATAACTCACGCGGGGTGTCTCCTCATCCTCATGCTTATCAACTGTTCCAATTCAATCCTGGTGCGAGGAGTTTATATTGATGCAGAAGAGGAAGGTGGAAAATGTGTTGTTTTTCCATGCTATTACCTCAGACTTTTCTTTCAGGTGAGTAATTTCGACAGAAGACCTATTAACGAATTCAGTAATAACAACATTGCAGAAACGCCATCTTGTGTGGTGTGAGCGATATCAGCGACACTAGCGACACTACCTGGAGGGTTCCGAAATGAAACATATGTTCAAAAAATATTTTATTGTAAAGATAGCATTTTCGTTGAATGTAAAATAACAACATGGCGGCCGTGAATACTTTTCCTTCAAATTTCGGCTTAATGGAGGTAGCTCATGAAAAACGGGACCAAATAGTGTAATTTTTATGCAGGAAGGTCCTAATAGTAATGTATACAGTGTATGAAGCATTATTTGTAAAACAACAATTGCAACGATATGAAATTTTGGGGTTATAGCCGGCAAGTTCAACAGAAACAGAATATTGAGTAGTTAAAAAGAGTCGTTCATGAAGAGATAAAGAACTACAAACCTCATTTTGAAAATATTTACACGCCAAATTTTAATCTAATGACAGAAAAGCGAAGAATAATTAAATTGAAAATTCATTTCCCCCATCACAAGGAGCATATTTTGTTTCAATTAAACGAAGAACGAACTAATCATATTTACGGAAATAATTTCTGTTTACTCAGAGACTAATACAAAACCCATCAATACAGTGTGTGGTAAAATGTACAGTTTGTAAATTAAAAGTGGGTGATGTCTTTATTTATCGCCGTTTTAAAGGTTTACCTGTTTTGCAGATTTTCACAGAAGTTTCTTTCATTAACCTCCTAGCACTTTCAAAAAAAGAAAGGACAGTGCCTTACGGATACATTCCGTGCGCAACTCGTGAAGGGTTAAAGCTTATAAAAAATCAAACAATGGACATTCACTCAACACAATTTAAACATTAAATTATTGTTTCTTTTTCCAGAAAAAAAGGAAAGAAAAGCTGCAACGGCTGCACATTCAGCAGCTACAGCAACAAAACGCTACAAACTTCGCGACAGCAGGAAACCGAAAAAGTGACAATGAAAACAAAGAGGTTTCAGGGTTTGCCACACCTGACGTGCAACAATCAAATAATACAGCGAATAACCATGCAAAAATTCCTCTCGCAGCGATCCCCCTGCAAATATTACAAGACGTCCCCTGATTCGTTTCTGATACAAATGTGAGGAAATTATCAGAATTGGAGTCAACACCATCAGTCTCTAGGATGTATATACATATATATATATAGTTCATACAAGACATGTCTGTGAACTAAAGTACCAGTCTGTTGGGGTTAGCCTACGTGATTTTTGTAGGTGACGTCGTTAAATAACGAAGAAGATTGTTCAGTATTTGAAGTCTGAATATTTGTATACAGTTTTAGAACGAATAAGCTGTTGATGCACTGGTGCAAAGGATTATGGTATATAAATACAAATGGCGCCGAAAACGAACTCTGTAAATGAGACTTTTCAGCGCTTTCGCTATGAAAAGTTGCAAGGAGTAAACCTATTAGCTTCATCTCCCTGTCAGTATTTCCGAATAGAAGGACCGGAGAAGAGCTAAACGAATTTTCATGAAATTTGATATGAAGAAAGTTAGTAAAATTTGTGGAAACTTAAAGATTTCCCTCGAAATGCACAAGAAAAAAAGAGACGCCTCCGTTGTGCACGCTTTTTTGGCCGCATCCCGACGGTACATCGCGCATGAATTACTAAACACCTACTGGAGTGACACACCACTTTTCTAGTGAAGGAATCATATTTGTTTATCTTTAAAGCGACAGAATTTGCCTTACGCCAAGCAGAGGAGAGAGGAGGGAGGTGTTTGTAATTCTTGTTTCTTTACACATCACGGAGTAGGGGTTCGGCGTGTGTCTCGAACCCCCGAGAAAATACTTTTAACTGTGGGTACCTCTTACAGCCTTTCACTTAATACTGACTGACTACAGTCTTGTAAAACCCCAAGAACAAGGTGTGAGCTCCTCATGACAGTCCACCTTAACCGCACAGCATTCTGGCTATCACGTCTTATCGAAGTGGTAAAATTTACGGACGTTTTGCAAGAACCTAGCGCCTCATCGTTCTGTGAAAGTACAATCAAATTTCTACAGTAAAATTTAAAGACGTTTGCCAGGTCGCAATGTGCATACATTCTTCCTATTTTCAAGGTTTCGAAGGTATCCTAGATCACTCGCAGCTGATGAAAGAGCATTAAATGGCCCTGTGTGTGTCGTCATAAAGTCATTAGCTATAAGACTGTCTGTGTCCTAGCAATGCGGGAAACTCGACGGACATGAACAACCTGTGCCAAATAACTTCTTGTCAAACCACTATTAAAATATTATTAAGGTTCTACTGCAATTCATAACTTATCAAGGCAAGTATTTTCCTATATCTGGGGTGAATTTTGCACATTTTGGTCTCACTGACCTCTACAAATATTTTCAATAAAGTGACAAATTGTTCAAAAACACTAATCACGAACAAATGCACAAAGAGAGTTTTTATCATCAATTGTAACACACTCCTACATGCTTCGAACCTGCTGGGTCATCTTCAGGGAGAACATTTTGTTATCGTTACACTAAGGTTGCACTTTATAGTTGAGTGAGAATGTGCTGTTGACTGTGTACTGGAGGCCTGAACTCCGTGCGGTCCAGGCCTGCAGGCCGGCACCACAGAGCGTTCACGCCTCCAAAAACAACGCAGTACACAGTCAACAGCGCATTCTCACTCAACTATAAAATGCAACCTTAGTGTAACGATAACAAAAAGTTCTCCCTGAAGATGACCCAGCAGGGTCGAAACATGTAGGACTGTGGTACGATTGATGATAAAAACTCTCTTTGTGCATTTGTTGGTGATTAGTGTTTTTGTATAATATAGTGCACGGACATGGAACACATTAAATTTGACAAATTGTTATTATTCTTCTTATTTTAAGGTTACTACCAACGAAAGGGGTGACCCTTTGTCTGAGTACTCACATTCAAAAGATACCGAGATCTATCCCAGATGTCACCACTAACATTAAAACAAAACATCTGTAATTTTTAATGTGTTCCATGTCCGTGCACTATATCATACAAAACATCTGTAATCCACAAGAAATTCCTGAACTCTCTTTAAAGCAACTAGAAATAATTCAGAAAGTGAAAAATGAGCAACGTAACACCGAGACAAAGACTCAGATATTATACAAACCTTTAGAGAACTGTACTGCCAGTTACTAAACTACGGGCCGTTCACTTGTTAACAGAGGTTAAAAGTCAGTATAAAACACAAAACAAAACTTCACAAAAATTACGTACATTTATCAGACGCAGATATTAAAAATTACATAAACGTGAGATTAGAAATGATGTGTAAAACATACAAATATGACTGTATTATACAAAAAGCGACGTTGTAATTTTGCATAAGAAAATTGATTAAGACTTTGTTGTAAGTACAATGCCTTTTTCAAATCCTACCAAACAATATTTTACATTACGAGCATGTATTTGTAATTCTCATCCCGAAATAATATGGAGAATAAATGAACAAAAACTTCTGCAAATATAAGACGAGGCTTTAAGTGTTCCGAAAACATATTTTGATTTTATAGACTAAAAAATCGTGTCGTTTGGTGGGTAGTGAAAACTTTCCAGGAAAGACGCTACCTTCATTTCCTGTCCTGCAAATGTAATAATTACTACAAATATCAGTTGTCTTGGCATTTTCAGTATTCACTTTCAGCTGTTGCTGTTCTTGCAATACTAGGATACAAACATTCCGTAAGGAAACCCCAAAATATGCTACGTGATATTACATCTGCGGGCCTTGGTGGTTTCCTTCACAGTATTCATTGTCCTACTGGCCAGTAGGAGGTACCTAGGAATGCTACAGTCCTGAAAAGTGCGTGATCATATACTCAGAATTTAAAAAGTGTGATTTATATTGGGGTGTACTTTGAAACTGTTTACAATTTATGAACATTGATTTTAGAAGAAAGCGACACTGAGATTTTAAAATTTCCTATAGGGACTCCATATTAAAAAGAGTGACAACATCTTGAATAGAGTAAATATATGTTTACATACGAAATTTCATGACAAAATACTAGAGTTTTCCCAGAGAAGTTTTCCTCACGTATTGCTCACACTGAAACACGAATTCGCACGAAATGTTGCCCTTCAAACCTGAAGGAAGAGACCTGGCAAAGACGCAAGCTTAGATACTAAGAATGTATTGATATACATTTTCAATGATTAGAATGGGATTAATCTGGCTCAAAGTGGGGTACAGCGGCGGGTTCTTCTGAACAAGATATAGAGTGAGAATTTCTGAAGACCTGAGCAACAAGTAGCTTATCAATAAAGTCTTTGATCTTGGGAGTTGATTGGTTATTTAGTGTGTTTCTAGCGAATTCCTATAGCATCCACTATTTTGCAATTGGTCATTTTTTCGCCCTAGCTGAAAGTTAAATCTCCAAGTAAGAAGACACTGATGTGATTACTAACTTAAACTTCGTTGAGATAAGAAGGCAAGTTATATTAACGGTACACGATCCACAGTAGAGGCGCCAGAGGGAACTTTTAAAGAATGGTTGGTATATACTGAAAATTATGATTCTATTGTCACGCAGATTGTATACAAATTACCTTAACAATTTTACTCGTGAATAAAACCGTGTGTAAAAACATACACTGACTCGTCTTGCATCATTTGCAAGAAAAACCCTCGAAGTTTTCTTAAATACCCCGTAGTCTATAGTATCCTTATTTTCCACTGCCTCGTACCCGTCTGTGTAAGCTTACACATATTTTCAGACTTTATGAAAATACATAAACAAGTTTGCCATAAACATCACACGCGTGGCACCAATTGTCACGCCTGCAGCATTCAAACAACTTCCAATCTCCAGCCGTGCAAAGCTGACCAAACAGCGGCGACGCTTCTCTCCTTCCAGGCTTTCCGTCAGTCGCAAGAGTTTGGTAGATATCGTCTTTCTTATATTGCCACAGGAAGAAAAGTCACAGGGTGTCGTAGCCGGTGATGTGGTTGGCCAGGGAATGGGAAAACCATGAACATTGCATCGGTTGGGAAAGGCTGACCAAGACAAAGCACTCAAAATGAAGCTGTAGGGAGGTTGTGTGCCATCTTGGTGAAAGAACTCGCCAGGATGCAGGTTTGCTAAATATACAAAGGAAAGTTTTGCAGCATATCCAAGAAGCTGGTAAATGTTACATCTACTTAGACTTAGAAAAAGCGTCTGATCAAATGACGGTCCATCAGACCACGCCACACAGTAAATTTGGGACTGTCCCTAATGTAATCCAATGTAGCGTCTGTGTTTTCTAACTCATAGATGCGTACTTTCAAATTGTTTACCCCCACCGAAACTTGGAATGCCGATGTGTCAGAGGATATGACGTTCCTTAAGAATTCGTTGTTTTCGTCGAGGTACCCAAGCATGGTCCTTGCAAATTTGTTGCGTGCTTTCCTATCAACTGGCGCAACTGCACGCAAAACACTTCCACTTTTAAGCTTAAAATGTAAACGCTTTCGCAACTCTCGACGCGATAACGGACGCGACATTTGAATTTCACAAGCTGCAACACGTGTCGACTTAGTAGGATTCCAAAAAAACACCGCACACATGTCTGACATTTTTCTCAGATATATGTAGATAACTTGCCACTGTCTTATCTGGAACACTTCTGGTACTGTTGTGCGATTGTTTGTACCAAGCACGTATCGAGTGGCCGTGCCATGGTTCAGGCGGTTAGACGCCGGTCTCCCACCGCGGAGGCCCGGGTTCGATCCCGGGTCAGTCCATGTGGGATTTGTGGTGGACAAAGTGGCACTGGGACAGGTTTTTCTCCGAGTTCTTCGGTTTTCCCCTGTCAATTTCATTCCACTGGTGCTCCATTACTAGGAAAAGGACAAAAAATAATAATCCTCTTCATCACAAGGTTGCACAATAAGCCTTAAGGCTGCGGTGCGTCCGTAGCGTCTGCTGCGGGGCCCTTCACCACTTAAAAAAAAGCACGTATCGAGTTTCTCGAAATCGTGAACTTGTTATAAGTTGTTTTTAAATGTCTTGGGACTTGCATATGCGATTTTTTCTCGATCAGCTGCTTCCTGCACCTTGCCTTCATGGCGATTGAGCTGATTCTCCACACACATTCAAATATATGGATGCTGCGGGATGGAAGGCTAGAGATACTACCATATGTCGGGTAGTCAGAGAGAACCTTTGAGAGTTTCTCTCGCAGGTGATGCAAACAGACTAGGCCTGTACTTTCTCATACATCTTTTTTATCAGGAGTAAATTTTCAAAGAAAATTCACATACACCCTGTATCATCTAAATGTGTAATTAAATCAAATCACGAATATATTTATAATATAATATAATATGAGCACTATAAACAATAAACCTGCCCTGGATGTAAAAAAATTACATAATCACGCATACAGCCAAATTTGTTGGAATACGTCTAATTTCTCATTTTAAGGCCCTAATTCGCTCCATGCCTCCAATGCAGGTCTTGTGCGGTAGGAATGACGTGTCTGTAGGCTGGTCCCCAGGCTTTATGTCCACAATTTTAGTACATTTCTATCAAACATGTTAGGTATATCAACACTAAAAATAGTGTTGTGTGAGAAATAATAACACCAACTAATGCACCAAAAATGTAATAATTTTATTCTTAAAAATCTCCTACATGTTTCGGCCCTGCTGGGCCATCTTCAGGGAGAATAATATTGATAAACTATGGTTGCGTTTATATAGTTAAGTTCAAAAGTACCCTGGGCTTCATCTTCCGTTGCAGAGGTGAAGACCAGGGCACATTTGAACTTAACTATATAAATGCAACCATAGTTTACTGATATTATTCTCCCTGAAGATGGCCCAGCAGGGCCGAAACATGTAGGAGATTTTTAAGAATAAAATTATATATATATTTTTTGGTGCATTAGTTGGTGTTACTATTTCGTATAATACAGTTCACGGACCTGGTACATATTAAAAAAGTGTTGTGTGAGTTTAACTTTGGTTTGTGGAGTTCTATGATAATACAAGGCTCAAAATTAAAAATTTATCCTTTGCAGAAAATGGTCGTTTATGTTAAAAATGTATATGAACTCAGTAACTCCAGCGAACACAGTTCACCTTGAGCTTCAAATGATCAAAAACAGAATGTTATGAATATTCAGCAAAAATACGAATTTCTGCCCAATATCGTGCGCCAAATGAATCCAGCTGCAAGTCTTGCCATACTGTGTTTTCACGCTCTGATTTAATATTATACTTCCATGTATGACTGACGCTGACTGCTTCATTTTTATTAACGTTTCTCAAGCACACTTTTACGTGCATTTATCAATCTTATCAATGTGTATCACCTGCTCCGCCTATCTCATTGTCCTACGTTTGATAATTTTAATAATATCTTGTGAAGGGTACAAATTAAATCTCATGTACAAGTGTTATTTTCCAGCCACTGCACAAAGCAATTTTTACGCTTCTACATGTTTCGGCTGCGTACTGTAGCTATCAACAGGAAGTCAATATTATAAAGTTAAAAGCAGCGTATTTTACGTCGGCAAATGGTAATATACACACATTAGCATTAACACAGCATTTAGTCGCTATACAGCAGGGGCGCACCCAGGATTTTTCCTTGGGGGGGGGCTGCAACTGCATTTATATACATACGAATATAACCACATGTTCCACGACTCAATCACAGTGTCCTATCTTCTGTTTTTGTAATTTTATTAATTTATTTTTTAAAATTCTGATGTACTAGTCATCAGCCGATCTCATTGATTGACTTCGGCTGAAGGGTAAATCATATCAAACATTTGATATCATAGCGTCTACAAAATCTGTGGTTTTAAATTTCTGTTTTTGGGGTTTGGGGGGCTCCAGCTTGGCGGTCCCCACTTTGGATGCGCCCTTGGATTTACACACTGTTGCTGGACAACATGCAGTGGCATCTCATGTATAATTCTGACCTTCCTTTAATGACTTAACAACTTCCCTCCTACAAAAATAAATTTCCCAGCGGGGCGCCTGTCGGCTTCCAAAGCCCCTACAGTCTCTGATTGCACTTGTGTGCAACAGTTTATAATCCGCCTCTAAATACCCTAGCTTCTTGATAATTAAATGTACATACAACGAATTGCTGCTCGCTGATAACGTCGCATCCTGTTACACAACCACAAATCATACCAACCATCACGATCCTAACAAACTTCCCTAGACCCAAAACCAATTTAACATTCACAACACGCCGACAAAATGAGGAGGACGTGTGTTACGACGCAGGACAAGAACTGGGGACGGCAGGAGTTACGAAGGACAGCTGAGACACACGTCAACAGCCAGCAATTTTAATGAGGAAGGCAGAATTCGAATTTACATTCACTGTTATTTGTCTCTTCCTGCTGTATTTCCAAGACAGTTAAGTGTCGAAGCATTCTAACAATAAAACAAGCACATCCTCTTTCAGCCACAACTGGTTGCACCGCTCGAAGAGTCGTCAGACTTTATCCTTTTTCTTCCTTAGAATTAGGGATACATACTGGTGTTTTTGTTTGTTACTTGTCTAGCATAAATAATTGAAATTAGCTGAAAGTATGGAAAATCCCTGCACTTATATCGCTTCCGGTTACCGATTTAGAAAAATTTACGTCCCGTAATTTTGTTGCGTATAAAACATGTAACCCTGTAATATAGCCTGACGTCACTTAATGTAATCTCGCTTGTCAAGGGAGGTATATATATATATATATATATATATATATATATATATATATGTATATAAACAGACACACGAAGAAACGATCAACAGAAGAAAACTTGTGCCATTAATCTGTCAATATTATGAACAGCTGCTGCCATCTTATGCAGTAGCATTATCGGTTATTAAGAGCCCTTTCCTTTTCGAATGGCGCAACAGCCCCCAGTGGGGCAGGGCCACCTGACTATCGCGTCTTTACAGTCACACTCAGACACACCACAGTCAGTAGGACTCCTCCAGACGAGTGATCAGCCCGACGCAGAGACATCTACCTGACAACACACAACACCCACAAGAGAAAGACATACACGCCCCCGGCGGAATTCGAACCCGCAATCCCAGCAAGCGCTCGGCCGCAGACTCATGCTTTAGACTGCGCGGCCAATGGGATCGGCACTCAGCCCTCGCTATGTATAATTACTTTCTGAAAATCTAATTAGGCCTGTCGCGTTTGTATCTGTAACTTGATGTTTAGTATTGATTAAAATTCATGTAATAACGTGTGTGCACCACGTGTTCAAAGAAAGAAAATCAATGGCCCGTCAAATATTCAAAGCATGTGCTGAATGCACATAAAATGAAGTATTACATGGAGCAAAGTGAGAAAGTAACAATCCAAAAACAATAAAAAAATTGAAGACTAGCTGAACTAGCCACATAAAGCATAGGAATTGCCTTCTAAAACATGGTTTAAAGGAAAAAAAGAAGGAATGGCAATACGACGAAGAAGACGTAAGCAGCTGCTGACTGATATTAATGAAAATAGAAGATACTGGTATTGCAAAGAACTCGAGTGGGCATGTCGCAAGATAGACTACGTAATTAATGCACCTGAGTGACGGAGTATGGAGTTTATTGCCATCCTTAGCAACACTTGGTGCATCTGGTTCCCGGGAAGACCCCCACTGACCTGGTTGTGTCGTGGTTGCCCTCAGTATCTCCACACAAATAACAGGATAATACCAGCAGGCCACAGCGCTTCCTTTTTTACTTCCCTCTACATTATTCAATATCTTTTTCTCATACTGACCTATATAAATATACCGCTAAGAAAATGTTGATAAATACAAAGCAGGCTTTGTTTACATCGATTGAAACGTGGTCATTGTTTGGATGTAAATCAAATTGTTTTGCGTCTTTTGGACACCTGCCATGGGAGCACAGTGAAGAAACCAGCGCATGGCAATCTAATTACTTAATTACTTTACTTGGCGCTTTTATAGACGCACCTCCTTCCGGTGCGGAGTTTGAGAATGAGTGGAGCTATAACTCTAGTGCCCGCATACGCTTCCATGATTGGCACAGGGGGATAAGTTTACCTTTATCGACACACCGCTAAGAGAATCACAACAACCATCCAAAGAACTGGGATTTAAAAGCAATGAAAATATATGCAAGTCCAAACCAGCAGCTGCATCGAAAGCCAAGGAATTTATTTTCCTATTTCTAGAGACGTTAAAACAACGCACTGTTCAGCACAAAGCGCGAGACTGTTTATCTCTTCCACGTTTTATTTGTTCTTATTTTGTTGGCAAGATTCAAACGAGGCGCCATTATTGCTGTAGGTAGGGCTCTGCCCGAGATATCGACTTTACTATAGTCTATCAGCAGATCCCAGTCGCCGCGCGGTCTAAGGCGTGGGTAAGCGGCCGCTTGCTTGCTGGGATTGTGGGTTCGAATTCCGCCGGGGGCATGGATGTCTGTCTCTGGTGAGTGATGTGTGTTGTCAGGTAGAGATCTCTGCGTCGGGCTGATCTCTCGTCCAGAGGAGTCCTACGGAGTGTCGTGTGTCTGAGTATGATCGTGAAGCCTCGATAATGAGGAAGCCCTGCCCCACTGGGGGCTGTTGCGCCATGGAAAGAAGTATTGGTATCAGTCTGTATTTGAAAACCGAAGATAAAACAATGCGTCCTACTTGATAGTCCGAGTGCCCGTGTTAGCATTTCAGTTACGGCCAATTAGCGACCCTGTCAAACATTGTTATGGTTCGTGCAGACATTTGCCATCTTCTGACCGCGGACGTCCAGGTTTAGTGACCGTGTTGTCCGTGTGGGATTTGTGGCAGACATTCTCTCTTGCTAACTCTAATTCCATCAGTTCTCCATATTCACTTGTCAGGGGCAACGACAATAGGCCCATTTGGGGTCACAGTACCAAGGGACTCAGTTTCATCCCACTGCTGCAAACAAGAATGACGGTTTATCAAGCAGCAGAAAGGATGTGTGGAAATTTTTAATTATTTGTACATTTTTTCCCCCCCAATGGAGCCACAGCCCCCAGTGGGCCAGGGCCTCCCATTATCGAGGCTTCACGATCACACTCAGACACACCATTCCCTGTAGGACTCCTCTGGACGAGTGATCAGCCCGACGCAGAGACCTCTACCTGACAACACACAACACTCACACGAGACAGACATCCATGCCTCCGGTGGGATTCGAACCCACAATCCCAGCACGCCCTCGGCCGAAGACCCACGCTTTAGACCGCGCGGCCACTGGGATCTGCCATCATGGCTTCACTAGAACAAATACTTCACATCATATTACAGCTGTTACCCAGGTCTTCGGGCTTAGACGACATATCAGGATTGGGGACCAGTGCAGGCTCTTGTAACAACGATAATGTATCATCAGATGACGTGGTCGGAGAATCTTTGGCCATCCAGGTTTCTATAATCTTCCGAAGAAGGGCTCCGCATGGAGGCCTTACTTGATTGTTTATCGCTTTAGAAATACGACGAAGAAAAGAAGTACAAAGCATGTACGCTGATGGCCAGGTGGCTGACGGAGTGAAGCGTATTACAGTGGCAACTGTATGACGTCACGAATGGGCGTGTTACAGCACCACAGGTCGGAAATAGCCGGCGAGGTATCACAGCGTCCCGACGCGGATGACTGTCCAGTCGCCGACAGCAAGAACATGGGAGCACAGGACTCGCCCAGCGCAATCGTCTCCGCAGAATTTGAGGTCTTCGGTAAAGTTCAAGGTTCGTATCACAACCCTGAGTAACGTGTCATCTACAAAGTTTTTCCTTCGAGAGACAGGTTCATCTCATTAACCCTTTATAGCATAGAGGCTGCAACACGTACCATCTGCGTTGGCATTCAAAAACTCTTCACTCAGCCCTCATATGCATGTGTTTCTTATGAATCTCATAATAGACAGCGACTGTTTCCCTTCGCAATTGAGACGCTGTGCGTTTTCTATAAGGTAGGAGATTCAGGTGTGAATATTACTGACAAGAACTTCTTCCTTCCAAGAGTTAAACTATTCGGCTGTCAGTACTTAGTGATTTATTGACACCAATCACACCAGTGACTAATTCTTTGGCCGTGAATATTCATTGAGAATCTGAGAGCACATTCTTACCCAAGAAATGTCTTTGTATTTTAAATATCACAAATTAATAGTTAGTTTAACAATTAGTTTATTGGGCCTTACCCTCAACCGGTTGCCTTCAACCCACAAATTCACATTTTGTATCTGCGATACACGTTAATAATATCTTCAAATTGAAGTAGTGCAAATACCATCTTCTCTTCAGCCATTTTTACAATACAAAATATTTAAGTGTGATTTCGTCATCCGTGCTACATGTCCCACCAATACCAATCTTCTTAGTTTTCTCATCCTAAAAGAATTCGCTGAAGGGTACAAAGAGTTTGTAACTTCACGGATGTTATGAGCGTCTTCGATCGACAATTTTCCTCGCCATCCGCCTACGTTCAGCCTCCTAGCTCTGAACATTCTCTTACGCCACTTGTTCTCAAATGTCCTTCAAAGTTCGAGGTGTCCTTGGACGGAGAGCCCAAGGCCCACACAGTAGTTGTGTGCTAATGAGGTGATGATATCTGACGTTCTGTAGACGGTAAGTGAAAATTGTGTTTGTTTGCGGTGAGACAGAATGGGGTTTCCGACAAACGTGATGTCCATAGCTTATTCTTCTACCAGAAAGATGAAGACAGCATATTCTGCTGCAGGGGCACATCCAGATTTCTTTCTTGGGGGGGGGGGGGAGCTGACCCTGAGGGTGTATATAATTTATGTTTGATTTTAAAAATTATGTTATAAAAATCATGTTGTAAGCACAACATAAAAAGTCTGCAACTACATTTATATGCATACGAATATAAGTGCATGTTCCATGACTCAATCACAGTGTCACATCTCCTTATTTTTTGTTTTTATTAATTTATTTTTCAAAATTTTGATGTACTAGTTTGATGTGCTAGCCGATCTCAGTGGTTGATTTCGGCTGAAGGGGAAATCACATAAGACTTTTGATATCATATCTAAAAATCTGTGTTTTTTAAATTTCGGTTTTGAGGGTTTGGGGCGCTGCATGGCTGCAGCCACCCCCTCCCCCCTTGGGTGCGCCCCTGTGCCGCCGAAATGTTACTTTCGTTCTGCCAAATTACATTAAGTCTGCTCTCAAAGAGTGACCTTGTTACAATGTTTTTACAATACATATGTCAAGATTTTACACGTCTTTATTGGACATGACATTGGTTAAGGATAATGAATTGGCTTTACGTGCAAAGAAAAGGTGACAAAGTGATGACGGGGTACGGCAGCCTGGCTTTGCTAACCAGACGCTGGCTCTGTTCCAGGCGCTTAAGCTGACCGCCCCTTTGTTTTAGTACAGTCCTCAGTGTCTTTCTTACGTGAAAGACCGTGCAGTTTAGCCTATATATAATCTAATAACCGTTAGGCTCCCGACACAAAATTATGAACATCTCATGTCAAAAATTACGTATGAAAACACAGTTAAAACTTATGACACAAGTTCTATAGCGAATGCTTTTCAATTTGTCAGACTTGCAGACACCCATGAAAACTGCTTAACAAGATGCCATACTTCCTGCGTCATAAGACGCTAAAAGTGACAAGACGAACCCTAAAATTATCACAATATTTTTGCAGGTTTAATAGCCTGCTTATGTAACAATATAACAATAACAACAAAAATAACAACAATGTAATACTTCCCAAGTTCCACCTATAAGGGAAGGGCACAAAATTACCACCCAAACAAGGACGCACGGAGGATTTAACCCTTTAAAGACGAAACGTGTCTGTTTGATATAAGGACTCAGTGCGTACCGCGCTGTAAACACTCTCCACTTCGGTTATAAAAACCAGTCTCTTAATGTTTTATAAGGCAAAAGTTGCTGTTTGTTCTGAGATCCGTACAAAACACATAAACGCAATGTGGGCACCACGTAGAATTTTTTAATGTTAAACCTGGTGGTACGTAACGTTACCGCTAGGCTTTAAAAGGTTAACTGCCAAACGACGGACACAGAAGCAGGGCAAGTTCCAGTTGTAAGTTACATCAGAGCGTCTCGCACACAATGTGTGCTTATGGACTTATGCCAAGATGGAGCTGTTAAGTAGCTGTTTCTTTCAAGAAATATCCTTCAGGCTGTGTTTATGTTATGCTCGACTTAGCCAGCACAGCAACACACAGTATCAGACCCTCCGTGTCCTTCAATTTAAAAACCTCAACTGTGTTACAACCTGAAGCTTTATGTTTGGTTTCCACCATTTTTTTTTCTGTGGTGCCACAGTACAAACTCGGCCTAGGCCACCTCGTTTTTAAGGTTTCTAGATCACCCACGATTAGATAAACACAACCAGTAGGACTCCTCTGAAGAAATAATGAACGTATCCCAGGGGCAGCTACCTGTGCAACACGCAACACACACCAGAGACGAACATCCATGCCCTCGGCGAGATTTGAACTTGCGATTCGAGAAATAAAACTGCTGCACAAATACGCCTGAGACCAGACGGCCGCCATCCACACTAGAATAGAGAAACTGTTTGTGGGTGGGTGTGGATCGTTTCTGACACGATAACAAGGACTTTAAACAACTCCATGTTGCGAAGTCCTTCTTGAGAAGCCGGTAGACCCTCAGGAAGTCAAGAAATTCTGTTTATTTTACGGGAACTGAACTTTGTTTACTGTGCTCATAACAGCCCGCCAGTGGTTTATCTTGGTAAATGTGAAGAAATCCCTGTGCATGCCATGAAAACATATGACACGTGGTGTTATATATCCAATCATTCTTAGCCTGGGAACTGGATGACGGTGAGCGGGCAGCGTCAGGTCTCGGTCGCTTCACTCTCATAAAAAAACGTCGCCAGTATCCCCCAAAGAGGAGGCTGAATGAGTCCCAGAACTGGTGTGGATCCTTGCCGCGAAGCGAGCCATGTTTTGTCCTCGACTGGCCACCCATAGCCTAGTCACGACCCTGACTACACCATCCTGACTTCTGTCTCGTATATTTAGCGAGACCAATGCAGTTCACAACAGCACATCCCGTTTGTTGGAGTTCCACTTGAATATACTTATCATCTATGTTTAGATTTTCAAACTGGTCTCTTTCCCTCAGATTTCCCTACCAAAACTCTGTATACATTTCTCTTCTGACCCATACGTGTTACAGTATAGTTCCGATAAACTCTAACTTGCGGAGTGAGAAATTGTGGAAAGGAACAAGAAAAAAGGACGGAACAGCTGATGGGGCTAGTACCTGTTTTGTGGCACTGGTTGTCAGTGAAGAATACCATTCCCAGAAATATCGGTCACTAGAACATATGGAGTTGACGTAATCACTGTGATGTCAGTGATAAGTGTTTTTGCACAGATAGTAGTCGCTGAGCGATATACCCTCGACGGGCGAGTACCCAGCCCATGCTAGCTGCATTCCTTAACCTTTTAAAGCCTAGCAGTAACTTCACGTACCACCAGGTTTAACATTAAAAAATTCTACGTGGTGCCCACATTGCGTTTATGTGTTTTGTACGGATCTCAGAACAAACGGCAACTTTTGCCTTATAAAACATTAAGAGATTGGTTTTTATAACCGAAGTGGAGAGTGTATACAGCGCGGTACGCACTGAGTCCTTATATAAAATAGATACGCTTCGTCTTTAAAGGTTTAAATACTTCCCAAGTCTCAATTTACCAGAACTACACTGTACACGGCATGCTATACTATCGCGTGTAAATTCATCGTCATAATAATATTTACCAAAGAATGCGCTTTATGAAAGCAGTTTCCTGTGTGGGCCCAAAATTTCCCCCCACCATTCTAATTGGAAACGCTCCCAGACTATGTTCCTTCCTTAAAAACGGCAGACTAAATTTCAAGACCAGAAAATAAATTTGAACTTTATGACCCTAATTTCTGTAACTTGAAAGGCACTTGTATAGAACCAAGGGCTGTATGAAATCACCCGGCCGTCATAAAAACCAAAGGCGACCGCAAGTCAGATGGCAAGTTCAGGGGCCCCCCCCCCCCCCCATGAGGCAGAATGTACAAAGGGATTAGTGTCTGACACTAATGGGCTACCCTGAATAGAATCTTCCGTGATTTGTTTCAGTCATAAAGAAAATGCCACGATCTCCATTTCAAGCCCAACGAGGTAATACAAAATGGAGAATAACTGATGCACACTTATTTGTTTCCAATCGCTACAAAATTTTAAGTGATCCTTCGTACCTCCCCGAAGATGGCGAAGTGAGTGGCCGAAACATGTAAGAGGTATTACTAACTTTATAATATATTTTCACAAAATTTTGTGTTTTTTTTTGTTTGGTTTTACTTACCATATCTTACTATACAATATTTAGTTCTGGCCCACTTACATGTTTCAGCTGCGTCTCGCAGCCATCACCAGGGAGGTACAATATTGTACAGACACAAGCAGCGTATCATCTAACACGTTAGAAAGTGATAAACATATATACTTAGTGTCACACAACAGTAGTGTTTGGAAATAAAACTGTATATGACAACTACAGGGAATATGAGGAATATCGGAATCGTTTTTCCCCAAGAATCAACCCAAACACACAAAGCCAGTGTGTCAGCAAATGCAGAGGTTCTTATATCAAGGCATGTGGTTCACTGAACTTAGCGCCGTCTTTTAAAGAAGGCTGAATTTCATCAAAACAATACACGTACGTATACCAAATCCCAGGTACTACCTCACAGAAAACCTGCAGCTATATTGCAAACACGAACGCGTTAATGCTGTTTAGGGACGTAATCACTGTGTATTCTGCGAAGTGTATGAAGCAAAGGGTGGGGGCAGGCTGTAGAATTTATTAATATTGATACAGGAGTTTTATATAATTACCTCTTTACTTTATAGGGTTAGGGGCACAAATTAAAAGAAAAACTCTGATACTTTTTATCCTGTAAGACAAAGAGAGACAATGAGGAATGTTCATTTTGCATTAACTGATAACACCCATACATTCGTCACGTTTGAATTTAGTTAGGAATCTGCATTAGAGATTACAAACTGCACAAAAGCGTGTCCTGTGGAAGCTGTTACCCGATCAGCCTACAGATCACTTCTGTTTTCTTGCTCGACAGGTGTGTACTTCACGAAGTACTGCAGAGATCTGTGTGTCCAACTGGGAATTGGAGGATGGGTGAAGAATAGCAAAACGGGCACGATAGTAGGAAAGCTGCAGGGAGAAAGGTCGAAAGTTCAAGAGATGTAAGTATAGAGGATTTAGAATTCTTTTTTTCAGGAATATGCTGATGGAATAACTTCTAATTAACACCCTAAATAATTGTGGTAACTACAGATACAACATTTTGTATTATACAAAAACACTAATCACCAACAAATGCACGAAGGGAGTTTTATCATCAATCGTAACACACTCCTACATGTTTCGACCCTGCTGGGTCATCTTCAGGGAGAACTTTTTGTCCCGGCCGGGACCGCAGAGATTTCACACCTCCAGTACACAGTACACAGTCAACAGCACTTTCTCACTCAACTATAAAGTGCAACCTTAGTGTAATGATAACAAAAAGTTCTCCCTGAAGATGACCCAGCAGGGTAGGGTCGAAACATGTAGGAGTGTGTTACGATTGATGATAAAACTCTCTTTGTGCATTTGTTGGTGATTAGTGTTTTTGTATAATATAGTGCACGGACATGGAACACATTAAATACTGTCACATATATTATTTGAAATAAAAATTTCTAATATATAACATTAAATATAAAATATAAGTAAACACTATGTTTAAGATGGCCGTACGCTTTACGTAATAGGAAGTGATTACTTAAGTAGACAGCATTAAACGTTAATATTTATAACGGATGCATTGGTTATTCTGTGAGGTATAGACTGGGTTCTGAAGTATTATTTAAGAACTACAGGTTTCAACGTGTTAAGTAAGGAATAAAGCTTTTATGGTCACCCTTTCGAGCAATCGAAACACAGTATAATATGCAAGATTAAGGAATTCTTACTGCAATATGAGAAACTTCAGTAAATTCTAAAGTTTTCCGGAAGTGGCAATAAGAACTGTTAGTTCCTAAACTTAGTCCATCATCTTGTATTCAAAAAAGGGAGACAAAATTTCC